>JAODXP020000006.1:8662095-8737095 GCA_027497455.2 Sardinella longiceps | reverse complement strand
TCGAGCCCACAGCTTTCCCACGCCATCACTGGACCCACTCCAGAGAGAGAGAGAGAGAAACAGAGAGAGAGAGAGAGAGAGAGAGAGAGAGAGAGAGAGAGAGAGAGAAGAAGACGACAGAGCTGAGGCAGTTAGATGTCCTCTCACTGCAAACAACCCCAATCCGATCGTTTACATCTGTCCACCCCTCTTCTCTCCCATTCTCTCTCTCCTTACATTTCTTTCCCTCCTTTCTTTCTCTCCTTTCTCTCCCCTCTTTCCTACTCTCTGTCTCCTCACCTCATTTCAGTTCCAGCTCCAATGAAAAGAGCCATTATTGACATGACCAAGAGACTGGGCAGAATCCCCAGACGTGTGGGGAGAACCAGATAGTGAAATCTGATTGTGACTCTGTCCTTCTTCTGCCTGTGCTCTACCATCCTCTCCTCTGTAGTGTGCACCAAGGGCCAGGCTGTGAGTGGTCAGTACCGCATGCTGGCCAAGCATGGAGGATACGTGTGGGTGGAGACCCAGGGCACGGTCATCTACAACAGCCGCAACTCACAGCCCCAGTGCATCGTCTGCGTCAACTACGTCCTCAGGTGAGCCTCCCGCTAACCACAACGTCACCTACACACTGCCTGCCTGTGTAGGAGGAAAGGAACTAGACTGTGGGCTATGTAGTCTTTTGATATCTTGAGGGAATTTGGCCTTTGCATTTATCCCAATGGAGAATTAGTGAGACATACAGTGAAGACATTGTAGTTGTGAGAGGTTAGGTGCCTTACTCAAGGGCACAGTCATGGTCTTCTGGTTGGGAATCAACCCAGCAACACTTCAGTTTGAAGCCCTTTAGCAGTACTGTAGTTCACAGCTGCAACACACTACCGCAATACTGGACCATAATGCAAGTTAAGGTCAGGCTATTTATGACTCAACAATTTGTATGAACTTCAGGAGGGGCCATTTTGTTTGGTTTAATGTCTACCCCCTCACAGTCCCCCTCCATGCCCCTAAGCATGCTGACTCTTCCCTTCCTTCCCCTCCTGCAGTGACATCGAGGAGAAGGCCATGGTGTTCTCCACGGACCAGACGGAGTCTCTGTTCAAGACCCACCACATGAGCAGCTTCTTCAGCCAGGTGGGGCCGGTGGCGGCCGAGACCAGCGACACCCTCTTCACCAAGCTCAAGCAGGAGCCTGAGGACCTCACCCAGCTGGCACCCACCCCTGGAGACACCATCATCAGCCTGGACTTCGGTGAGGGAAGGAGGGAGGGACAGGGTGAGTGAGTGAGTGAGTGTGTGAGTGAGTGAATAAATGAAGTGAGTGAGAGTTAATCAGTGAAGTGAATGAACGTAAGTAAAATAAGAGTCAACGTAAGTAAAAATCCCAAAGTCCTTAAAGGAAAATCAGATAAGACCCAATTTTCAGTTCAAGTATTTATTTTGCTCAAGTAATTAAGTCAAAGTAAAACTATGAATTTAAAAAATATTATGAAGCTATGGAATAAAGTTTTTCTCTTAAAGAGAGTACATCAACATGAAGAGACTGGAAATAAAATGTAAAAAAAAAATAGTTTTGCGGTTTTATCCGTTCGCTGATCTTTTTTGGATTTCTTTTGATTTCTTTGATAGGCGTGCTTTGTTTAGTTGTTTTGAACTGCGTTCAAGAATGAAAGAGTTTAAACTAGAATTTTTGTAAACTTCCCTTCACTTTGTCTCATGACGTCATGTGGAATTTGCCTGGATGTGACTGATAACCTTCAAAATGACGGCTCTTGTGAAAAGTCTGAAGTGATACAGTCTTTTGTAAACACACATTCTTCCCAAAAGCACCCACACCTTCACACACACACACACACACACACACACACACACACACACACACACACACACACACACACACACACACACACACACACACACACACAGAAACCAGACTCGCAAGCAGCACAGACATGTATTACATGAAACACAGACATTTTTAATTCAGTAAAATGTAACCTGAGTTGTATTGTAAACTTTGCTGTTTTTGGATGTGTTGTGCTGCAGGTCACCCCCAGTTTGAGGAGCGTCAGCTGTTCAGTAAGATGTCCCCTATGCCTCGTCCTGCGGGACACTCCTTCCTCAGTGACAGCATCAAGCCTGGTACCCCTGAGGTGCCCGCTGTCACCCAGACCTTCTGTGTGCCCCAGGCACCCCCACCCGGCAGTGCCACCCCCAGCCTGAGTAGCTGCTCCACGGTGAGTGTGTGTGTGTGTACCGGTATGTATGTGTCTGTGAGTGTGTGTGTGTGTGTGTGTGTGTGTGTGTGTGTGTGTGTGTTTGTGTGTGTCAGAGCATGTGAGCAGAGCTGATTGGGAGTGTAGTGGGTGGAATTTACTCTGTCTCGCTCCAGTTACGCAACGACAAGTTTTTGGCATGCACAAATCCACAGAGAATTCATCTGTGCCTTTGAAAGTTACCAAGACAGTCACACTTAGATTCTAATGTGGTGGTCATTTTTGGATCAAAAAAGCTTGAGTGTGCTATGCAACGTGCTATGGTCATGATGCCACAACCTTTTGCAAGTAGCCTTGCATGCGCTTCAGTAGGAATCAAGCTGTGTGTGTGTGTGTGTGTGTGTGTGTGTGTGTGTGTGTGTGTGGTTGTACTCAAATATACTTTCCTGTGACTTTATAGCCAAGCAGCCCTGGTGATTGCTACACTGCTGGTGAAAGTGACCTGACTGGCTCTCAGGTGGATATCACAGAGAAGATGTATGCTCTGGACACCCAGGAGACAAACGCCACTACAGAGGTGAACACACACACACACACACACACACACACACACACACACACACACACACACACACAAACACACATACACAAACATAGACAGAACACACACACACACACACACACACACACACACACACACACACACACACACACACACACACTTGTACTCTTGTTCTATCCACATCGTCCCATACAGGTTTCAGTGACTCATATGTTGATCTGCCTGCACATGTAACCCTCTTTCTGTCTGTCTGTCTGTCTGTGTGTCTGTCTGTGTTTCTGTCTCAGACTGACCTGAGCGATCTGGACCTGGAGACTCTTGCTCCCTACATCCCAATGGATGGCGAGGACTTCCAGCTGCACCCCATCTGCCCAGAGGACTCCCCCACCAGCGAGAGCTCAGGCAAGGGCAGCACCCAGCACAGCTTCAGCAACATCGCCAGCCTCTTCCAGCCCCTCACCTCCGCCCCGCCCGCTCACTACCAGCCTACCGTGGGCACCCAAGGGCCAGACAAGAGGGGCCCCAGCGGAGCCTCCGTGGACCCCTGGCCCAATATGGCCTGTGGGGGACCCCCCACCCTGCCACCTTACCACGCCCCAGCCAGCACCCCTCTGTCTTCCATGGGTGGGCGTCAGAATCTCCAGTGGCCTCCTGACCCGCCGTTACACTATCAGCACCAACTGGCCAAGGCAGGCAGCATGGACGGCATGTTATCCAATCAGTGCTTGCGCCCAATGATGCCAGCTAATCAGTCACCCATGTACAAGCCAAGGTATGACACCATTTCAAAACATAACAATTACATACTAAAATGTTCACTTCAGTAATTAGTCCTTATCCATTGACCAATTATTCATAGTTTACCAGTGAAACAAGCACTTACAGTATATCTATGCACTACAATTTAGGATGTCACTTGTGGCACTTATGGCAGTTTTGTTCAGAGTTTGAGAGCCATAACTCTGGACCCTCTCAGTCTCCCTATGCCCCAGATCTCATCTGCTTGCTCACCTGGAGGCAGTGGCTGTTTTGTAGCTCAGACTCCCTAGAGCGCAAACACACTTGCCCCACAGACGGACAGGAAGGGAGGGCACCTTGAGGACCATTATTTACTCTCTGTCTAGGCCTGAGTGGCCCTCATGTTGTGATGTTATGATAGTCAGCAGTGTGTGTGTGTGTGTGTGTGTGTGTATGTGTGTGTGTGTGTGTGTGTGTGTGTGTGTGTGTGTGTGTGTGTTTCTGTGAGCAGGTCCATGGAGAATTTTGTCCAAGCCCAGAGGGATATGAGTCCGCATCGCTTGGCTCTGGCCAACAGTATCAAGCGCTCATTCACTCAAATGGCAACGGTGAGGACTGCCGATTTCAGACTTGATAATTACACAACACACATCTCTACAATTGTTGACAAATATTGTATATTGTAACAATATGTGTAATTGTGTAACAATATTTGTATGTGTGTGTGTGTGTGTGTGTGTGTGTGTGTGTGTGTGTGTGTGTGTGTGTGTGTGACAGGAGGACATACAGACAGGTAAACCTCCTGAGATGATGTGGAAGAAGATGCGGAGTGACAGTTGTGCCATGATGGACAGAAAGTGTCTTAGCACCAGTGCCCTGTCAGGTATGGTGCCTCAGAAGGGACATTTCTTCACAGAAACCAAAGCAGTGGAGTTTTGTAAAGCAATAGTCCAGAGTCAGTCAGAGTTTGCTGCGCTCTGTTGGTAGGAGAAAAAAACAAAAACATTTTAAACAACATAGACCAAATGGTGAAAGGAATGGAAACTTTCATACTAAATGTTGTCATTATATTTCCTGTAACTCAACAACACTGACCTAAAGAGCTAGGTGTAAGAGCCATTTTTGAGTTTGACAGGTGCTCCAGGAGCACCCTTTCCCTTTCCTTTAGTTGTTCTTTTATTTTGAATAAAATTAATTTAGTTTGATAGAATTGGATGGAGCATTGTAGTTAAGATGGCAGCCAACGAGTTTATTGATTTCATTTAGAACATCTTTAATTACATCTCTCTCTCTCTCTCTCTCTCTCTCTCTCTCTCTCTCTCTCTCTCTCTCTCTCTCAGATAAAGGCATGGGATTCACAGATGGTCTCGGCCATCAACACAGGAAGACACAGTACCCCTGTAACCAATCCTGCATGTCAAAGAAACCTTTCTCTGGACAGGGCTGCAACTACAGGGAGTACAGCTTATTGCCCTCACCCAGAAATGAGGGTGAGTGTCATAATGCCTATTTATGGGATGTTCTGCCATTTTATTAATACAGAATGTCCACACATTTTTAACATACAACTGCTTTGTGTATTTGTCTATTAGTTATTAAGTCTATAGTTGTTGGTGTTTGGATTTGGTAGAAATATACATGTGGTCATTGATTTCGGTGTGTGTGTGTGTGTTTGTGTGTGTGTGTGTGCACATGCAGGGATGGTGAGCCGTCTCTTGGGCCCCTCGTTTGAGACCTACTGCCTGCCGGAGCTGACGCGTTACGACTGCGAGGTGAACATCCCCCTGCAGGGCAAAATGCACCTGCTGCAGGGCAGCGAACTCCTGAGAGCTCTAGACCAGACCACCTAGAGCGGGCCGCCCCCAGATCGAGACCTGCTCCCAGATCAGCCCCTCAACACCTCCCCACTCACCACAAAAGCCTTCCAGCATCTCGCTGTGGGCCCCTGATCAGGCCAACACCAACACCAGCCAACACCATGGCCTCAGGTCCCCAAAGCTGGTCCCAAATCAGTCCCTTGTAACCCTTCTCACTACAATGCTGACTAGTCCAGCCGTCTGGCATGTCTCCCAAGACCCCACTGTGAAAATGAATCAGTTCTCTAGAAGCTGCAGTAAGGGAAGTAAAGTGACCCTGGCAGCCTTGCAGAGTCGAGCAGAGCAGAGCAGGCGTATGTTTTTAATTAGCCTTTTTAGATCAGCTATGGCAGTGTGAGGTTGGATTTCTACAGAGTGCTTTCCATGATCCACCTCCTTCTCAAATCACTAGAAGGGGGTTGCCCAAAATGTAGCATTTTTTAATCTGTGGGTTCGAGTAGAGACAAACAAATGTGGATGTGTTTGTGTGTGTGTGTGTGTGTGTGTGTGTGTGTGTGTGTGTGTGTGTGTGTGTGAGAGAGGGAGAGAGAGTGTGTGTGTGTGTGTGTGTGTGTGTGTGTGTGCCAGTCTCAGATAGGTTCTTAGAAAGGCACAGATTGCAGTCTGCCATTATTGTGCCTTCATTTAAAGTAAGTTTGGTGCAGAGAAGCCCTTATTTTGATACAAATGGCCAGCAGACATTATTGTTTAATAAAAGATACAGTACAGCTTTACCCATACTAAAGTGATAGCAGCACAGGTTCACATTATAAGCGTATGTTTCTCAGAGATTACAGAACCTGGTTCTTTTGAATACTGCCAGTCTAAGTATATTTAGTTCAATATAAGCGTGATGTGAGCACCACAAGTATAGCGGTGACCTTTCTTATACCATGGGCTACTGGCAGTCTTACCCACAGACACCCACCTCATGCCATTTTATTATTCATAGAAAAGTCGCTTAGAGTTTTATTTTTACTATCCTCATCCTTTTAAGTTATATATCTGTATTATTTTTAGTTACAAGGATTTATGCATAAAGATTGTTTTCATTTCGTTCTGTTTGTTTTTTTTTGTCAGTGTCCGAAACCAATTTTACAGAACTTTTGTCTTTGTCTTGAAAATTCTGTTGGATTCTGTCTCTCAAGGCTTTCTGTCTGTTGTCTTACTGTAGTTACAGCAAGCTTGATCAAGGGGCCTATCCCATGTTGCCTTCACATGTTTGGTCCGGTTTTAGCAGACAATCACAAGTAGCTATTTCCTCCCTTCAACCTTTCCTTATTTCTCTCATTATATTCCTTGTCCATCTTTTCTTCCCTGCTCATCAATGCTCTGTTTTGGTGACCACTTTATCTTTACGTATATATGAATAAATATTTTAGAGCTGTATCCGTATATTTGTTTAAAGTAGATTGGAGAAGTCCAATTGCTGTCTAAAAACTATTTTGTTGCTTTGTGGCTATTTTGTAGGCTTCTGTACTGTTGTCTTCTCTCTGCAGTAGATATGGAGTCCTGTCTGCTTTCAATGGCGAGGAGCACTGTTGTTGTTTTTTCTGTGGTTTAAGATATGCAAAAGCATTATCGTATTTCTATCCTATTTGGCAGGCCAGTACTGTTCTTTCTTTCATGTTCTTTTGATTTTGTTGTTGTCGTTAATCAGAAAGCAGTAAAGAAATAAAATATAAACTGTATATTCAGTAAAAATAATATTCAGAAAAAAAAGTTCCACTCTTGAACAGAATTATGAATTTTGAAAGGCAAAAAATTGTTAAAACGGCATTGAAATAAAACAGGTTAATCACTGACAGACACATCCGAAGTAACGACACTTTTGTAGATGAGCTGAGATATTCGCTTTGGATCATCAGCCGAGTTGTGTATTAGTGGGATCCCCCCACATTAACACTGTATCTATCTATCTACAGTATCTATCTATCTGTTTGTGTGTGTATGTTTGTTTGTTTGTTTGTTTGTTTGTTTGTTTGTTTGGCTTTTGGAGGGAGGGGTCTGAGGTTGTCTTTAAGGTTGAACTGTGAGTTTCTCTAATGCATGAAATGCATATACTTGGTTAAATTCTGTCTGTGCTTCAAAATAAGACAATTAGAGAAGCCCCTCAGAGTCACAGAGTGGTGTCTGTTTTGTTCAGTCTTGTGTTAGAGGTAGATAGACTAACCCAAGGTACCCAAATCCAGTCTCATGTATGGTCTTATGTTCACCATTTGCCAAATATGATAGAGAGTACATCCCTTGGAGACAGTCTGATAGCATCCTCATAGCTGTTCTTGTAAACGTTGTAGAATAATTAATCATAATTAATAATAAAAAATAATGTCCTAGTCTGTGTTTAGTGTGTAGACAACACTGGTGAAAAAGGTGAGAGGTGTTTGTCTAATTACGTAAGAAGGTTTTCAGGGTGCGGAACTAGCACATACAGTAGTGCAGTCGGTATATGTCCACTACATTGACTGTGAACATGTGTGTGTGTGTGTGTGTCAGATAGGACTAGGTTGTTGGAAATTTAATAAAGTCATGGATGACACTGAGGATGATTCAGGAACCAAGGTGAACTGGCAGACAGAGGCAGTTCTATATTACAGCCCGGGGCTGTTGCTCCTCTCCAGCCAAATCTTAAAGTGCATTTAATTACAGCCCTCTGGTGAATCCAAACATATTTGGATGTCACAGCTATATTAGGCTTGATGATTTCTTTGGCAGGATGAGAAATTGCCACTCCAAAAACAATAAGAATGAAGCTTTAGTTAGCATCTTACAGTGCTGATGGGAAAGAGAATGTCTCCATGGCATGTTGGCAAGCTAACCCTCTTGCCTTCAGACATGGGGCTTAGAGGAGGGGAGAGAGAAGTGTCTGGATTGAGCTGTGAGGAACGGAGGTGAAGTCTGCTTAGCCAACCCACTTTTGCAGCAACCTCTCACTGAATCTCGCAGCACTGAACAGACACTCTTTCTCTATTCTTCACTCTATCTAGAACAATCTAGAAAACCATTAAAGTCTTCTCTTTGTTACAAATGCAAATGCAAACATTCAGTAGTTTATGGAAAGAAATGTCACTGGAACAGCCTCAATCCAAAGAGAGAGAAAAGACAAAATGGCCTCTTTGTTTTTCTTGAGCCAAAGTGAACGGAATCTTGAGCATTTCCCCCAGTGATGCTGAGCCTAGATTAAAAATATCGCCCGGATAATGCAAGAGGATGTGCAATTTTATGTTGTTTATTTATGTTTTCTTCTAAGTGGATGAGACAGGCACATGAGTATCTGTCAGGGGGAATGAGAAATTGGCGTCCCATCAGACTTCTGTACACAGATAGCAAGATGTTTGACTCAAGTATAAATATACTGAATCCCGCTAAGTAGCCGCAAGCAGTAGAAACCTATTTAGAACACATCTTTGACCTGGAGTGTCCTCATTAGGTTGACTTGTCAGGAGTTTGATCATGAAACAGCTCTCAAAGAGAGTATTTCTCTATTTTTCTTACTTGAATTACCAGTGATGAAATCCAAAGTAAAAGTTGCCCACCAGTTTTTATTTATTTGTTGCTTTACACGTATCTCAGTTCTAGATTGGTTGAGCTAAAGATCTTAGAGTTCATGTAAAAGCAGTGTGTACTGTAAGTGAGAAGAGATATGGTAAGTCACGTTGTATCAACTACCCAGTGAAAGGCCCATCACCAGTCTTAGTTGTAGCCACTGTGACCTCTGAGGGGTGCTAAAAAGAAGTTGTAAATGTCATGTGCGGTTAACCAAACAATGTGATGAAATGATTAAAAAAAAAAAAAAAAAATCCTTGGCATACAGTACATGTTGCTCACACTCAACGTTAAGGGCATGGTTTGTCCGAAACAGAGAAATCTGTAATTGAGTTTCCATTTTGTGATGATATGCCCATTTAAAGACAATGTCAGTGATGTTTTTTTTGTTCATTTTCTAGACATAATAAAGGGGTTGTTTTTACGGGAATACATTTGCTTTCACCCTGTTTTAAGTTTTGTGTTTTGGATGTCTTATAGTTACATTAGGTAAACCATGACCATTAATATGCTAAATTCATATTTACTATATTATTATGATATTTCTTGTTATTGTTATTACTGTATGGGAAATTTTACCCCCGTAAGAAGTTGTATTTCCGCACTGATGTTATTAAAGCATATTGATCTCACTCTTGGTCTGGGGTGTGTTTTATTGTGTCCTGTCCCTCTCCTCAAACACACACACACACACACACACACACACACACACATTATATAGGCAGAATGTCACAGGACAGCATCTTTTTTTGTGATTAATATTTTATTGATTTAAACACAAAAGGCATACCATGTCAGGCATATGAAACATACACAATAAGCCTAGTCATAACACACACACAACGATGCAACATAGATATAAACTAACACCAACACAAGACTTCAAAAGGGGGTACGCAAAACAAGGACAACAATTTTAAGGATGTATAGTTCAGGTCTACTGTATGTACATTGTGTTTCTGTCACTGCAACTACCTTTTTTCCCTTCTTCAATCCACATTCAATGACTTCAAGAGTATATGACTACAGTCACTGAATTCTTCAGGATTGCCAGGAACTAAAAGGGGTCAATCTAGCTCCCATTCCTTCCTCAGGAAGAGCCCTGTCATACCCCTCTGTGCAAAACCGAGATCAGTCACTGTTCACCACAGCAAGCGAGTCTGAACTGCCTGAACCCATGTGAGCCAGCTCCCACACACAAGCCGAAAGACAAGCTTTTCACACACACACACACACACACACACAGAGGCAAGGACAATAGGCTCCACTTTGTCAGTCTTTTGCATACCTAATGAAAACAGTACCGTAAGTAGAGCATAGAAATCCATACATGCATGATCATATCATCTCTACTTACTGGTTCACATACTCCCTGCACTCACACACACAATGGCCACACATACTCACACCAAAACACAACAAATAAACACACACAGAATTTTGAATGCTGCTGGTCATTATACAAAGCAACTCATACTCCTTGTCCTCTCTCTTTGGCCTTCACTGTTGGTGTGGCAGACTGACTCAGGGTGGTACATTATAGGGACAACTTGTTCCCCAGCTCAGCGTCCAGCAGCTCAAGCTCACGGAGGAGACTCTTCGGCACCCAAGGCCTGTCAGGGACGGGGAACCCCCCAAAAGATTCTGCATCACTTTATGCCATGTCAGAGTACTTAATGAAAAAGAACATTCCAGAACGAGGTTCTTTTTTTTTTTTTTTTTTGGTCTCCTGTTCATCGAAACCTTGTCACGCACAAATATGTACAGTGAAGCGTACACACACGCACACACACACACACACACACACACACACACACACACAGCCGTGTACTGCACCACATAGAAATGTCAATCTATAGCCTGCAGTGTGTATAGAAGCTTAGGAATGCATACCAGCCAAGCCGCTGTCTCAACACTTACTCTTCAGGAATATTTCTATGACGTGAGTAGTTTCATCAATTAATCATTGTCATAAATCATTCATCAACATCTCACGAAAATCATCCATTCCAGTTAATACTAGTTTTAGGTGGTAGACTGGAGAGTAATGACAGGTAGATGAAGACTATGCAAACACATTCCTTTAAGACCACAGCTTGGGCAGAGTTGGGGAGAAAGTCATAACCTCAACTGACCTGCTGTTTTGAAGGTGTTGTCTTAGTCTCGCACTCTTTCTTTAACTCTTTGACATTCAATTATCACACACACACACACACACACACACACACACACACACACACACACACACACACACACACACACACACACAAACACACATTTAATTCTGTCACCACATAAAGCTGAGCCCCTTTCTTGATGCCCTTGGCCCTTAGCCTAGCTAAACCTCCCCCCATTATTGTGCTCCTTATTTTTTTATGCTAGGGTGTGACGCACTTCCTGCCCTCTCCCCGACAAACACACACACACACACACACACACACACACACACACACACACACACACACACACACACACACACACACACACACACACACACTTCACTTAAGGACTGTACTATATACTTTTAAGCATTGGTTGGTTGCATGATGAAATACTTTGATATCAAATTATGTGTAAAATTGCTATTTATTCATAAGTCCATCAGTGGATGCATCCATTTAGTGCTGTTGAGGTGTACAGTAGTTATTTCACATGATGACCAAATGCCCTCCTTATATAATGTTTCCCAAATTGGATAACAAAATGCTGTTGTTCTTAGTTCATTTCTGTGGAAGTACTCCTCTTCTACTCAGTGTGTTGGAGGATATTACAGACAGTTTTAAATGTCATTTCCTTAAGTTTGTTTTCCATAGGAAGAGTAAACAAAGGAGTTGTTTATATAACAGTCTTCATAACATTCCGGCCTTGTCTAGTAAATCTAACTTTATTTAACTTTATTTTTACATGAGCATGAGCACACACACACACACACACACACACACACACACACACACACACACACACACACGAGAGAGAGAGAGAGAGAGAGAGAGAGAGAGAGAGAGAGAGAGAGAGAGAAGATTGTACATGTTTGGGGAGCATTACCTTCCACTTTCATCCCAGCAGGTAGGGGATTTAATTTGGCTCCTCTGCTGCAGGCTATGATCACCATAAAAATGGCGTGATAAAGATTCCTCCCTCAACAGACTGTACCCTCAGGTCCTGTCCTGTCCTCAGCTCTGAATAAGATGTCATACCCGGACATCATCTCTCTGTGTTGGGGAGAGAGAGAGAGAGAGAGAGAGAGAGAGAGAGAGAGAGAGAGAGAGAGAGAGAGAGAGATGAGAACAAGTCTTTGCCTGGTGCCTGTTCTGTTTATTCTAGAGTCAAACACACCAGTGGCCAAAATAAAGACAAACAGTGTGGGGAATTACTGCTGATTAAAAAAGCAAAGCAGTTTTACAGAAGCCGGAGCTTAGCTGCCTCTGCAATACCTCCTCTTCCTCTGCCTGCCTCTCTCAGACGGGCCCTGGGGGCTGTTTACCCAGAATGCAACTGTCTAAGGAGCCTCCGCAGATGCACACACAAGCACAAAGACAGACCCCACCCACAAGTGGTTTTATTTTGTCATTAATTTTGTATTAATTTAGATTTATCAGGAGCAGATGTATTTAAATATGTGTTTACTGTGTGTATATTATGTATAACCAAGATTACAATAATACCAATAAACTATGACATTAGGATGTACGTTACGTGTATGTAACAAATCACTCAAACCACTTTAGGCTTTGAGGAGATCAGGAGTTTAGATGTGGCCAAAGTTTGGCCTGAGAACAAGAGGTTTTGTGTGACATCTTGCAAAAGGTGAAATGAGGAAAAAACTCAAAAGAATTGAACGACTTGCTGCGAGGCTCAGAGAATTATGAATCATTAATAAATCCAAATTTTATGGTCAAAGTCATAGTCTAAGGTTAGTTCTCTCTCTCTCTCTCTCTCTCTCTCTCTCTCTCTCTCTCTCTCTCTCTCTCTCTCTCTCTCTCTCTCATACTTCTCTTTATTATTTTAACTTTCCCCCTTTCAAGATTGGTTCAGAAATTGTGCTCTCCTTTAATGAATGCCGGAAAAAAGTCAAAAGGAACAAAAACAGAAGAAAAAAAACAAAGGGAGTCTAGAGGTAGTAGGAAAAAAGAAACGAGAGGAACTGGCGATTCTAAGCCACTGGCGACTTCCTCTGGTGTGCTTGAGCCCAAAGGTAGTTCACAGCCATATCAAACAATCTGCTTTGCTGCAGACCTTTTAAAATGCCGGACAAAGGATGTGTATCATTTAGCAACTATACACACCCATACACACATTCAAACAACCTTTTGTATCTTAAAACATTTGGGCAAGCACATAAACTGTTAGAAATCCCTACCACCACCACCGCAGCCACACATAAACACCCTCCCCCAACATACCCATGCACTTCAATTCCCTGAACACAAACATTCACACAACACGTCTTATCAAGACATTGTGGTGAAGAGCAAGGTGGTGCACGTAGTAATTCGGTTAGAAGATGCAGCCTCAGAATAATATTCAGTGTAAAACTGTAGAGAAGTAGGTGACTATACCCACCTTGTATTTTACCATTTCAACACTGCTCAAGTAGAACATTGTCATCATGCCTTTAGATTCACACAGAGCATGAAATTCCAACTCCATGACAAAACAGTGTATATTGACTACACTGCACATTTTCATTGTAATAAATACCAGAAAGAGCAACATTTTGTGAAACTTCACTACCTTTTCATTTACATTCATGCATTTAGAAGACGCTTTTATCCAAAGCGACTTACATTTGTCAACTATCTATTACTTCAGGTCAAGTCTACCCTGGAGAAACTTAGGGTTAAGTGCCTTGCTCAAGGGCACAACGGTGGCCGCCAGGATTCGAACCCACAACTTCCAGACTGTAGCACACTAGTCAGGCTCCTTAACCACCATGCTACCACAGCCCAACCTCAGTTTTCTCTGTATGGCATTATGGGCCACTGCCTTAGGCCTGCCGTTGCTACAATATTTTATAAACAGCCTTGATCACCTGTGCAATACATTGCATGACATGAGTATGCGCTCTGACTGCCATACCAATGAGTCTGGTTGCATGTTTAACACCCTGGTGACCCAAGTTTGAGACTGGTTGTCACTGCTCTCTCCCTACTCTACATATGGCGTGCCCAATGTGTGAGCCATCTTGGGAGCTTCAAGGATAGGTTGACCCTGGTGTGAGCCCAGAACCCAGAGATGGGTGAAGCATTACTGATGGGACTTCCCATGGCCAGTGGATGCGTGAGGGATGCTCATATTATATGCTTGAGAACAGAACACTGCACTTTAAATGCACTGTCACTTTGTGCACACACAGCCGCTTTATCTGCCAATGGATGGCCAACCTACTTTTTAAATCTGGCCACATGCCTTTACTGTATGTCTTATTGTTATATTACTGATTGTCTTATAACATTCCTATAATGCTGTTTTGTTTGACAATACAATTTCATTCAACTAGCTCTGCGTTGTGTTATGGCAATAAACTGAACTGAACTGAACTGAACTGAACTGAACTGAACTGAACAACAATTGTGTTAAAAGTATGTTCAACTCACAAACGTGGCTAAGCCAGCAAAACAGAGCAATTTGCCACCACATTACCAATTATCACCAAGGAACACAGACACAATGTTCAGCACACAAAGTTTAGCCTATATTTAGCTCGAACACCTAAGAACACTGTTTGCCATCAAACAACCTTTCCCATTCAGACATTCATGTCTGGGCTTTGACCCACCGAGTGTACCATTTGCTTCACCTAATTGGTTCATTACGCATTTAGTTCACGGACCAGACTGAAAGCTGTTTACTTCCAGCTTTCTCATGATGAAGATGATGAGGACGACGATGATGATGATAATAATAACAATCACTAAAAAACACCTCTCTGTCTCTCAGCTCTCCACAAGTCAGGATAATGAGTCAAATCACATCAAGTCAGGTTCATTATTGGCTGTTCTGGCTTTACAGCCAGTCCTAGAATAGCGTCTCAACTCCGTTCTCTAGGGGAAGATGTGAGAGTGGTGGACCAATCAAAATGGACTAAGTGCATCATGGATGATTGCTTTAATAGACCCAATACCAGACAGACAATATGCTCTCTTTCTCGGTCGGTCTGTCTGTCTGTCTCTCAGGGTTCAACAGGCCATAGAGTTTACACACTACTCACAGAGGAACGTTTCTGGCCTTCACTCTATCTCATTGGTCTCCATCACATTGGACAGAGAGACAGGGAGAGAGAGAGGGAGTTCTGGAAAGGTCAACAAAAGAACAAATGACAAAAGAACCAGCATCAGCATTCGTTACTCAATTACTGGGTAAAAAGTAGGTAAAACGACGTACTTACTGCTCAAATAACACAAACAGTATGAAAGTAGCTTGAGTTCTGTCTAGACTACTGCTGGGGACATTGGGTGCTTTAGAAATCATGGGAATATATAGCACACCTGCAATGGAATTCAAAGTATAGCAAAGCATTTTTTATTCATGTAAGGGTCATTGATTCATCAAACATACATGGCATAAACTTGGCTGAGTGTAAGAAGCACAGTACAGGCTATTTTAATTAGTCCAGGGGTCAGATTAATGCCTGCATTGTTGGAAGGCTGTGTTGGTCAGATAAAGCAATTAACTTTCATGTGTTATTCCAGTCATTTAATTTCATTTCATTGCTGGTTGTCAATAGCTTCAAGTTTCCAGAGCTCGATGGCTTCAGCCAAGAAATCTAGATGACAGACAACAGAAGTCACTGTCACTGGTGTCAACAGCAACAGTGCCGATGAGAAAACTACATACGTAATTTTCACTTTCGCTCTCTTTCCATATGACAACATTTTCACTAAAATCACAGACACACACACACACACACTTGTTACATGCACACTATTTCAAATAAAATCTTTACAAAGCTTCAGCCGTGTGTGTGTGTGTGTGTGTGTGTGTGTGTGTGTGTGTGTGTGTGTGTGTGTATGTGTGTGTGTGTGTGTTTGTGTGGCCCATGTGCTGCTTGGCCTCTGGGGATATTATTTTGGAGCAGGCGGGCCGCAGGGAACAAGAAGAGAGCCTCTTTCCTGGAAGTCCTAATGTTCTCGGCTGTTGAGCCTCATTTGAGCTGTTGTGTGGGGGGCCTTCGGGGGCCCCTGACGCTGACACTGGTCGTTAACGCAAACGTCACAGTGCTTCATCGGCGCTTGTTTGTTTTCTTCCATAATTTTTTTTTTATCTCTATCATTTTCTCTTGTTTTGACTGACAAATAAAGGATATTTCAGTCCCTGTTTTTAATGCTCTCATTTTCATTTCATCCTGTTTTCTGACTTTCAATTTCTCTCTCTCTCACTCTCTCTCACACACAAATACACACACACACACACACACACACACACACACACACAGCCCTATTCACTGAGCTCTCCATCTTTCCATTGTGTGTGGGACTGTGTGATTATTTTTCTAACAGGAGCGGTTCTTAAACTTTAACACTGCCCCTCAGTGTGTTGTTACCCCATCTGCCCCCTGCTTTGGCACCCTGACTGAGGTGTGCTCTTGCCTCATGCCCTTCAAGCCGCCCCCAAACCATCTCTGCCAGCCTTACAAAACCCATTAGCAGTAGCTTTCACCCGAGGGCCTCCCCAGTGCAGATCTAGGCCCACTGTATGTTTTTTTCTATGCATGTGCTTTCTGCACTTTGTACTGTACCTATGACCTTAGGCTTGTTAACCTTGTTCAAACTATCTGACAACAACAATGGGACCTTCCTTAAAAGTCCTGTGTATTTCTGCGGTGCTCTGTAGACTGTGTGGGCTGTCTGCCTTTCTTTCGAGCCCTGAATGGGGGCTTGTGTTCCTGACAGGCTAGCGCTGCTACTTGCTGGCTCTGGAGCTTTGTGTGGAAGCAAACAGAGCGACAGTAATGGCAGTGGGGGCTTGGGTGAAGCCACGCCAGGACAGGGCACAGACAGGATGGAGGAGGCCACGTGATCTCTCACGTTAAGGTTTGTGCTGCTCCACTCAGGGGGCTCCAAGTGGGCAGACTTCCTGGCCTGAAATTTCTCATTGAATATTGTAACACATCGCAGTTCCCACTGAAAGACTAGAATGGGGGCTTCTGGAAAATCTTGAAGCAGGTTTATTAAGGTACAGACGGTGTGTCTAAAAAGGAAACAAATATTGATTTGATGTATCAGGTACAGCTGTCTGTTCTGAGTTCCTTGCATTGTCATTAGTGGGCGCTATTTATTCCCAAGCATGGTCTGTTGCTAAGAGTTCATAGAGTGCATGATATTATAGTCATATAAAGTCATATAATTACTGATCCCCAGAATGCACATAATTCAATATAGTCAATGTTCCTGGTTAAAGTGTAATAATACGTAATACGTAAATATGTAATACATAAAATGTGACAGAAACTGTATTTCACTATGATAACTTTTTTGGAACATCAACGGACACCACTAACCACTTGGTGAGCAGCAAATGTGGGGGGCGATTCTAAATGAACCAAATATCAGGACAGGACCAATTGTGAAAATTTTGGCGTCAATGATTCTGTCATCACACACCACAAAAGGGGCTAAACAAGCTACAAATCGAACCTCCCCTTTAAGTCTGTGTAAACTTACAGTAGTGATAGCTGGAGAGTCTTCAGACTTGTGGTGAGGGTATACATTTTTTGACTCGTGAAACTTTAATTGAAATAAATGAATGAATAAATAAAAGAAATCCTGAATTTCTGATCAGACTTCATATAAGCCAAGCACTTCTATATTATAGATAGGGCATTTTTTTGAGGCATGTTCTGACCTTGGGAGTACAGATTGGCCAGCAGATCAAACAGAACACTTAGAAACCACTACAACAATACAAAAATATGTACAGTATGGTACATACAGTTGCTCCTATTCCAAAATGTTTTTTTGGCTGTCTTTCACTGATCTTAAGCCTGACTTTAGCCACTGAGATCAATTATACTCAATATGCCACATATTTAACTGCTGTGCTGAGTTTTATAATGCTACACAACCTTTGAATTGAGTGATCAGTTGTTAAGCACAATTTCAATGAAAACATCAAAATACATTCCACATAAAAAGGAATCAGAAACAAACTGAAAAATCCTTAGTTTCTTTCTCAGAAAAAAAGAATGAAAATTCAAAAGCAAAGGAAAGAGAAGAAACATTTTCAGTTCCATTATCAAAACAATCTTGCCACCATTCTTTGTCTTTCGCCTGCAGTGGCCCACACAAGAAAGATTAACAAAAATACAGACTACTGGCTAACTATGTGTCCAGTATCCACTAATTGTTCTCCCTGGAAGCAACACAAAGCCATTGCATAACCCCCACCAACCCACATGAGCACACACACACACACACACACACACACACACACACACACACACACACACACACACACACACAGGCCTCCCCACCTCAGGGTTTTGGCATGCATATCAGGAAGAGGCTAAATATAAGCGTTGGATAGCAAGGGCTGGAGTCTTATTGATATAAAAACAGAGCCAAGGAGCTTGAGAGCAAGGATATCCTACAGGCACTGGCAGCAAATTAAAATCATAAGCCCGAGAGAACAAGATTTGTGTATTCTATCCTGGCGTGTGTATGAACACAAAGTGTTGCCAAACTGGTTTACTCTCCGTTCTTTAAGTCATTTCTCTTTTCTTCTTATCTACTGTCACGTTTTTATACTATTGTGTTATGTAACCATGCAGTATGGATGGAAGTGTGTGTGTGTGTGTGTGTGTGTGTGTGCATGTATATGTGCATATGACTTGACTGTATCTATGTGTGCATGTGTATGAATGTGTTGGGTTCAAATAGAAAGTGAGATTGTGTAGGGCTATAGCGCTATTCTGACTCCTACTTCTTGGCGAACTCTGTTTCCCTCTGAAAACAGACTTTATCAGCTATCCGTTACCAGTAACAAAAAAAAAAAAAAAAATCTTGTCCCAGTGGAATGCATGTTGTGTTTTAGAAAGGGTCAGGAACCTTTGAGTGTGTGTGTGTGTGTGTGTGTGTGTGTGTGTGTGTGTGTGTGTGTGTGTGTGAGAGAGAGAGAGAGAGAGAGAGAGAGAGAGAGAGAGAGAGAGAGAGGTTTGTAGTGGTGTAGTTTGTCTGATTAAAATATTATTACAGTGTAATTTTTCTGATATTTAACTAGAAGTGGTCAGTGGAGCCTACTGCTAAAGAATAGCAACTTTTACTGACATGGCAATAGGAAGTGTTTGACGTTAACATTAAGGTCCCATGTCATTATGATGTTCAACAAGCATAAAGCAAGCTTGGTTTATAAAAACAAATTCATGCTGTAAAGCTCAAGCAACTTATTTCCTCCAGTAAAAATTTGGATGCCAGGGTACTGTAGGTTTTATACTTACTTTACCAATGTAAGAACTTGATGGTCGGCAAATCGACAAATCCCAAGTCTCTTGTTTGCCTTTTTGCCTGCACTTGGGTTCCAATACCCTATTCCTAGGAAGATCCTGACAGAATGACACAGCCAATATGGGACCCAGCAGGCAAGTTTTTTGTGTTAAATTATGATCCTTATGATTATGATCCATGGGAAGTGTATTGGGGAACACGCTTGGCCATCAAGAGTCCAAAGGACTTTTATGCACCCAAGCCGTTCCCTGTGTTAGGCTGTTTGCCAGTACGGCAATTTCGCTGCCCGGCCTACAGGAGATCCAGTCGCCCTGCATCCAGGACACCTCCAGCCACTTCAGCAAAGCCCTCTGCAGGCCAGCCAGCTCCAACCCCGGCTCCCAGGCTCTGCACGCCGCCAACCCCGGCTCCCAGGCTCTGCACGCCGCCAACCCCGGCTCCCAGGCTCTGCACGCCGCCAACCCCGGCTCCCAGGCTCTGCACGCCGCCAACCCCGGCTCCCAGGCTCTGCACGCCGCCAACCCCGGCTCCCAGGCTCTGCACGCCGCCAACCCCGGCTCCCAGGCTCATGCCTCCGGTGGCCGCTCCGGGCTCCCGAGTGCCCCCAGTGCCCCCAGTGCCGGCCCCGCGCTCCCGAGTGCCCCCAGTGCCGGCCCCGCGCTCCCGAGTGCCCCCAGTGCCGGCCCCGCGCTCCCGAGTGCCCCCAGTGCCGGCCCCGCGCTCCCGAGTGCCCCCAGTGCCGGCCCCGCGCTCCCGAGTGCCCCCAGTGCCGGCCCCGCGCTCCCGAGTGCTACCGCCTCTTCCCAAGTCTCCAGCCTGGCCTCCGCCCAGTCCTGAGCATCCAGCAGTGCATCCTGAGCCTGAGTCTCCAGCCCCGCCTCTCGAGTCTCCAGCCCCGCCTCTCGAGTCTCCAGCCCCGCCTCTCGAGTCTCCAGCCCCGCCTCTCGAGTCTCCAGCCCCGCCTCTCGAGTCTCCAGCCCCGCCTCTCGAGTCTCCAGCCCCGCCTCTCGAGTCTCCAGCCCCGCCTCTCGAGTCTCCAGCCCCGCCTCTCGAGTCCGAGTCTACAGCCCAGCCTCCGGCCACATCTCCCGAGCCCAGCTCCAAGCCTCCAGCCTGGCCCCGTATGCGTGGCCTGATACCCGGCCGCCCACCCGAGCTGCTCCAGATGCCTGGCCCTAGACCGGGTCGCCCGCCAGAGAAGACCCGCCTGCCTGGCTCTCGACCAGGCCGCCCTCCCGAGAAGGCACGATGGTCTGGCTGCAGATCAGGTCGTCCTCCCGAGGAGCCACGCCCACCTGGCCCACGACCTGGCTACCCGCCCGAGACAGCTCTTCCTCCCGGTCCTCGACCCGGCCGTCCGCCTGAGGCGCCCCTTCCGTCTGGGCATCACACCGACCTTAGTGTCCACCCTCAGACCCCACCTCCCACCCGACTTAGGCTTGGTGTCATCGTCTTGGGACGTCTGGAAGCCGTCCCTTGAGGGGGGGGTACTGTAAGGGTTTTTGGACTTGCTTTTGGACTTTTGTCTTTTAGTTTAAAGTTTCCTTTGTTCACTTATCCCCTACTTCCGCAGATTCTGAAAACATCAAGTAATTTCTTGAACAAGAGCCACAATAGGTTAATCCGTGTCAATATGAAAAAGGTCAGGGGAGAGAGAACGCGACCAAGACTTGGAAGGAGACTTTTGGACAATGTTAGTCCACATTGATGCATGTTTACTTCACCCTACGCTGTTGTTGGACATATTGGAACTAGTCCAGTCTAGTTAGGCATTTGTCTAGTTTGACTCCACATTGTTCTACATGAAAGTGAGCATGTTGTGAAAGTTTATGTCAATCAGGATTAATCAGAGATTTAGATCTGAGTTAATTTTTTTGGGATTAATCACTTTTCAGTTGAAGCTTTAATTTTGCAAACACTCAATATAGCCTAGGGTTGGAACATCCTGATGCGGGTTCACGGAAAACGTACTGTACCATTTTATAGATATTACGGATGTAACACATAGGGTTGGAATTCTTGATCTTTGATGTTGTTGAGACATACCAGTAGACCCTTACATGATTCAGTACCAGTCAGACAACAATAGGCCTGCCTGAATCATTAGCCAATGTTTGATGTCTTTATGTTCAAAAGAAAGTATGCAAGCCAATGTTTGTGAATTCATACCTCAATCTTTTAAACAATAATAATAGGTTACAATTTGTACTCAACGAACGCCAGGTCTGGTGTCTAATCTTCAGTGCCTCCATCTTGGAAAAATGACAAATACTATTGCCATGTAAACTGGGGAATCTAGGCCTTAATCACAAATCATTATTATTTAGCCTATTTTTTGTCAGTAAAATGGTCAAAGGTGTGAGAAAATTTTAGTTTCATTTTAAATGGATTTGGGGGTGCCATGGCTCAGTGGGCTAGTGTGTCCTACTAAAAATCCAAAGTCCCCGGTTCGAGTCCGACCCAAGGTCATTTCCCGATTCCCACCCATCTCTCTCTCTCCCACGCATTTCCTGTCACTCTCTTCTATCCTATCAGATCAAAGACAAAAAAGCCATAAAATATTTTAAATTCGATTCAATTTATTGTTGTTTTACATTCAATAACTGTAGACCCACTGATCACCCAGTTGAGAATTAATAATGTCAGTTTTCTTTGGATGCTTTCAAATCAGCATGGGAAGTAGGCCTATCTCTGTCGTGTAAATTTTCAATAAATCTGTCAAGTGCGTTTTGTCTTTATTTTCAATTATTTATCTCCTATTGGGTCGTATAAGTGTGATTACACCACACGTTTACAATGCACAATATTTTTTTGGCTATAGGCGAGGCCTAACCTGCCAACACAGACGTTCGCCAAAGCAACCAGAAACGTCAAGTAAGTTAGGCTCATAACAAACCACGACGGCACAAAAACAATACAAAACACAAAACAAACGAAATAAGACGCTCTGTATGTCTCTGTTCACCCTCTTACAGCACTCAAACCTACTGTAAAGCCACCATGTTTTTGTGTAACGTGTTCGCCATCTAGTGTCTATCCATTGTTGCAGTTCTTAATATTTCTACATCTGCGCGTGGGGTGGGGCCAGAGGCACCTATACTAGAGGGTTGGTCTCTAGTTTAAACAAGCAGGGTAGAAGTATAAATGCTAAATCAGCAACATATAAAAGATGTGGATAAGATAAAGAGCCGTTTTTTTTTTTTTTTTTTTTTTTTAACTTCGTAATGATAGTCGTACTAGTCTATGTGTCCTACCATGATGTAATGGTTTAGTCATGTGACACGGCACAGCAGCAACTGCAATGTCAACACCACTGACTGCGCCATGGCTCTCAGAAGAGCTAGTGTAGACTAGAACAACTGTAGTGAGAACTACCCAATCCTGACTTGCTATTTTGGTTTGCAGTAGTGCGAATATGGGAGCACAACAGGTGCCTGTTGATGAGGACTATCGAACTGGCACGCGCTGTGACAAGTCTAAGGGCCCCGCCCCATTACAGCCAGTGGTGACAATAGTGCAGCGTGACAAAGGGAAACATTGGCCGGTGTCATCATGACCATAAGATGTCATCCTCCACACTGGTGTCGCAACTGCCGTGAACCTCATGATACAGTGCATTCATTTCACAAGTTTTTGTAGTTCTCCAATCATGATTTTGCGGTAACCAGAGATGTCAGATTAGAATCTGCGGCTGGCGCTGCTCACTATGCTGCTCCAAAGGAGTGCACTGTCTAACTGTGGACCGGTGTCGGGTGATGATTTCTCCAGAATGGCAAACGGAATGACTGTTACTGCGCTTAAATGCGTGGTTGTCGGCGATGGCGCGGTGGGGAAAACCTGCTTGTTGATGAGTTATGCCAATGATGCGTTTCCAGAGGAGTATGTCCCGACTGTTTTTGATCATTACGCAGGTAGGAAGTTGTATTTGCCTCTTGGCCCGGAGAAAAAGTGATGCATGAATTGAAATTGAATTAATAGTCTATATCCCATGTGTCTAGGTATAATATGAAAATAAGAGCAAAATTGCCTGCTGTTGGTGGTTTTGTTAAAATCATAGGCCTAATTATCCTGTTCTTTTTAAAGTCAATATTTAGGCTTCTCGCTGGACACTTGTTGCTTGCTCTACCCAAATGACATGTGCTTCCCACTGGGTTGGGTGTTGTCTTCAGATCTCTAAACACAGCCCTTTTTACCTCTACAGTGAGCATCAGTGTTGGAGGAAAACAGTATTTACTGGGCCTGTATGACACAGCTGGACAGGTAAAGTTGGTAAAATCATACTGACATTGAGATATTGTTTTGAGGAATGTCTAGGCTACAGTATGTAACAGTGAGCTAGTATTTTCATACTAAGACCTATGACATCATATTCTAATCTGCTCAATTTATTACTTTACAGCTCTGTAATTGTAGGTAGCCTAATACTGAAGGCTTGACATACTGTAACAAAAATCAGTTAGGGCAAAACAATGGTGAATTTGACAACAGGAGAATTAAGTGCAATGTTGGTTTTGTTGACTCATGACTCATGGGTTTTAAAGTTTGATGTGAGTATGTGCACCTCAAGTCATTTAAAATGTGTTTTCACTTACCTTGTGTTATTAAGTAGTTTAATGTATGTGAGGAATTTTGAGGTGAAGCTGAGTGGTTGAGGTTGCACTAAGAAGAGAATAGAGTGGCACAGTTGAAGCTCAAAGTTTCCCGTTGGGGGGCTAATTCTGATTATGGCTGTGCTGACAGTAGTTTTTGTATCGCATTTGTGTGTGTGTGTGTGTGTGTGTGTGTGTGTGTGTGTGTGTGTGTGTGTAAATGGATAAGTGTCTGTGATTTAGAATCCACAAAAAAGAATACTCACATCAACACAAGATAGCATCTAAGTCATTCCCTATTTATTAGATTTAAATGTTGACCTTCTGATCAGTGCAATGTGTGTGTGTGTGTGTGTGTGTGTGTGTGTGTGTGTGTGTGTGTGTGTGTGTGTGTCTAAATATGCTGATACACACAGCGTTTCTGCCCACTTCTCTATTTGGGGCTGAGGTTACCGTTTCTTCATTATATAAGTGACATAAGAATTTGAAGTGTGTGTGTGTGTGTGTGTGTGTGTGTGTGTGTGTGTGTGTGTGAGAGAGAGAGAGAGAGAGAGAGAGAGAGAGAGAGAGAGAGAGAGGTGACTCATACCTGTCACACCAAACTCCAGTGAGTCAGAGTGTTGGCCGATGAGAGCATGGGGTAGGATGTTATCCTGGTTCAGGGGTTAGTTTTTCTAAAGTCAAACTTTCAAAGTTCATATGGTAATTTCATATGGTAATCATAATGGTTGCCTACACAACATCTTTAAGTAAATAAAAATAATAGTATAATAGTAAGTATTTAACACAACTTTAGTTTTACTGATTCAGACGGACAGGCTTCCATCTTTCTTGTGTAGCCTATGGTTCACGTAGATTCAGCTGTGATATCTCTG
This sequence comes from Sardinella longiceps, assembly GCA_027497455.2. NCBI lineage: Eukaryota > Metazoa > Chordata > Actinopteri > Clupeiformes > Clupeidae > Sardinella > Sardinella longiceps. Next base: position 8,712,286 of record JAODXP020000006.1, on the reverse strand, counting down.
CAGGAGTCAGGGGCACAAGAGAGGCAGCTTAAGCCTGGTGTTTACTATAAACTCCACAACTCAACAAAAAAATGTCTCCCTCAATGACTCAGTTACCACATAGGCATTACCCACAAACACAATGTTTTCATATAAAAATAGTGTACTACTACGCTACTTAATAAATTATACATTGGTTATTACACTGGTTAGAGTTACACATAGCATATCTGGCTCAAAATACTGAATTGGTTCATTAGCCCTACTAAAGTATCCTTTAATCCAAATCCTTGGATGTTCTCTCTGTTGCCTAATCTGTTAAACTGTGCTGTCCCATACCAAACTTGTATTTTGGAAACAAACCAGTAAAGGGTTGACTGTACTATATGTTGGCAGCTTCACATAAGCCTACTCTGGTGCTGAGCTGTCTCATACCATATAAATAAAATATAGGCTAATTAAATTAGAATTAATAAAAAGCACAGATGGATTCTGTGGACGTTAACCACAAACATATTAAGGTATATTGAAAATCACTTAAATATTTCCTTAGAGAATATACCCATGAAACAAATACCATCACATCAAAGACTAAAAGCTCATTTCCACTGGTATGTTATCTATATTAGCCAAGCTCACATAATGAGAGTCCTATGATTAACAGGAGGACTATGACCGCCTGCGTCCCCTGTCCTACCCTATGACGGATGTCTTCCTCATCTGCTTCTCTGTGGTCAATCCAGCCAGCTTCCACAACGCTCGGCTGGAATGGGTGCCAGAACTGGAGGAACATGCACCAGGAGTTCCCTTCCTCCTCATCGGAACACAGGTCAGCCTCCTAGGCAGGGATGGTTTTTGATATGGTAAGAGGGCCATTGCCCAGGGCGACACTGTGGGTAGTAGGGCAGGTTGGGGGGGCAAATTGAACTTCGTGAGTGGGTGATACGGCTTTGCTATATTGTCTCTCGGAAACTTTGGTATGGGTACATCTGCTCTGACTGTGGAGGTGAATAGAAATGTAAATTAAACTAGACAAAGACACATGCCCAACAATAAGGAGGTTAAATTCTACTGTAAAAATCACCACATTTAGTTATCTGGTTTTATAAACTTGCCTTAGTTGGTTATCTGGAGCGAGAGCTTGCAAAATAACAAAACAAAAGAATCATCACACATTATGATATAGACTTACAATTTGCACAGATGAGTTTTCTATCACCCATTTGCAGGAAGAGAGAGTCCTAGTGTCCAAGAGAGGGTGTTCACCCAGGGCTAGGATGGCCCCTCTCCTAGATAACCAACAGTGCAGTACTTATTGTCATCCATTGCCAAGGCTGCCACAGATGTCCAATAGAAATACTCAGCTTATTGTGTTTCTGATGAGATTCATTCAAGGTGAACTTGTACTACTAAGTAGCCTACTAACAATTTTACTCTCCCTCTTTTTTGATTAGATTGACTTGCGTGACGACGTGAAGACCATGGCCAGGCTGAATAGCATGAAGGAAAGAGCCATAACAGCAGAACAAGGTCACAAGCTGGCCAGAGAGGTACTGGGACATGTCATAAGATGACGTTCTGCAGTTCAGAGGAGGGAATTACAAATTAGGTCAAATGATTTATATGGTGCACTGTTCAATAGTTGGATATCTATTTTGGAGTTTGGTGTTATTGACAAAGAGGTATGGAAAAGTAACCGCTATATTAGTGCAGCAGTAAATGAATCACACATTCTACACACCACTGCTGTCCATTCCATGCAAATGTGTCTTACCTGTTTTTCAGGTAGGGGCTCGCTGTTATGCAGAGTGCTCTGCACTGACCCAGCAGGGCTTGAAGGCGGTGTTTGATGAGGCCATCCTCACCATCCTGACCCCAAAGAAGAGGAAGAGGAGGCGGCTGAGGAGAGGGCTGTGGCCTGGCTGCCTTCAGTGCTGTCCCATCACATGACCCCAGGGACACAGGAAGTGGTGTTAGCTAGGACCACATGTTACAACTTACAACTCTCATGACTGGTTTGGTCAGAGGTTCATTGCCTTGTAGAAAACTCGGTGTCCGTTAGATTTTTCTTTTTTGATACTTGATGAGAGTTGCACTATGATGGCATAGAAGAGCCTGAAACTGAAACTCTCAAGGCAGAGCTCTGATGGACTTGATGGACTTATTGATGCAAATGATAAACTCAAGAGGATATGAGGAGGAAAAATAGGCAGAAAGATTTCCTAATGAATGAAGGCACAAATTCTGGTAGCACATTCACACCAGATTAACAGGATGGTTTTTAATTTTGGATTTGTCATTATTTATTTAGTGTGTTCAACGCCGTATAGTTGTGTATCATTGTAATTTAACTGTAACCTGACTCCGCCTAGCTCCAAAGATCCATCAAGGATTGCTACTGTTGGGTAATTTGCGGACTACATAAAATGGTTGGGCCAATCAGGACCACTGTTTTAGTTTTCCCTTCAATGCTCTCATCAGCGTCACAGGTTGGTTTCAATGTGAATAGTTGAAGTAGCACATCAGTAAAGATGATGGACAAGGGGTTTATCCAATCTTATACAAGGATTTTTGATAAGGACCAGCCTTCTAAAACACCTCTCCTATGGAGTGATCTCAGATTGGTGGAGGTGGAGGCAGAGATAGGTGGAACAAAATCCATCTGAGAATCAGGTTAACCGTGCCATTCATAAAATCCTCCATTTTGAGGAAAATCATTTTCAAACTGTATTTTCTATGTTGAACATGCTTTGGTGAAGTCTTTCTTATCACTGTTGTGATCAAGCCAGGTGCCACAGATCTTAGACACAGTGACCACAGATGCCTCAACACTTAATTTCTCAGCAGTACCATTGACTGTGACCCAGTGCTGTACAAAATGCCATTTTAAGGAATGGAATAATTAAATGGATGGTATAGGCTACAATACTATGAACATAACTAAAAAAATATCTTTTTTTTCTAGCATGCTTCCGTTTCCTGAAGTATTTTTATTGCTTTGCACATACTGTAGTTTTGCTTGGCTTGCCATTAGCAAAATATACTCACCGTGCGATTGATGTCACAAATACTGCACCTAACTCCCTTAATAGTGAGAACACAATGGGCTTGCTCAATAAACTGTTGCTGATGTGTGGACTTCTGTGCATGTGTTCCTATTTGGATGCTTTCCTATGATAAACAGTGATCTTCTTCCTTTTGTTACTTCCTCTCCTCTGCTCCCTCCTTGGTCATTTTTATCAACCCAAACTTGAATCACCTCACCCTGTCATTTAAGCTGAGCTCAACTATTCCTACAGTTATAATTTGTATTTGTAACATACAAACAAGTTTCCTTTCCATGGCCCCAGCTGTGTGCACTGCTCTCGTGGTACAAGCTGGGCTCTGTGCAATGCCTTGACTGAGAAAGTAGCTATTGTTCGAGGAACTGCATTGAAAAAAAAAAAAAAAAAATCACGACTTGTGAATTCAAGCATGGTTGTCAGCATAGGATGTACTGAACATGTTAAGTTGTTTTCAGTGTTTGTACTCAGAATTGCCTTGATATATAGCCATTGTTTAAGGCACAGTTGCATGTTATAAACAGGTATCAGTCTTTGAGTGCAATTCAGGGCCATTCAATAGGGTATCTGGGGCAAATAGAGCAAGATAAATAACAAAGATAAATAAATTTTTCCCCCTACCAACAGCACTTGTGGAAGTTAAAATTAATATTTGAGAGTGAACATCTGTGAAGCAGGGATCTAAGACTTGGTTGTTGGCTGGATTGTTAGTAGTCAAGCTCCTACTATTACTATCCAGTGTCTTTCCATAAAGTCAAATGTTATTGACCAGGTCAGTTTCTAATAAATATTACCTTAGATTCTGATTTTATTGATTTTATTTTATTGATTCTGAATAAATTATTGCAAGGAAGACACGTGACACAAAAGATTTGAATTAAGTGATATATTTCACAAATGCTAAGAGGAAAAAAAAGACAAGAAAAAATTACAATAATTGATTTTACATCTGATAAATGATATCCTACCAAGAAATGAATAATAAGTTAAAGGAATAATAATTTAACACAATATAATTTATGAATCTAAAAGTGAAAGAAAATGAATTAATTTAAATGTTAGCTAATAAGTAAAAAGTGCATTAATTTCATTTCAACCCTGTGAGTAAACATGTGAGGAAGAGTGTACTGTATGTGCACTCAGGTTAAGCTCATGGTCAGTGCAGGAGCAGCAGTGATGCGAGCAACACAGAGAGGAAGAAGGAAGTGTGCTGAGTGACATCTCCCCCATTGGTGGAACCTGAGGGAATAGAACAACACACAATGATACATGATTTCAAAGATGACACACAACTGATAGCAAAAATAAAAAGGAATGTGAAGCAAACTGTAATATTTCAAAGCTTTTTTGTAAAATATAGATTAGTAATGTTTTATATATATATATATATATATATATATATATATATATATATAAAATGCATCAGTCCATATTCATCTGAGTGGGTTAATTTGGCTAGATCCTGCATTATGTGGAATGTGGTAAGGAAACATGCATTTATTTTGTTTAAAATTTCTGTCATGATGAATATTAAATATTAGCATCTAACCTGGACTGGGAAATAATGTGGTGCATGGTGGTGAGGTGAGAAGATTGGATGCTACACATCTAATAAAAATGTTTGAGGAACAAGAGCCATGACTATAAATGCAGAAGTGCGACTCCACTGTCACTCAGCATTCAACAAACACTACCATTGGTACTACAGAATTAAACTTCATATTTTTATAGATTTAGAATAAATGAAAGGATAAATGATCCAGGAGGTCTTCCTACCTGCTCCAGTTGTGGTGTTGACTGTGGTGGTGGTGGTGATGGTGGTGGTTGTGGCGGCGTTTGTGGTGGTGTTTGTGTTGTTGCTGTTGGTCGCATTCAAAGGTGTAACAGTAACAGCAGTAACAGAGGCTTTCCCTCCTGTCAACCCCAGACCCAGTGTGTCCAGCTCAGACTGAAATCGTGTAGCAATCCATGACTGGACGACAGTGTTGTTCTCAAAGGTCTTCAGGTCGTCCACATTGACGGAACCAAGGAGCCCCTGGACTTCACTCACACTGAGGTTCTGAAATTTTTTAGAGTAACATAAAACAGCAGAACAGAGGTTTTAATCTCAGCACAGTATGTAGTTACTTTCCTAGGACTATTTTATGATGGACTTCAATCATTAATGATAGAAGTAAAATGCCAGTGTTGTTACCCTTGATATTAACTGCACTGAAAGGTTATTTCCCTTATATGGTTTGAAATCAAAACCGTTGTGATCATGACACCTTGCTCTACCCCCTCAACCACAGGGGTTACATGATGTCAAACATATCTGAGTCAAGCTAAACCAAACAAGTAGTTACCTTGATAACATCAAGATTCAGGCTGAGGAATGTAGTCATGTCCATGCTAACATTCTCTGATGCCAGGCTACGGATGTCTGTCAGGGAAGCACCACCTGAGGGAGAGAATCAATGTCTGCCTTTAGTGCCATGGAGCATACTTATTCATAGCCATAACAATATTTATAATACCAATAACACTGATACTACTACTTCTAATAATAATGCAAGAACATATTGAAAGTGAGAAATTCTAAAATAAGGTAATATAAAGAAAATAAATAGAATGGATCACTTATTTTGTGAAAATATGTCTTAAAGTTGGTTTTACATGATGACTTTTAACTAAAAAGGAGGCCCTGGTAGCACAGCTACATTCAGGGGCAGTTGAAAAGCACAGACTGGTGGATGTGGGCAATATCAGGACAATAGGGGATTAGTATGGAGTATGGAGCCAAGAAAGAGCTGATGAGCCTTGTTGTTATTTACACCAGACTGGCCCCCTGTACAGGCACACATGCTTACCCAGGAAGGAGCTGATGAGGTTGTAGTATGAGGTAGAGGCTCTGGTGCTCCTCTGCTGTCTCACTGAGCTGAAGGCGCTCTTGGCGATGTTGTAGAGGGCAGTCTTCTGTGTGCTGGAGCATGAGCTCAGGTCCACACTCTCAGCGTCCCTGTGTAAAGATGGAGAGAGAAAGAGAGGCATGTTGATGTGGAACTGGGGGAACTACAATGATAATATCAAGGGAGCTAAAGAACACCCAAAGCATATTACAGTTATACTTTCATCCCAAGTACAAAAACCCCATATTATTTAAAAAGTCAAGCATATAGATGATCCCTCCGAGGTAAAGTGCATTCAGTACTCACTTTAAGCTGCTTGATGCTATGCTGCTCAGCACACTGGCGTCTAGAGAGCAGAGGTTGGAGCCAATGGAGTTGATGGCGTCGCTGCTCAGCGTGTTGTTGTCTACACTCAAGAACTTCATAATGACTGCTTCACTCTGAAAACACACACAGGGTTGAGAGCGTGAGAGTGTGTGTGTGTGCACGAATGAGTGTGAGTGTGTTGGTCACAATTGATCCCAGTCCTATTATATGAAAGCCCAATGAAATAGGAAACCTTAAGTTGATGAGCTATGCACCAGTGGAGGGCATGTGCTTACCTGGTGGGCTATTAGTAAAAGAGAAAAGCAACAGCTAGCAACAGCTTTCATATAACCTGACAACACTGTATGTGTCCACACATGTCTGGATCTTAGTTGGGAGTTATATAGACATAAGACAAAGATTTGTCATCCACTGTCTTCCTGTACAGTTCCAAAAGTGAGGTCTCAGGTTAAATTGGCATATAGTTTCATAAACAAATTACAAGGCACAAAAGGTCCTCAAAAAGTGCAAAAAGTGATAGTGATCTATCGCTACAATGAAATGCCTACACAGTTTTATTTCAATCCTGCCTTTACACTGTTGTCAGTGAGATGCAGCTATCTCTCCACCTCTCATTATCTTTTCCTTCATCTTGCCAGTCAGTACACAGAACTGTAAGACACTGTTCCCAGACTCACCATGGTGGTGTTCCATTCTCCATCATCTGAGTTCATTAGTGCTGCCAGCGTGTCGATCACGGTGATGTTCCATTTACTGATGTCATCTTCAGTGGCCACACGAGACGTGCCGCCCAGGAGCTGAAGCTCAGAGTCCTGTAAGCCACCTGGGTATGCCTGACAGAAGGCAAGGAAAGATAACACATGCATGAGAAATACTATAACACTCTACCGTAGCACAATAACAGAAGTACATGAGAATATTAATGTCAGCTGCCGTGAATAATACAAAATATTTCTGCAACAGTTGTATTGCCAGATTATTAACTTGAAAATTATTAGTGTGAACCAACTATTTTATGTCATCATAATGACAAAGAGAGTTAAAGAAATGTGTTAACACATTTCTATTTGACTTAAGGGGATTTACCTTATTCAGCTTGGCCAGGATTACGGTCTGGAACTCTTCATCATCCACCTTCTCAGTAATTGTGGCCAGGTTGTGCTTGAGGATGTCTACATCCAGGCAGAGGTCAAACTGAGCAGCGTCATAGCCGAAGGGGAAGGATGGATCGCTGATGGTCGACTCTGTGATGTTCCCGAGCACACACCCTGTAATAGTTTACATTAAAAAGTGTTACTGAAGATGGACGCAAAAGCAAGTTTCTTATTTGTTCCTTTCAAGGCTTCATTTGTGCATAACTACAGTATTTTCAGGCATGTGTATGGAATAAAAAAAAATACAAACCTTTTTTTTACACATAGAAACAATAGAAATACAGTTTATTTGTCACAGATTTGTTTAGCATCAAAAAACTTCAAGGGTCAAAAAATCAGATTCTGAAAAAATGTCAATTGTTTATGTGTTTCTATTAGTAAAATCAGTCTGTATTGTATTTATATCACATGCCCTACATCCCATCGAACTGAAGACAGATACAGCGTAGTGGAGCAATGAAATCAGTACTGTTTTCTGACCTGCTGCGCGAATGAACCTGCGTCTGAACCGTCTGTTGCACCGTCTGAAGAGCCTCCGCAGTTTCCTCTTCTGGACCCTCTGGCTCCTGAGTGATGGCAGGAAGGTTCTGAGGAACGTCCTTTTCTCCGACTATCAACAGAAGACGACACACAATGGCAACATGATTTAACATGAGTGGTATGTTTCTTTCACTTAAAACACACAGTGAGTGATGATGGAATCTGAGTGTGAAGTGCTTGGCTGCAGGGAGTCTGCATGGTAACCATGTTATATAGAATCTCACCGTGCTGAAGTTGTCCCAGAAGGTGCGTGTGAGATACAGGGGGAGGATGCCCAAGTCTTTCAGAGTCTGCTGATTCCATGACGATGTGTTGCTGAGGAGGAGAAACACATGAAAAATATATCATATACGTGCCGCTCTATGATTTAGTGAATAGCGAGTGTTATGTCCTGACTCTACAAGGGGGAGCCAGGAGATAACAAGCAAGATGACTGATCCTTCCCAAGTTCCCAAGCAGCCACCGAAACTCAATAATAATCAAAATAGTATTAATGTTCGTTTAATTTGTAAATGCGACTTTGGCTTTTAACTTTAGCATCATTCATGTTTCAATTTTTTTCGTTGCTCAAAGAGATTGTGAGATTGTGAGTTACTGTAAGCCCACACATAGTCGCATATAGCTTTACATACCCATAGATAGTGCTTCCTGACATTAGTATGGTCTCTAAGGCTGAGACCTGATCATCTGTGAAGTCTGGACAGTTCTTCAGTTTCTCCAGAATGGTGGGGTCAGAGTTCTGGATGGTGGTTGCGTCCAGGGTGCAGACCATGTTGCCCAAGATGGCCACATTCTCAGAGCTGAGGCTGGATGTGCTGATACCCTATGATGCAACAGCCACATGGGGAATTCAAACAAATTAAATACATTAAAATAGACAAAAATGAACAAAAAAATGGATGAGTACTTCTACCATATACTTGAAGGTTCTTTCAGAAATTAATGTTGCAGTATCCTTCATCACTCACCAAACAACTCCTGGCATTGTTCCATAGTGTTGTCCTAATGCTCAGGCCGTTGGAAATGACTGAGAAGTCTGCAGCACTGAGGGCTTGGAAGTACGATTTGCAGTTGGCCTTTGCAACCTGGTCATAGCTAAAAAAAACAAAACAAAACAGGGCAACATTTCAGAAATGAGCAAAGGACAAAAATAAATATTTGAATAAAGTTAAATAAAGAAACTGGCGGTTTAAGAAATGCCATACTGCTGTGATCCATGATACTGCATATGTCCCAGTACATAGTGCAGGACACACTACAGCCGCTCACAATCAATTAATTGGCTACAGATTATACTTGACTGGCTCAAATTTTATTGAGTCTCATCATGGGGCAACCATACACCAACTGCCCATTATGTTGCATGATATGCAAGCAACAGAAAAAAAAATATTTACCACATGACCAGTATACCTCATTAATTACAGTAATTGCCCACAGGTGCTCTAGCTTACTGAAAGTTAATTGAGCCCCATACTAACTGACTGAAAGTTAATTGAGCCCCATACTAGTGTGCTATTTTTCATATACTGCATACCACACACTGCTTTCTGCAGAGATCAGTATACAAGTAGTATAAACTGTAGTAGGCATTTTTGAAAACAGCAAGTGTTCCACAAAGACACACCAGAGATTTACATTATACTGAACCAACCTCCATCCATGTTGTCAGAGTTGTAGTTGTTGTTGTAGGCTAACACATTTCATTGAGCAATATACACTTTTGATAAACCCTCAATGGCTTAAAGGGATGCTCTGGAGTGATTTCGAGCATAGCTGTATTGAACGAGCCTGCTAAATGCACTAGTTAGCCAGTGGAAGAAAATAATTTGGAACAGCATAGACCGAACTTGAACACAGAAGTGAACAAGCACTTTACACTTAATCAATGAAAACTCAGATTATTCTAAACCGAAAGTAAGGCCTGAAGTACCGATGACTCAATGTAAAGTGCTTGTTCGCTGTTGCGTTCGAGTTCGGTCTACATTGTTTAAAATTCTTTCATTCCATGCGAAATCTAGTGCTGTTAGAAATTAAACTTACTCTGGAGCTACACTTTAAAAAGGTTTTTTTTACTCACTTGTAGTACAGAAGCATGTCTGAAGGGAAGTCTGTGAAGTTCTGGGAGGCTTCGCTTTTCACATAGTTGTACATGCAAGTCAACTGTGAAATAAATGTAATTTACAATTAATGTTAGAATAAACTTGATTTACAAGTAGGAGCCCCACAGTGATCTACTGGTGTTGCTAAAGACACTGAAGGACCTCCACAGTGAAGTTATCTGCCTAGTTAAACATGTTTTGGCCATCCAAGAGGAGACTTTTGCAGCATTTAATACTGATCTGAAATGTTATCTAAATTTGATTGGATCAAACTAAGGGCAGTATATATTGAATTGTAAATTTTAACATTTCTAATATCTAAGCCTAAGTGTCATAAGAGTCACTCTGGTCAATTTGACCCAAACACCAGGAAAGGGTGCAATATCTACATAACAAGGGTCATAGCTGTACAGATAAAGAGAGAACCGGTCAACAGGCACAGCCCAAGTTTGCCGTCATGAACTAAACAAGACTCACCTGAGACTGTTTCAGTACCACCTTGCGGCGTCGGCGACGTGGCCTGCAAGCCCGAATGAGACGTCGCACCTTCACCCTTGTTATTGTCTGCACTGTGGTACATGAAAAGCCTTGCAACACAGATGTTGATAGCCTGTGTAAAGTAATACAGAAGAGTCAAAGTCAATACTGATGGTCAACACTGAACAGTTAGAATAACATCCAAGAACAGATGAATTGAGATGGAGAATAGAGAGTAGAACTTCTGAAAACAGTATTGTACAAAGTATGACTTAACTAGTATTTAGAATTTTTGTTTTTAATTCTCTATGAGCTAGCAAATGAAAAGTGTGCCTGCAGATAGAATATTAGCTGTGTTGCATACAGTGCATAGGCCTACATTGCAACTTTCACTCACTGTCCCAGATACAACTCAACTACCATATTTCTATGTAATATATGATATACTGTGCTAATATTTAATTTAACATTTAATTTGTGGAGCAATATTTATGCAATTTTTTTCATTATTGTAGCAATCTGACCATGGTGCAGGGTGGTTACAATTTGCAAAATCTAGAATGTCAGAATTTACTAGCAACTTACTCTTCTGTGTCATTCACAGCAGATGCAACCACATCAAAGAACATCACAGCCTACAAAATATGAGAGAGAGATTGTTGTGTTAGTGTTAAATGAAAAGACGGAAATACTGAAATATAAGAATCATGATACTCAAGACTATATATAACCAATATACACCAAGCAGGGTTGTAGTCAAGTCCAAGTCATTAAAAGAAAATCAAGGCGAGTCCAAATCATTTCCTACTACTGAGTCGAGTCAACTCCAAGTCAAGTCCACAACACAGCTAACATGTACAGTACATAAAAAAATTGACATTGGCTGATGAGGATGACATTGGTAACAGGTGACTGCCCTTGGTATATTCCTGAAATTAGTGGATGTGAATGAAATTAGATGAGTGTCTACTAGATCGATAGACTTATGGTGTGCTAAATCATCATTGAATGTTGCAAAATAAATACATGCAAATATCTCATCTGTCTGATGGAGAAACCCCCTTGAGTCATTCCTCAAGTTCAATCACAGGAAATACACAACTCTGACTTCAAGTTCGATTCATTGGTAAGCAAGTCTGAGTCATCACTCATCAGTAAGCCAGTCCAATTCATCGGCAAGCAAGTCTGAGTCGAGTTGCCAAACTTAAGTCCACCGAATTAATTGTGGATTATCTGTTGAGTCAAAGTAGTGTAATGTAGTGAGGTAGAGTCAATGGAATTACCTGTTGACGCTTCCATGTCTTCCGGTTAATCTTTGTTATAACATTTGTGGTGGATGAGGTCAGCAGGACTCGAGGGATGGAGACAGCCATTGCATCAGGGACATTTTCCATCAACTGAGTTATACTCTGATCTACAGATATTATCTGTTGAACGAGTAGAAGGGGAGAGCCAAAAATACAGAGAGAAGAGATAGAAAGAGAAGAACACAGAGGAGGTTAAAAACATAATTCTTAAAGAGATAATATAATTCAGTGGAATATTATACTGATATCATAGGTCTTGTCAACCTTTTTGACGTAGGTCTGCTGTACAATGGTTGGTGCCGTCAGCATGTTGCTGATGAACGCAGTGTTGGAGGTTGTGCTCAGAAGCTGGGTGGAGGAGATGCTGGTTATGGTCTGTGAGGGAACACCCTGGATGAGGGTCCCTAGGGAGACTAGGACGGACGCCGTGTTGATCTAAGAAACAAAGCGATGAGCAGAGGCAAGAATTACAGTACAGTCGGGACCAGGCCACTGATTAGGGGAGACTGACACAGGGAGCAACAATGGGAGACTAATTCATCATTTATCAAAACACCAAGGCCATTAGAAAGGAAAACATGAAAGCTTTTTGCCTTTAGTCTTCTCTTCACACCTGTACTTGTACCTAATGATCATTGGCCAGGTACCTGTATGGTTTTTGTGATGGACTGGATGATGGCATTGGCCTGCCCCTGATTCCAACCACTGACCACGCTGAGCGTGCCAAGAGAGGAAGCAAGGACACTGGATGAGGCCCCGCTGATCTGGGCCACTGTCAGGCTGGTGCTGTCGTTGCCTAACTTCTGGATGGTGTCGGCCGTGACTTGAGGTACGTTGGCCACCAGGGCAGCAGAAATCTGAGCATGACATATGGATAAATGGAGATGTGAATGAAAGGGGTTATGGTGTCATTTAAATTGATCCATTTCATACAATACATTCTTTTGGTAATAAGAAGATATAACAAGATGTTGTTCTACTTGATGCACCAAATTCTCATATGGAACTGATCATTGGCACCACAACATGCACTAAAATCAGCATTGTATTGTTTATGCAAAATTGCAGATTACTACAAGCCATGTTAAACTAAATATATTACAACCTATGCTTACACATTCATGTTAGAGCTTTGTTACCATTCAATAAAGTAATAATTAAGGTATATATTATAACAAAAAAACATTTAAAGCATTTAACATTTAAAACAAAAAAGAGCACTACCTCAGGTGCAGTTTCATTGCAGAGTTGTTTCAAGCGGTCTAGCATGGAGATGCTGTCATTTTCAGCCAAGTTCTCAAACCCAGACACAGGGACAAGGCACAAAAACTCTCCAGGGAGACTAAATAACAGAAACAAACATAGAAAGGGGTTTGGGTTGTGGCTGTTGAAACCATTCAGCCAAAGCTTTGTAGAGAAAAAGCACAATGTCGTCACAGCTATCTTCAGACTTATAACCTATCCTAAATTGTCTAAAAACCTCATTGTGACACATAAAGTCTTTTAAGAATAACATTTCTTTGGGAATAACGGCATTAAGTGTTAAGCGACCATGTTCTGAATAAGATTTTTAAAGAATGTTGTGGTGTGTGTTAGGCCATTTTTTTTGTTAGCCTGTGGTCGAACTAAGGAAGAATCAAGGGGCCACCCCAGAGAAGACACTCACTTGACTGGGCTGAAGGTGGGGTTGAAGGTGTAGAGCTGTATTGTGTAGAAGTTGATGACAGTAGAGGAGATGCCGGAGCTGCCAAAGAGCTGAATGTTTGCAGGATTCTCCAGGAAGACTCCAAGCTACAGGGATAAAGTAGAACAAGACATAACACAAATGAGGATGATGCAAATTAGTGTGTGCGTGTCTGTGTGTGTGTGTGTGTGTGTGTGTGTGTGTGTGTGTGTGTGTGTGTGTGTGTGTGTGTGTGTGTGTGTGTGTGTGTGTGTGTGTGTGTGTGTGTGTTTTGTTTGTATGCTTCATTGATTGCACAATAGGCCTGCTTGCTGTTTTCTGTTTGTATTATACCCTATCAGGTATGCTTGTGTAAACATGATTGGTTAAATTTTCTAGTAGCAAGCAATCAAGAGTGTTGAGCTTGTATCGGTTCAACTTTCAGAGTGTAACACTAAACTCTTCAGAGTCACATTGATGTATGTATGAGACTCTAAATGCTATGTTTTGCTGAGGCCGCTTGGGTGTGAGTGTTGAGTGTGTGAGAATCAGGGAAAGAATGGGACATGAGTGTGTTTGTGTGTGTGTGTGTGTGTTTCAAATATAGCACTAGAGTAAACTAGAGAAATAATGATAAACATAAGCAAATGTGTTTTCCACCAGAATCACTGACTGCAATATTTATAACGTCTTCCAATTGTCTTGTATACAGAGGCTGCGTCCAAAACGGGGAAAATGCTGTCTTTGAAGGAAGCATTTGGTGGCAGCGAGGCATCAAGGCATGTCCAAAACGAATACATGCATAAAATCCTGCCTTCGAAGGTACCTTCGTTTTGGCCAATTTTGAAGGAAGAATCGATTTTGTTTTTCAATTTCAATGTTAATTTTATATAATAACATAATCTAATAATCATGTTTGTTATTTCTCATGGTTAAAGAGCACTTGCAAAAACTGACCTTTCATTAACTGACCCTTCATTATTCAGACTAGTAAGACACCTATAGTCACCTTTATGTAACTTGTTAGGCTAATAAAACGGTCGAAACTGAGTAAGAAGTTAGATATATCACCTGGCTTGAATTGCAGAAAGACTCAAGGTCGCTGACAGAGGTGTAAGAGATGAATGAGCCAAGGTTATCCACAAACCAGGATGTTGAGTTCAGCTGTGGGTCACTGGCATTGTAGCAGCGTGGTACGCCATCTTTAGACATCACAAGTTCAAGATTAGTCTAGCAGCTTTTGAAAAAAACACCATTCATTCTTTTCATGTACTCATATCAGACCAAGTTGTCTATGCAAACAATTTTTTCAGGGGAAAAACTACGTATATTGTATATTGTATATTGTATACAAGTTACACTACAGCAATGAAAACAAAATGAGCCCTGAATAGGGTATTATGACTCTGATCCGTTCTTAAGGTAAATATTTTCCTATACTGACCGATTATACCTGCTTATTATACGGCGATTTGCTAAAACAATGAGAGATGATATACTGTAAATAGCTTATGTAAATTTGAACCAAAAAAAGTCACAGTCATTATGTGGTGGCAATATGGTGTCACTAGGGGTCCCCACTGAGGCAGAAAGCTCACCTTGAGTGAGGTATGACTTGATAGTGGTGTAGACATCTTGCTGAGTGAAATTAGCGCTGCTGTAGTTGAAGCTGCCGCCCATGGTGGAGACTCTGAACAGGAAAAGGGAAAAATTGAGCTCTCTTTCTAGAATACTATTAGAAGAATGATATACTGTACACAGTAAAACAAGTCAAGGTATATACTAGCGAAAAGGTCAATGATAACAAGATCACAACATGAAGCCTGAGAGAGAGAAGAAGAAAAATGACAGACACCATCATTAGTCACAACATTCAACTCACAGCTTCCTGTAGGGCAGACAGGAGGCAGTTTGGATGAAAGAGACACTGATGAGGTCCTTGGTGAGGAAGCGCAGATAGGGTTTCAGGGCAACATCAAACCAACGTTCTGCCTCTTGCGGTGTGGTGACGCTCAGTGCCTGAGACCAAACACAGGGAAGGATCTGCTGCTGCAGCGACTCGGGACCCGCAACCTACAGAGGATGTACAAGAACATTAGAGAACATCAGCAGCAGATATGTAGGAACATGGAAGAACACCTGTCATGATGGAGGACATTCTAAGCAGAACTGGGGTAGCTCACCAGTTGCAGGTAATCAGTAGTCTTGTTGTAGTTGGTAAGAACGGTGCAGAGATCTGAGGAGCTGCTGATGACAGATGGCTCACTGAGGTAAGTGTTCAGTTCTGATGGCTGGATAGTGCTTAGAATCTGAAGAAACCACAGAATCGGGAGTTAGTATCACTTAACATGCTGACCAGTTTTGTGATCCTATGTTTGCATCTTCTTGTATATGTCAATAGTCAACATGAGTTTTTCTAGATGTGGGTGTTTAAAGTTTGAGCATACAAAATGACAATCGTGACTTTAGGAGTTGTGATTTTCAGTCATTGAACACACCAATGGACTTATGGTGAAAATGTATGCCTACAGTATGTGCCTATATTTTTGTACCAGTACAGTATGTCTGTACAGAGCAGTGCTACAAGTTTCTCATTTATTCTGCATTAAAAATGTCATATTTGATGGGCATATAGGGCATGTGCCCTCCTAGATGCAAGGCCACCTCAGACTCACCTCAGACTGCTGGTTGGAGGGTATCAGAGAGAGGAAGTTTGACAAGTCAGGGAATCCAAACTGGAGGAAGGTACTACTCAGGAATGTGTAGAAACTCCCACCAGTGAAACAACGGAGTGGAGTGGGCCCTGAAGAATTCAAAGAGATTTTATGAAAATGGAGAATGAATATCCTTTATTTACATTCACTTTTACCACTTACAGAGGTGGATAAATGTTGGAAAGTGTAGAAGCGATAAAGGAGTCTTAAATCAGTTACCTATATCAGTTACCTATTCACCGAAGCTCAGTGAGGAGCATTTATAAAGTACAAGATATACTGAACTAGACTGCATTTCCGAAAGCCTCTTTACATGGCTGTAAGTAGTTACTAGCCCATAGTTGCCTATACCTTAAGAACTAGTTTAAGCCTTCAGGAGACGCAGTCCTAAAAGTTAATCAAATAGATTATTTCCTGCTCCTATCATCATCAAGATCCACCTAAAAAATAGATTTTTAGTACTTTTGCAATTGTATCCATCGAGTTATTCCACCTGTTTGATTGCTCATCTGTCATTCATTTGTGGTATCTCATCTTTTGCAGTGGACACATTTAATGGTGAGATACATAAGATGTTTTGTGTGTATTAAATGGAGAAAAAAGTGTTAATTTGTTTTTGTGCTTTGGTTGTCAAAGTGCTGCTAAGTGTACTTGACACAATAATAGGCCTACTGTACATAGCCAACACAACTATCAAATAACACTATCACCGGTACTTATGGCTCCTAAAAATCATCAAAACTACAAAAACATATTTGATTGCCACATGAGAAGAATCATACCTTTAAGTAATAGTAGGATATTTTGTTCAATCTCCTTCTGAATCTCCACTGGGAGCAACGAATGACTGGAGTCCAGTGCATTTATACTACAGGAAACAAACAAACAAAATCAGCATGTCCTGATACAGCAGTACTGTACTGTAGAGTTTGATTTACCTAGTGAATACAACACATGTTAAATGATCATTTGAACACAGCGAACACAGATCAGAAAAGAATGACACAATAGAAACCATGATTGAGCCTTAAAATGTGAAAATACAGCTCAGCTCATCTGACTGGAACGGAATGAGTAATCTCACCCCTCCTGACTGATGTTGCAGGATCTATCTTTGATGATGTTGAAGTACAGAGGAATTTGGGCGATGGTCAGGCTGCTTTGAAGGGGCAGCAGACGAATGTTCAGCCAGGTAAGAATCTGGGAGTCTGGCACTGACGGTGATGAGAGGTCCCCTTGGTCAAAGATTGCCTGAAGAAATGCACCCTTCACCTCCAGTGTGTAATTATTCAGATGTTTCTGTGATGGAACAAAGAAAGGATGAAATGCAGACAAGGGAAAAGGGAAAGGATGGGAGATAAACTTCAACAAAGAACTTAAAACAACACTATGGAGATTTTGCCGTGAAACTAGGGAACTAGCTACCTATAGTTTTATTAACCTGGCAAACACCAAACTAAATAATTACAAATTATATTTAGTCTGGAGAACACCTATTCATTTTCTAATAGAGGCATTGTGGTTTACAATTGTTCAGAGCTGTATATGTTTATCGTTAAATACGTATTATGTAGCTCATAGCCAATCGTGTGCAATTATACCAGTTGATGTGAATGAAAATGAACGAGCAAGGCAAGGCAGCATGGGTATGCTACACCCCGGCTACAGTTAGGCAATAATTCATTTGAAGGGATCAAGGCTGCCATGTACTATTTGCCAACATTAGTCAGCAGTGAATATTTTCTTTAATTTTGTGGTGATTTCCTAGCCTGACATAGCCCACCCATAATACGAATGTCACGTCCATGGCTGTACGGTCGTATGGCTGTTACATTCAACGGAATAAGCGAAGCTGTTAGAACTGCCATGTACGGATGCCGTATATCGCGTCAGGTTGACTCCAACCATGAACGTACAGTTATGTGGCTGTCACTATACTTCCTACATTATCTAAATCCATTTGAAGATGATAAAAAAACAAATTGTCTGATAAAAAGGCAAAATGCCATTTGGGTAAAATTAATACCATGACTGGCTTTTGGCATATGGTTTATGGTCAGACCACTGTGCAATACTAAAAAAGACAAACCAGATGTCAGAAGAAATCAGTAGGTAAGAGGAAGGTCAGAGAGTCCTAAAGTGACTGACATACCCCTTATTTTTAGGACTATCTGAAATTTGCCTTTAAGGAACTACTTTAGGAGAACGTGGACCCCAATCAGTGTATGAGCTAGTTGACTAAAATGAAAATATGATTCAGTGAACAGATCCCTTTGTTTCCATATCAGTCAATCTCAAACTCAGTGTAGTACCTCAATAGCAGGAGACACAACATCAAAAAATGCTGCAAAGTTTGTTGGTTTGATTGTTGCCATGATTTTCTGCACATCACCAGGACTCTTCAGTTGTCCTGGGGAGGAGGCCAGCTCAGTCACCTGGGTCTCTGTGAGAACCTCAACAGCCTCCACCTGTGAGGAATTAAAAGCAGAAGAGAGCAATGAATAAGAAACTGTATCAACCAAAAAGTCAAATATGATTAATTTTCATTAAGTGAAGCAAAAGTAAAATTGTTAAGGCATAGTCCATCATGCTCTGGCTCAAAGGAATCAATAACGTTTTAAACCCAAGGAGTTTAAACATAGCATGTAATTTAGATTAACTATGAAAAATTGTTGACCACTTAGTTTAAAGAGCAGAGCTTATAGCTATAACATATTTCTTTTCATGACTGTTCAATAACGTGAATGAATGACTCATTGGTGTTATAAATAATTATTTCATTTACCCCATTAAAATCACTCTTGAACAACAAGAAGTCTGTGAATGGGGCAAAGATGCTGAACTGTCCAAAGTTTTTAAGGATCCAATCCTTGTCACTGGTCACAGACTGGACACAAGACAGACCTGTGGGCACAAAAAAGAAAATTGTATGAATATGGAATCTCTCTCTCTCTCTCTCTCTCTCTCTCTCTCTCTCTCTCTCTTCCTATGTCTCTCTCTCAATTAGTCACTTATGGAAATATTCACGATTACAATTTCAGCTAGCCTACATTAAAATACCGTCTACAACAACGCTTATGTAAGGCTTTTTATTACGTTTGATTGGTTCTCCAATCTAGGGTATTTTCGCGTCGCTGCACCACACCCACTTGCAGGCTAACCACTGCACTTGCTAGGTCCGCTACTATTTGAAAAGTTAGCAAGTCTCTTTAGCCTGTTTGTTGTAGTGTTGCCGATTTTCAGTGAATGGATCAAGAGAACCACCTGCAGATAGGCCAGTTATTAAGTAACCTAAAGAAGACATGCATACCATGACACATATGCTTTGTTCGTCCTTCCTTTTGGTAAGCTACATCCTAGTTCAATGAAACCTCACCACTAGTGCTAAACCCATTGTTTTGTGATGTTTAACACCAAAAAACAATAAGGGTAGTATAAAAGTAAAGTGTGACACCGGCGGCGGCTAATGTGACAACTATCCAGCCCTCACGCTCAAGCGCACGCACACACACACACACACACACACACACACAAGATTTGAGGGGGCTACCATTATTAGCTTATCCTAAACTTTGAGTAGCCTATGGTAAAATGTTGTGTTTGATTTAAACCTTGTAATTTTGGGCAAAGATAGGTCTGGGGTTGAAAACTATTTCACTTGGAATTTATAAACCTGAGAGAACAGCAGGCCTACCTGGTGATTGGCCTGTCATGTATTGTTTAGTGAAGATGAAGACATTTTCAGACTGTGCAGTTGACAGCTCACCAAAAACACCATTAAATCCTTTCACTCTGTAAAGCAAACACAAATAAGTGAGCAGACAATCAGCCTTGGTCCTTTCAACATGTACAAGCATTGTAGACCTATGCTTTTGTAGGCCACTAATGGCAACATTGGAGAGAGGGTCTAAATCTTAATATCAGGACCTATTTTCATTATGCTATTCACACACCAGTGTAAGCACTTCTCTCCCCAAAGTGTAGCATAATTTTTATAGAGAGCTTACATTTCACTGTAGGAGTCACAGCTGATGTTTTTTGGAATTACAGCAAGACTTGCTGTTTCTATGCTGGGCAGGAAAAGAACAAGATTTGTCTGGAACCACAGGGCAAAATCCTTTGGATTGAAGAGATGGAACTTTGAGGTGAGTCCAGTCAGGGTTAGATTTAGGACAATGTCCCGGACGCCTGTAGAGATTGTCACGTTTTTCTAAAAACACAAAAGTCAAATGATTAATTATGGCAATGATGGGAAAGCCATAAATCATGGCAAGTAAGTAAGTAAGTAAGTAAGTAAGTATTTATGTCAGGGCGGATGATTTCCAATGTCCTGGTCAGATAGCCATAGTTTGACATCTTCTGAATATTTAAATAGGCCTGGGAGAGTGGCTTTAGCTGAGAATTTTATATGCCCATATTTTAAAGGAATTGTGCACTTTGTGAAAAAAGTGTAAAATTTGTATAGTTAAAGGTAGAAAATAAATTAGATAGGCCTATAGGTTCATTGCAAATGTTCGATATGGCGACCATGGCAGCCATTTTTTTAATTTTCTTATCAGTGTTGGTATAACATGGTGATGATATTGTTGGCTAAATTGATCTCTTGAAAGTTACTATGTTCTAAGTTTATGACTGACATTTCAAGATTTGGTTTGAAAATTGTAATTGCAACAAAATTGTGTACATGATGGCTGTGATAAGGAGGATCTTGCTGTCAAATCATTCAAAACATTTTCTACTGTAGCATCACTCACAAGCTAGACTACCCTCTGTGTACATTTTCTGTAGTGAATCTAAGTAGCAGTCCCCTTCACATTAACAAAGGCTGTACAATCAAGTTTTTTTTACATCATGGCACATGGCAGCACATCAACCATTTGTGTTTTGAGAAAGTTAGTTTTTTTTGTGTGTGTTCAAAAATGTGATTTCGAAAGTGTGTCATTACACTGATACAAAATACAAACAAACATTTCGTAGCAGTGCATTGGCATGCCGCACACTGCCGTTTTGAGGGATGTTCCCTCCTGATGCATGAATGAAAGAACACTAGCTCCAATGACACCTCTCAAAAACACTATGCTAGTCCTCCCAGTCAAGAAAACCACATAACCAAATGCCCTCAGAACAAAATGTCAAATGACTCAACCAAATGCTCACTAATATGATGGAAAGAGGAAATATGAAGGTGGAAGGAACAGTAGAATGCATCTAATAGGAATAAGAATTTAGAATGGGATGAGCAAGATCTCAAAGATCTCATTTCAAATGCATACATTCACTCATTTACACAGAATCCTTTAAGCACAAATACTGAGAAAAAAATACTGATTGCTCCAGTGCTCACCTCAACAACAATGTCATTGACCGAGGTAAAAAATTCTGTGAGCTGACTTTCGTCATCAGACTCCAGAAGGCTGGTAACTACATTCTTGACTACATTTTCATCCTGTGCTGCACCATTACTAGGGTCCAGTATGAACTCTGCCTTCTGCCCTGTGGTAAGAGAGGCCACCACGGCTTCCTGAAAACACCAGTACCAAAGAATGTGTTACTCAGAGCAAAACTTCTTTCTGAACAAAAAAAGCAAGTTATTTCAGGACTGAAGGTATTTTTTTGAAAGTATTAACAAAAAACTTACTCCTGTAACATTCAATTCTTTCAAAACAGAGTAGTCTACTTCTTTAGCAAAAGGACCCAGGTTGACCTCTAGCCATTCAGCATCACTCTGGATGTCTAGTCTGCAGGCTGAAAAAGCAAACCTTAGTCAAAGTGAGGTGACAGCAGTATTTCCCAAGAAGAAGATGAATTATTCGGAAAATGAAAACTTTTCCATAGATCAAAGACACAAATCCAAATTGTGTTGTGTTATGTAGATACCAATACTGTTGAATGTGGCAGATAACTGCAGGAGATGTTGGACCAGGACGTTGGCGATTCCTTTTCTTCTGGTGAATGACATCTTTTGGTAGACCATGCCCATTCCTTTCACACTACGACAGAAGAGGTTTTCAGATAGCAAAGGTTAGGAAATGTGCTCGCCTCATTCAGCCATTGCACTCAAAAGCCATCAGAGAGATTGCACAGTGCTTACATGACTCTGTAGTTGGTGCAGTTAGTCACTGCTACTGTTTGAGTGAGCATCTGTGTAGTGAAACTGGGAAGGACGGGAGTGAGTTTCACTTGGAACCAGGAAATCCAAGCTTGTAGATCAAAGAACTGGAAATTGAGGCTGATGACTTGGAAGGTGCTGTTCATGACAAAGTCTCTGACTGGAAGGGAGATATCGGGAATCTGTGGAAACAGGACATGAATGAACGCTCACGTTCCCTTATGAGGGGCACCCGTGTGCCGTGGCGGAAATATTTCTCATCTAAACTTCTTGCGTGAATTACCTCAGGAACCTCACTCAGTGTCGTCAGGAATGAATCAACATTTTCAAGAGCATTTCCCACCAACAGGACAATAAATACAGCCTCAATTTTCGTGGAATCATTCAGTGCTCCAGAGGTTACCGTCAACTGTGCTGCCTGGGATGGCGTCAGCAGTTCCAGAGTCTCAAACTATTAATTTGCAGGGTGAAAAAAAAAGAAATAAACGTGAATTAAGAGGCCTGTTCAGGTGGGAATGTAATAAATACATGGACATGTGTGCGATTAGGGAAAAGTTTAGGGGACTTACACTGGAGAAGTTGACATTGAGTTTCTGTAGATCTTTCAGAGGCGCATAATCCGAAAAGTCACCAAAGTTCTTTTCAAGCCAGTCTTTGCTACCCATGGTCCCAGTAATGCAGCCAGGATCTGAAACAAATGGAAACATTAGCTGTGCACACTCTCTTTCTGTTTGCAGATATTTCTTTGTCAAGTTAAAATTACTGACAAAGCCGGGAAGCACTGCCCCAAAAACAAACCTGGTAAGTCTGCTCTTGAGAGGAATGGATACAGGAAGCGAGTGAAGATGGCCATCTTTTGCTCCTCGTTCATGTCTCTTGACCGCTTGCTGAGAGCTGCCACCCTGAATGGAAAAAGTCAGAGGAAAGAATAAGATTGCTTTGCGTGTAAAGAAGAGTGAAAGTGCATCAAGCATGATAGGTTATTGGGAGTGCACGTACACGGCCTGGAAAGTGCCACAACTGAAACTCTGGTTGGTTAGGCATGTAAGGAACGTTGGGGTCACAGATGGTAAAAATGGCCCCAGCTTGATGTCAAACCAATGGCTGATGAAGGTTTTGTTTTCCAACTGTGCCTCAGTCAAGTTGTTGAGTTTGACCTCTCGTATCACTTCCAGGACTTTGGGCGTGGACAGAGTGAGGTTTTTGGCCTGCAAGGAATAGGAAAAAAATCCTGTTCATTTCGCTGTCCGAAAACGATTCTGCAGGGTAAATAAGAATGGCGTACCACACCTACCGTGCTAGAAAACTGGACGAGAGCCTCGTCAAGAATGCCAGCCACTTTGACAAAGAAGGCCTTCCAGAGTTCTTTGGTATAACTGCCGCTGTCTGGAAGTTTACACTGCAGCAGTGCGACTAATCCGTCGACAGATAGATCGTCCAGCTGAGGGAAGGTGAGAAAATGAGATTGATGACAACAGGCCCGATCATAACTTAAGCAGTTGAATGTCCATGCAACATGCAGTGCCTCTCAGTACTGTTAAAAACATTTGCTAGCCGTTTCAGACTATGCCTACCGAGGAGCATGCAAGGTCTCCCAAGCTGAAATTGCAAAGCTTCTCAGTAGAGTTCACAGAGGCCAGGGAATGGATGCTGTGTTGCACAAAGAAAAACACATTACTGACATTTCTGACACAGAATATTGAAAGATTGGACTATGTATCTAAAGATTCACTCACCTGCTTGCTTCAACACAAAGGCTCTCCTCTGTAGAAGACAAGGTTATGAGTGAAAATATTTCAGGCACAGTTTTAGGCAAAGGGATGTTTTTAATTAATAATAATAATTCTTATTGTTCAAATATATACACACTGACAACAACTTACCGTCCACAATGGTGTCTGAGCACTGGAGGAAAAAGAAGGAAATGTACTGAGTCATTGGAATAATAGGGCACTTGGGAACAGATTAAATCATTGTGAGGGTATGTTGTGCAGTGCAGTTTTCAATTAGTTTCAAACTTACCACATCCACTGGAGGTGGTGGAGGTGTACAATCTGTATGAGGAGAGAAAGAGGACAATACTTAACAGAAAGTACACCACAGTCATGCCAAGAAGGAATCAGACACTTTAGGGCTGAGCAGAATATCACTGGTCATGCATCTACTACCTTGTGGGAGTATCTGTGCCAGGTAGTCTCTGCTAGATTGGAGGTCTCCCGAGATGCTGGGTGGCAGTGTCTTCAGAGATTCGTCGAAAGCGGCAATTCTACATCAAAAGAAAATTCACATACAGCGCTCAGGATTGTGTATATTTCATGTAGCTCCTTACAAGCTCACCTCAAAGAAAGGATCTCTGAAGGAATAGAGAGAGGTATGAGGGTCTCACATGGCTTTGAAAGAGTCACAGCTGATGTTCATGGGGATGACGCTCAGGCTTGCAGGACGGATGCTGATCACCAAAACTGCCAGATTGACTTGGAACCACAAGGTAAAGTCACTGGGCAGGAAGGTGGGGAATCTGGGAATCAGGGCCGTCAATGTCAGGTTGAGCAAGGCCTCTCTCACAGGTCTGTTGATGATGTAGGTGATGTTTTGCTAAAAGGAAAAAAGCCAAATGAGATGGAGATTAGGGCAAACCCAAAGATATACTTGTTTCAACTGTGGGTCCAGGTTTGTTGTGGAAAGTGGTCAAGTTTAACCTTGCCTGTTAACGCACTCACTTGTTTTGTGACATTTACAAAAGCCTGAAAGAAGTCATCAAGTTGGCCCTCTTCTGGAGATGCCGTTATGCTGACAAAGACTTCTGTCAAGACGGTTACGTTCTCCAGAGCACCAGTGCTGGGATCCAGGACCAGCTCAGCTTTCTGGTCTGGTGAGAGCGACTCCAAAGTTGCCAACTGCAGAGGCAAAATCATTTTTATTTGAAAACAAAAAACACATACAAACGCCAGCCGCTAAAATCTAGAAACGGCAAAAAGTTTATTCTGAAACAGTGCGTGGTTCACAGGAGAGTTTGAAAGTAAAACAAAAAAGGCCTCTTACTCCAGTGACGTTCAGCTCTTTCAAAGCAGAGTAGTCTACTTCTTTGGCAAAAGGACCCAAGTTGATCTCTAGCCATTCAGCGTCATTCTGGATGTCTAGTCTGCAGGCTGAAAAAAACAACAACAAAACAATCCTTAGTCAAATCCTGTGATGAGCGCAGGCCAACATTTCCAGGATATTGAACAAGATTTGCCAATCTAAACATTGGCAACAGTTCAAAAAGCTTTTCTCAAAACCCAAGTGAAGTAAGATGCTGTCGATACCAATGTTGTTGAATGTGGCTGAAAACTGCAGGAGATGTTGGACCAGGACGTTGGCGATTCCTTTTCTTCTGGTGAATGACATCTTTTGGTAGACCATGCCCATTCCTTTCACACTACGACAGAAGAGGTTTTCAGATAGCAAAGGTTAGGAAATGTGCTCGCCTCATTCAGCCATTGCACTCAAAAGCCATCAGAGAGATTGCACAGTGCTTACATGACTCTGTAGTTGGTGCAGTTAGTCACTGCTACTGTTTGAGTGAGCATCTGTGTAGTGAAACTGGGAAGGACGGGAGTGAGTTTCACTTGGAACCAGGAAATCCAAGCTTGTAGATCAAAGAACTGGAAATTGAGGCTGATGACTTGGAAGGTGCTGTTCATGACAAAGTCTCTGACTGGAAGGGAGATATCGGGAATCTGTGGAAACAGGACATGAATGAACGCTCACGTTCCCTTATGGGGGGCACCCGTGTGCCGTGGCGGAAATATTTCTCATCAAACTTCTTGCGTGAATTACCTCAGGAACCTCACTCAGTGTCGTCAGGAATGAATCAACATTTTCAAGAGCATTTCCCACCAACAGGACAATAAATACAGCCTCAATTTTCGTGGAATCATTCAGTGCTCCAGAGGTTACCGTCAACTGTGCTGCCTGGGATGGCGTCAGCAGTTCCAGAGTCTCAAACTATTAATTTGCAGGGTGAAAAAAAAAAGAAATAAACTTGAATTAAGATCCCTGCTCAGGTGGGATTGTAATAAATACATGGACATGTGTGCGATTAGGGAAAAGTTTAGGGGACTTACACTGGAGAAGTTGACATTGAGTTTCTGTAGATCTTTCAGAGGCGCATAATCCGAAAAGTCACCAAAGTTCTTTTCAAGCCAGTCTTTGCTACCCATGGTCCCAGTAATGCAGCCAGGATCTGAAACAAATGAAAACATCAGCTGTGCATACTCTCTTTCTGTTTGCAGATATTTCTTTGTCAAGTTAAAATTACTGACAAAGCCGGGAAGCACTGCCCCAAAAACAAACCTGGTAAGTCTGCTCTTGAGAGGAATGGATACAGGAAGCGAGTGAAGATGGCCATCTTTTGCTCCTCGTTCATGTCTCTTGACCGCTTGCTGAGAGCTGCCACCCTGAATGGAAAAAGTCAGAGGAAAGAATAAGATTGCTTTGCGTGTAAAGAAGAGTGAAAGTGCATCAAGCATGATAGGTTATTGGGAGTGCACGTACACGGCCTGGAAAGTGCCACAACTGAAACTCTGGTTGGTTAGGCATGTAAGGAACGTTGGGGTCACAGATGGTAAAAATGGCCCCAGCTTGATGTCAAACCAATGGCTGATGAAGGTTTTGTTTTCCAACTGTGCCTCAGTCAAGTTGTTGAGTTTGACCTCTCGTATCACTTCCAGGACTTTGGGCGTGGACAGAGTGAGGTTTTTGGCCTGCAAGGAATAGGAAAAAAATCCTGTTCATTTCGCTGTCCGAAAACGATTGTGCAGGGTAAATAAGAATGGCGTACCACACCTACCGTGCTAGAAAACTGGACGAGAGCCTCATCAAGAATGCCAGCCACTTTGACAAAGAAGGCCTTCCAGAGTTCTTTGGTATAACTGCCGCTGTCTGGGAGTTTACACTGCAGCAGTGTGACCAATCCGTCGACAGATAGATCGTGCAGCTGAGGGAAGATGAGAAAATGAGATTGATGACAACAGGCCCGATCATAACTTAAGCAGTTGAATGTCCATGCAACATGCAGTGCCTCTCAGTACTGTTAAAAACATTTGCTAGCCGTTTCAGACTATGCCTACCGAGGAGCATGCAAGGTCTCCCAAGCTGAAATTGCAAAGCTTCTCAGTAGAGTTCACAGAGGCCAGGGAATGGATGCTGTGTTGCACAAAGAAAAACACATTACTGACATTTCTGACACAGAGTATTGAAAGATTGGACTATGTCTCTAAAGATTCACTCACCTGCTTGCTTCAACACAAAGGCTCTCCTCTGTAGAAGATAATGTTATGAGTGAAAATATTTCAGGCACAGTTTCAGGCAAAGGGATATTTTTAATTAACAATAATAATTCTTATTGTTCAAATATATAACTGGCACACTGACAACAACTTACCGTCCACAATGGTGTCTGAGCACTGGAGGAAAAAGAAGGAAATGCACTGAGTCATTGGAATAATAGGGCACTTGGGAACAGATTAAATCATTGTGAGGGTATGTTGTGCAGTGCAGTTTTCAATTAGTTTCAAACTTACCACATCCACTGGAGGTGGTGGAGGTGTACAATCTGTATGAGGAGAGAAAGAGGACAATACTTAACAGAAAGTACACCACAGTCATGCCAAGAAGGAATCAGACACTTTAGGGCTGAGCAGAATATCACTGGTCATGCATCTACTACCTTGTGGGAGTATCTGTGCCAGGTAGTCTCTGCTAGATTGGAGGTCTCCCGAGATGCTGGGTGGCAGTGTCTTCAGAGATTCGTCGAAAGCGGCAATTCTACATCAAAAGAAAATTCACATACAGCGCTCAGGATTGTGTATATTTCATGTAGCTCCTTACAAGCTCACCTCAAAGAAAGGATCTCTGAAGGAATAGAGAGAGGTATGAGGGTCTCACATGGCTTTGAAAGAGTCACAGCTGATGTTCATGGGGATGACGCTCAGGCTTGCAGGACGGATGCTGATCACCAAAACTGCCAGATTGACTTGGAACCACAAGGTAAAGTCACTGGGCAGGAAGGTGGGGAATCTGGGAATCAGGGCCGTCAATGTCAGGTTGAGCAAGGCCTCTCTCACAGGTCTGTTGATGATGTAGGTGATGTTTTGCTAAAAGGAAAAAAGCCAAATGAGATGGAGATTAGGGCAAACCCAAAGATATACTTGTTTCAACTGTGGGTCCAGGTTTGTTGTGGAAAGTGGTCAAGTTTAACCTTGCCTGTTAACGCACTCACTTGTTTTGTGACATTTACAAAAGCCTGAAAGAAGTCATCAAGTTGGCCCTCTTCTGGAGATGCCGTTATGCTGACAAAGACTTCTGTCAAGACGGTTACGTTCTCCAGAGCACCAGTGCTGGGATCCAGGACCAGCTCAGCTTTCTGGTCTGGTGAGAGCGACTCCAAAGTTGCCAACTGCAGAGGCAAAATCATTTTTATTTGAAAACAAAAAACACATACAAACGCCAGCCGCTAAAATCTAGAAACGGCAAAAAGTTTATTCTGAAACAGTGCGTGGTTCACAGGAGAGTTTGAAAGTAAAACAAAAAAGGCCTCTTACTCCAGTGACGTTCAGCTCTTTCAAAGCAGAGTAGTCTACTTCTTTGGCAAAAGGACCCAAGTTGATCTCTAGCCATTCAGCGTCATTCTGGATGTCTAGTCTGCAGGCTGAAAAAAACAACAACAAAACAATCCTTAGTCAAATCCTGTGATGAGCGCAGGCCAACATTTCCAGGATATTGAAAAAGATTTTTGCCAATCTAAACATTGGCAACAGTTCAAAAAGCTTTTCTCAAAACCCAAGTGAAGTAAGATGCTGTCGATACCAATGTTGTTGAATGTGGCTGAAAACTGCAGGAGATGTTGGACCAGGACGTTGGCGATTCCTTTTCTTCTGGTGAATGACATCTTTTGGTAGACCATGCCCATTCCTTTCACACTACGACAGAAGAGGTTTTCAGATAGCAAAGGTTAGGAAATGTGCTCGCCTCATTCAGCCATTGCACTCAAAAGCCATCAGAGAGATTGCACAGTGCTTACATGACTCTGTAGTTGGTGCAGTTAGTCACTGCTACTGTTTGAGTGAGCATCTGTGTAGTGAAACTGGGAAGGACGGGAGTGAGTTTCACTTGGAACCAGGAAATCCAAGCTTGCAGGTCAAAGAACTGGAAATTGAGGCTGATGACTTGGAAGGTGCTGTTCATGACAAAGTCTCTGACTGGAAGGGAG
This sequence comes from Sardinella longiceps, assembly GCA_027497455.2. Lineage (NCBI taxonomy): Eukaryota > Metazoa > Chordata > Actinopteri > Clupeiformes > Clupeidae > Sardinella > Sardinella longiceps. Next base: position 8,682,712 of record JAODXP020000006.1, on the reverse strand, counting down.
ATATCGGGAATCTGTGGAAACAGGACATGAATGAACGCTCACGTTCCCTTATGGGGGCACCCGTGTGCCGTGGCGGAAATATTTCTCATCAAACTTCTTGCGTGAATTACCTCAGGAACCTCACTCAGTGTCGTCAGGAATGAATCAACATTTTCAAGAGCATTTCCCACCAACAGGACAATAAATACAGCCTCAATTTTCGTGGAATCATTCAGTGCTCCAGAGGTTACCGTCAACTGTGCTGCCTGGGATGGCGTCAGCAGTTCCAGGGTCTCAAACTATTCATTTGCAGGGTGAAAAAAAAAGAAATAAACTTGAATTAAGAGGCCTGCTCAGGTGGGAATGTAATAAATACATGGACATGTGTGCGATTAGGGAAAAGTTTAGGGGACTTACACTGGAGAAGTTGACATTGAGTTTCTGTAGATCTTTCAGAGGCGCATAATCCGAAAAGTCACCAAAGTTCTTTTCAAGCCAGTCTTTGCTACCCATGGTCCCAGTAATGCAGCCAGGATCTGAAACAAATGAAAACATCAGCTGTGCATACTCTCTTTCTGTTTGCAGATATTTCTTTGTCAAGTTAAAATTACTGACAAAGCCGGGAAGCACTGCCCCAAAAACAAACCTGGTAAGTCTGCTCTTGAGAGGAATGGATACAGGAAGCGAGTGAAGATGGCCATCTTTTGCTCCTCGTTCATGTCTCTTGACCGCTTGCTGAGAGCTGCCACCCTGAATGGAAAAAGTCAGAGGAAAGAATAAGATTGCTTTGCGTGTAAAGAAGAGTGAAAGTGCATCAAGCATGATAGGTTATTGGGAGTGCACGTACACGGCCTGGAAAGTGCCACAACTGAAACTCTGGTTGGTTAGGCATGTAAGGAACGTTGGGGTCACAGATGGTAAAAATGGCCCCAGCTTGATGTCAAACCAATGGCTGATGAAGGTTTTGTTTTCCAACTGTGCCTCAGTCAAGTTGTTGAGTTTGACCTCTCGTATCACTTCCAGGACTTTGGGCGTGGACAGAGTGAGGTTTTTGGCCTGCAAGGAATAGGAAAAAAATCCTGTTCATTTCGCTGTCCGAAAACGATTGTGCAGGGTAAATAAGAATGGCGTACCACACCTACCGTGCTAGAAAACTGGACGAGAGCCTCATCAAGAATGCCAGCCACTTTGACAAAGAAGGCCTTCCAGAGTTCTTTGGTATAACTGCCGCTGTCTGGGAGTTTACACTGCAGCAGTGTGACCAATCCGTCGACAGATAGATCGTGCAGCTGAGGGAAGATGAGAAAATGAGATTGATGACAACAGGCCCGATCATAACTTAAGCAGTTGAATGTCCATGCAACATGCAGTGCCTCTCAGTACTGTTAAAAACATTTGCTAGCCGTTTCAGACTATGCCTACCGAGGAGCATGCAAGGTCTCCCAAGCTGAAATTGCAAAGCTTCTCAGTAGAGTTCACAGAGGCCAGGGAATGGATGCTGTGTTGCACAAAGAAAAACACATTACTGACATTTCTGACACAGAGTATTGAAAGATTGGACTATGTCTCTAAAGATTCACTCACCTGCTTGCTTCAACACAAAGGCTCTCCTCTGTAGAAGATAATGTTATGAGTGAAAATATTTCAGGCACAGTTTCAGGCAAAGGGATATTTTTAATTAACAATAATAATTCTTATTGTTCAAATATATAACTGGCACACTGACAACAACTTACCGTCCACAATGGTGTCTGAGCACTGGAGGAAAAAGAAGGAAATGCACTGAGTCATTGGAATAATAGGGCACTTGGGAACAGATTAAATCATTGTGAGGGTATGTTGTGCAGTGCAGTTTTCAATTAGTTTCAAACTTACCACATCCACTGGAGGTGGTGGAGGTGTACAATCTGTATGAGGAGAGAAAGAGGACAATACTTAACAGAAAGTACACCACAGTCATGCCAAGAAGGAATCAGACACTTTAGGGCTGAGCAGAATATCACTGGTCATGCATCTACTACCTTGTGGGAGTATCTGTGCCAGGTAGTCTCTGCTAGATTGGAGGTCTCCCGAGATGCTGGGTGGCAGTGTCTTCAGAGATTCGTCGAAAGCGGCAATTCTACATCAAAAGAAAATTCACATACAGCGCTCAGGATTGTGTATATTTCATGTAGCTCCTTACAAGCTCACCTCAAAGAAAGGATCTCTGAAGGAATAGAGAGAGGTATGAGGGTCTCACATGGCTTTGAAAGAGTCACAGCTGATGTTCATGGGGATGACGCTCAGGCTTGCAGGACGGATGCTGATCACCAAAACTGCCAGATTGACTTGGAACCACAAGGTAAAGTCACTGGGCAGGAAGGTGGGGAATCTGGGAATCAGGGCCGTCAATGTCAGGTTGAGCAAGGCCTCTCTCACAGGTCTGTTGATGATGTAGGTGATGTTTTGCTAAAAGGAAAAAAGCCAAATGAGATGGAGATTAGGGCAAACCCAAAGATATACTTGTTTCAACTGTGGGTCCAGGTTTGTTGTGGAAAGTGGTCAAGTTTAACCTTGCCTGTTAACGCACTCACTTGTTTTGTGACATTTACAAAAGCCTGAAAGAAGTCATCAAGTTGGCCCTCTTCTGGAGATGCCGTTATGCTGACAAAGACTTCTGTCAAGACGGTTACGTTCTCCAGAGCACCAGTGCTGGGATCCAGGACCAGCTCAGCTTTCTGGTCTGGTGAGAGCGACTCCAAAGTTGCCAACTGCAGAGGCAAAATCATTTTTATTTGAAAACAAAAAACACATACAAACGCCAGCCGCTAAAATCTAGAAACGGCAAAAAGTTTATTCTGAAACAGTGCGTGGTTCACAGGAGAGTTTGAAAGTAAAACAAAAAAGGCCTCTTACTCCAGTGACGTTCAGCTCTTTCAAAGCAGAGTAGTCTACTTCTTTGGCAAAAGGACCCAAGTTGATCTCTAGCCATTCAGCGTCATTCTGGATGTCTAGTCTGCAGGCTGAAAAAAACAACAACAAAACAATCCTTAGTCAAATCCTGTGATGAGCGCAGGCCAACATTTCCAGGATATTGAACAAGATTTTTGCCAATCTAAACATTGGCAACAGTTCAAAAAGCTTTTCTCAAAACCCAAGTGAAGTAAGATGCTGTCGATACCAATGTTGTTGAATGTGGCTGAAAACTGCAGGAGATGTTGGACCAGGACGTTGGCGATTCCTTTTCTTCTGGTGAATGACATCTTTTGGTAGACCATGCCCATTCCTTTCACACTACGACAGAAGAGGTTTTCAGATAGCAAAGGTTAGGAAATGTGCTCGCCTCATTCAGCCATTGCACTCAAAAGCCATCAGAGAGATTGCACAGTGCTTACATGACTCTGTAGTTGGTGCAGTTAGTCACTGCTACTGTTTGAGTGAGCATCTGTGTAGTGAAACTGGGAAGGACGGGAGTGAGTTTCACTTGGAACCAGGAAATCCAAGCTTGCAGGTCAAAGAACTGGAAATTGAGGCTGATGACTTGGAAGGTGCTGTTCATGACAAAGTCTCTGACTGGAAGGGAGATATCGGGAATCTGTGGAAACAGGACATGAATGAACGCTCACGTTCCCTTATGGGGGCACCCGTGTGCCGTGGCGGAAATATTTCTCATCAAACTTCTTGCGTGAATTACCTCAGGAACCTCACTCAGTGTCGTCAGGAATGAATCAACATTTTCAAGAGCATTTCCCACCAACAGGACAATAAATACAGCCTCAATTTTCGTGGAATCATTCAGTGCTCCAGAGGTTACCGTCAACTGTGCTGCCTGGGATGGCGTCAGCAGTTCCAGGGTCTCAAACTATTCATTTGCAGGGTGAAAAAAAAAGAAATAAACTTGAATTAAGAGGCCTGCTCAGGTGGGAATGTAATAAATACATGGACATGTGTGCGATTAGGGAAAAGTTTAGGGGACTTACACTGGAGAAGTTGACATTGAGTTTCTGTAGATCTTTCAGAGGCGCATAATCCGAAAAGTCACCAAAGTTCTTTTCAAGCCAGTCTTTGCTACCCATGGTCCCAGTAATGCAGCCAGGATCTGAAACAAATGAAAACATCAGCTGTGCATACTCTCTTTCTGTTTGCAGATATTTCTTTGTCAAGTTAAAATTACTGACAAAGCCGGGAAGCACTGCCCCAAAAACAAACCTGGTAAGTCTGCTCTTGAGAGGAATGGATACAGGAAGCGAGTGAAGATGGCCATCTTTTGCTCCTCGTTCATGTCTCTTGACCGCTTGCTGAGAGCTGCCACCCTGAATGGAAAAAGTCAGAGGAAAGAATAAGATTGCTTTGCGTGTAAAGAAGAGTGAAAGTGCATCAAGCATGATAGGTTATTGGGAGTGCACGTACACGGCCTGGAAAGTGCCACAACTGAAACTCTGGTTGGTTAGGCATGTAAGGAACGTTGGGGTCACAGATGGTAAAAATGGCCCCAGCTTGATGTCAAACCAATGGCTGATGAAGGTTTTGTTTTCCAACTGTGCCTCAGTCAAGTTGTTGAGTTTGACCTCTCGTATCACTTCCAGGACTTTGGGCGTGGACAGAGTGAGGTTTTTGGCCTGCAAGGAATAGGAAAAAAATCCTGTTCATTTCGCTGTCCGAAAACGATTGTGCAGGGTAAATAAGAATGGCGTACCACACCTACCGTGCTAGAAAACTGGACGAGAGCCTCATCAAGAATGCCAGCCACTTTGACAAAGAAGGCCTTCCAGAGTTCTTTGGTATAACTGCCGCTGTCTGGGAGTTTACACTGCAGCAGTGTGACCAATCCGTCGACAGATAGATCGTGCAGCTGAGGGAAGATGAGAAAATGAGATTGATGACAACAGGCCCGATCATAACTTAAGCAGTTGAATGTCCATGCAACATGCAGTGCCTCTCAGTACTGTTAAAAACATTTGCTAGCCGTTTCAGACTATGCCTACCGAGGAGCATGCAAGGTCTCCCAAGCTGAAATTGCAAAGCTTCTCAGTAGAGTTCACAGAGGCCAGGGAATGGATGCTGTGTTGCACAAAGAAAAACACATTACTGACATTTCTGACACAGAGTATTGAAAGATTGGACTATGTCTCTAAAGATTCACTCACCTGCTTGCTTCAACACAAAGGCTCTCCTCTGTAGAAGATAATGTTATGAGTGAAAATATTTCAGGCACAGTTTCAGGCAAAGGGATATTTTTAATTAACAATAATAATTCTTATTGTTCAAATATATAACTGGCACACTGACAACAACTTACCGTCCACAATGGTGTCTGAGCACTGGAGGAAAAAGAAGGAAATGCACTGAGTCATTGGAATAATAGGGCACTTGGGAACAGATTAAATCATTGTGAGGGTATGTTGTGCAGTGCAGTTTTCAATTAGTTTCAAACTTACCACATCCACTGGAGGTGGTGGAGGTGTACAATCTGTATGAGGAGAGAAAGAGGACAATACTTAACAGAAAGTACACCACAGTCATGCCAAGAAGGAATCAGACACTTTAGGGCTGAGCAGAATATCACTGGTCATGCATCTACTACCTTGTGGGAGTATCTGTGCCAGGTAGTCTCTGCTAGATTGGAGGTCTCCCGAGATGCTGGGTGGCAGTGTCTTCAGAGATTCGTCGAAAGCGGCAATTCTACATCAAAAGAAAATTCACATACAGCGCTCAGGATTGTGTATATTTCATGTAGCTCCTTACAAGCTCACCTCAAAGAAAGGATCTCTGAAGGAATAGAGAGAGGTATGAGGGTCTCACATGGCTTTGAAAGAGTCACAGCTGATGTTCATGGGGATGACGCTCAGGCTTGCAGGACGGATGCTGATCACCAAAACTGCCAGATTGACTTGGAACCACAAGGTAAAGTCACTGGGCAGGAAGGTGGGGAATCTGGGAATCAGGGCCGTCAATGTCAGGTTGAGCAAGGCCTCTCTCACAGGTCTGTTGATGATGTAGGTGATGTTTTGCTAAAAGGAAAAAAGCCAAATGAGATGGAGATTAGGGCAAACCCAAAGATATACTTGTTTCAACTGTGGGTCCAGGTTTGTTGTGGAAAGTGGTCAAGTTTAACCTTGCCTGTTAACGCACTCACTTGTTTTGTGACATTTACAAAAGCCTGAAAGAAGTCATCAAGTTGGCCCTCTTCTGGAGATGCCGTTATGCTGACAAAGACTTCTGTCAAGACGGTTACGTTCTCCAGAGCACCAGTGCTGGGATCCAGGACCAGCTCAGCTTTCTGGTCTGGTGAGAGCGACTCCAAAGTTGCCAACTGCAGAGGCAAAATCATTTTTATTTGAAAACAAAAAACACATACAAACGCCAGCCGCTAAAATCTAGAAACGGCAAAAAGTTTATTCTGAAACAGTGCGTGGTTCACAGGAGAGTTTGAAAGTAAAACAAAAAAGGCCTCTTACTCCAGTGACGTTCAGCTCTTTCAAAGCAGAGTAGTCTACTTCTTTGGCAAAAGGACCCAAGTTGATCTCTAGCCATTCAGCGTCATTCTGGATGTCTAGTCTGCAGGCTGAAAAAAACAACAACAAAACAATCCTTAGTCAAATCCTGTGATGAGCGCAGGCCAACATTTCCAGGATATTGAAAAAGATTTTTGCCAATCTAAACATTGGCAACAGTTCAAAAAGCTTTTCTCAAAACCCAAGTGAAGTAAGATGCTGTCGATACCAATGTTGTTGAATGTGGCTGAAAACTGCAGGAGATGTTGGACCAGGACGTTGGCGATTCCTTTTCTTCTGGTGAATGACATCTTTTGGTAGACCATGCCCATTCCTTTCACACTACGACAGAAGAGGTTTTCAGATAGCAAAGGTTAGGAAATGTGCTCGCCTCATTCAGCCATTGCACTCAAAAGCCATCAGAGAGATTGCACAGTGCTTACATGACTCTGTAGTTGGTGCAGTTAGTCACTGCTACTGTTTGAGTGAGCATCTGTGTAGTGAAACTGGGAAGGACGGGAGTGAGTTTCACTTGGAACCAGGAAATCCAAGCTTGCAGGTCAAAGAACTGGAAATTGAGGCTGATGACTTGGAAGGTGCTGTTCATGACAAAGTCTCTGACTGGAAGGGAGATATCGGGAATCTGTGGAAACAGGACATGAATGAACGCTCACGTTCCCTTATGGGGGGCACCCGTGTGCCGTGGCGGAAATATTTCTCATCAAACTTCTTGCGTGAATTACCTCAGGAACCTCACTCAGTGTCGTCAGGAATGAATCAACATTTTCAAGAGCATTTCCCACCAACAGGACAATAAATACAGCCTCAATTTTCGTGGAATCATTCAGTGCTCCAGAGGTTACCGTCAACTGTGCTGCCTGGGATGGCGTCAGCAGTTCCAGAGTCTCAAACTATTAATTTGCAGGGTGAAAAAAAAAAGAAATAAACTTGAATTAAGATCCCTGCTCAGGTGGGATTGTAATAAATACATGGACATGTGTGCGATTAGGGAAAAGTTTAGGGGACTTACACTGGAGAAGTTGACATTGAGTTTCTGTAGATCTTTCAGAGGCGCATAATCCGAAAAGTCACCAAAGTTCTTTTCAAGCCAGTCTTTGCTACCCATGGTCCCAGTAATGCAGCCAGGATCTGAAACAAATGAAAACATCAGCTGTGCATACTCTCTTTCTGTTTGCAGATATTTCTTTGTCAAGTTAAAATTACTGACAAAGCCGGGAAGCACTGCCCCAAAAACAAACCTGGTAAGTCTGCTCTTGAGAGGAATGGATACAGGAAGCGAGTGAAGATGGCCATCTTTTGCTCCTCGTTCATGTCTCTTGACCGCTTGCTGAGAGCTGCCACCCTGAATGGAAAAAGTCAGAGGAAAGAATAAGATTGCTTTGCGTGTAAAGAAGAGTGAAAGTGCATCAAGCATGATAGGTTATTGGGAGTGCACGTACACGGCCTGGAAAGTGCCACAACTGAAACTCTGGTTGGTTAGGCATGTAAGGAACGTTGGGGTCACAGATGGTAAAAATGGCCCCAGCTTGATGTCAAACCAATGGCTGATGAAGGTTTTGTTTTCCAACTGTGCCTCAGTCAAGTTGTTGAGTTTGACCTCTCGTATCACTTCCAGGACTTTGGGCGTGGACAGAGTGAGGTTTTTGGCCTGCAAGGAATAGGAAAAAAATCCTGTTCATTTCGCTGTCCGAAAACGATTGTGCAGGGTAAATAAGAATGGCGTACCACACCTACCGTGCTAGAAAACTGGACGAGAGCCTCATCAAGAATGCCAGCCACTTTGACAAAGAAGGCCTTCCAGAGTTCTTTGGTATAACTGCCGCTGTCTGGGAGTTTACACTGCAGCAGTGTGACCAATCCGTCGACAGATAGATCGTGCAGCTGAGGGAAGATGAGAAAATGAGAATGATGACAACAGGCCCGATCATAACTTAAGCAGTTGAATGTCCATGCAACATGCAGTGCCTCTCAGTACTGTTAAAAACATTTGCTAGCCGTTTCAGACTATGCCTACCGAGGAGCATGCAAGGTCTCCCAAGCTGAAATTGCAAAGCTTCTCAGTAGAGTTCACAGAGGCCAGGGAATGGATGCTGTGTTGCACAAAGAAAAACACATTACTGACATTTCTGACACAGAGTATTGAAAGATTGGACTATGTCTCTAAAGATTCACTCACCTGCTTGCTTCAACACAAAGGCTCTCCTCTGTAGAAGATAATGTTATGAGTGAAAATATTTCAGGCACAGTTTCAGGCAAAGGGATATTTTTAATTAACAATAATAATTCTTATTGTTCAAATATATAACTGGCACACTGACAACAACTTACCGTCCACAATGGTGTCTGAGCACTGGAGGAAAAAGAAGGAAATGCACTGAGTCATTGGAATAATAGGGCACTTGGGAACAGATTAAATCATTGTGAGGGTATGTTGTGCAGTGCAGTTTTCAATTAGTTTCAAACTTACCACATCCACTGGAGGTGGTGGAGGTGTACAATCTGTATGAGGAGAGAAAGAGGACAATACTTAACAGAAAGTACACCACAGTCATGCCAAGAAGGAATCAGACACTTTAGGGCTGAGCAGAATATCACTGGTCATGCATCTACTACCTTGTGGGAGTATCTGTGCCAGGTAGTCTCTGCTAGATTGGAGGTCTCCCGAGATGCTGGGTGGCAGTGTCTTCAGAGATTCGTCGAAAGCGGCAATTCTACATCAAAAGAAAATTCACATACAGCGCTCAGGATTGTGTATATTTCATGTAGCTCCTTACAAGCTCACCTCAAAGAAAGGATCTCTGAAGGAATAGAGAGAGGTATGAGGGTCTCACATGGCTTTGAAAGAGTCACAGCTGATGTTCATGGGGATGACGCTCAGGCTTGCAGGACGGATGCTGATCACCAAAACTGCCAGATTGACTTGGAACCACAAGGTAAAGTCACTGGGCAGGAAGGTGGGGAATCTGGGAATCAGGGCCGTCAATGTCAGGTTGAGCAAGGCCTCTCTCACAGGTCTGTTGATGATGTAGGTGATGTTTTGCTAAAAGGAAAAAAGCCAAATGAGATGGAGATTAGGGCAAACCCAAAGATATACTTGTTTCAACTGTGGGTCCAGGTTTGTTGTGGAAAGTGGTCAAGTTTAACCTTGCCTGTTAACGCACTCACTTGTTTTGTGACATTTACAAAAGCCTGAAAGAAGTCATCAAGTTGGCCCTCTTCTGGAGATGCCGTTATGCTGACAAAGACTTCTGTCAAGACGGTTACGTTCTCCAGAGCACCAGTGCTGGGATCCAGGACCAGCTCAGCTTTCTGGTCTGGTGAGAGCGACTCCAAAGTTGCCAACTGCAGAGGCAAAATCATTTTTATTTGAAAACAAAAAACACATACAAACGCCAGCCGCTAAAATCTAGAAACGGCAAAAAGTTTAGTCTGAAACAGTGCGTGGTTCACAGGAGAGTTTGAAAGTAAAACAAAAAAGGCCTCTTACTCCAGTGACGTTCAGCTCTTTCAAAGCAGAGTAGTCTACTTCTTTGGCAAAAGGACCCAAGTTGATCTCTAGCCATTCAGCGTCATTCTGGATGTCTAGTCTGCAGGCTGAAAAAAACAACAACAAAACAATCCTTAGTCAAATCCTGTGATGAGCGCAGGCCAACATTTCCAGGATATTGAAAAAGATTTTTGCCAATCTAAACATTGGCAACAGTTCAAAAAGCTTTTCTCAAAACCCAAGTGAAGTAAGATGCTGTGGATACCAATGTTGTTGAATGTGGCTGAAAACTGCAGGAGATGTTGGACCAGGACGTTGGCGATTCCTTTTCTTCTGGTGAATGACATCTTTTGGTAGACCATGCCCATTCCTTTCACACTACGACAGAAGAGGTTTTCAGATAGCAAAGGTTAGGAAATGTGCTCGCCTCATTCAGCCATTGCACTCAAAAGCCATCAGAGAGATTGCACAGTGCTTACATGACTCTGTAGTTGGTGCAGTTAGTCACTGCTACTGTTTGAGTGAGCATCTGTGTAGTGAAACTGGGAAGGACGGGAGTGAGTTTCACTTGGAACCAGGAAATCCAAGCTTGCAGGTCAAAGAACTGGAAATTGAGGCTGATGACTTGGAAGGTGCTGTTCATGACAAAGTCTCTGACTGGAAGGGAGATATCGGGAATCTGTGGAAACAGGACATGAATGAACGCTCACGTTCCCTTATGGGGGGCACCCGTGTGCCGTGGCGGAAATATTTCTCATCAAACTTCTTGCGTGAATTACCTCAGGAACCTCACTCAGTGTCGTCAGGAATGAATCAACATTTTCAAGAGCATTTCCCACCAACAGGACAATAAATACAGCCTCAATTTTCGTGGAATCATTCAGTGCTCCAGAGGTTACCGTCAACTGTGCTGCCTGGGATGGCGTCAGCAGTTCCAGAGTCTCAAACTATTAATTTGCAGGGTGAAAAAAAAAAGAAATAAACTTGAATTAAGATCCCTGCTCAGGTGGGATTGTAATAAATACATGGACATGTGTGCGATTAGGGAAAAGTTTAGGGGACTTACACTGGAGAAGTTGACATTGAGTTTCTGTAGATCTTTCAGAGGCGCATAATCCGAAAAGTCACCAAAGTTCTTTTCAAGCCAGTCTTTGCTACCCATGGTCCCAGTAATGCAGCCAGGATCTGAAACAAATGAAAACATCAGCTGTGCATACTCTCTTTCTGTTTGCAGATATTTCTTTGTCAAGTTAAAATTACTGACAAAGCCGGGAAGCACTGCCCCAAAAACAAACCTGGTAAGTCTGCTCTTGAGAGGAATGGATACAGGAAGCGAGTGAAGATGGCCATCTTTTGCTCCTCGTTCATGTCTCTTGACCGCTTGCTGAGAGCTGCCACCCTGAATGGAAAAAGTCAGAGGAAAGAATAAGATTGCTTTGCGTGTAAAGAAGAGTGAAAGTGCATCAAGCATGATAGGTTATTGGGAGTGCACGTACACGGCCTGGAAAGTGCCACAACTGAAACTCTGGTTGGTTAGGCATGTAAGGAACGTTGGGGTCACAGATGGTAAAAATGGCCCCAGCTTGATGTCAAACCAATGGCTGATGAAGGTTTTGTTTTCCAACTGTGCCTCAGTCAAGTTGTTGAGTTTGACCTCTCGTATCACTTCCAGGACTTTGGGCGTGGACAGAGTGAGGTTTTTGGCCTGCAAGGAATAGGAAAAAAATCCTGTTCATTTCGCTGTCCGAAAACGATTGTGCAGGGTAAATAAGAATGGCGTACCACACCTACCGTGCTAGAAAACTGGACGAGAGCCTCATCAAGAATGCCAGCCACTTTGACAAAGAAGGCCTTCCAGAGTTCTTTGGTATAACTGCCGCTGTCTGGGAGTTTACACTGCAGCAGTGTGACCAATCCGTCGACAGATAGATCGTGCAGCTGAGGGAAGATGAGAAAATGAGAGTGATGACAACAGGCCCGATCATAACTTAAGCAGTTGAATGTCCATGCAACATGCAGTGCCTCTCAGTACTGTTAAAAACATTTGCTAGCCGTTTCAGACTATGCCTACCGAGGAGCATGCAAGGTCTCCCAAGCTGAAATTGCAAAGCTTCTCAGTAGAGTTCACAGAGGCCAGGGAATGGATGCTGTGTTGCACAAAGAAAAACACATTACTGACATTTCTGACACAGAGTATTGAAAGATTGGACTATGTCTCTAAAGATTCACTCACCTGCTTGCTTCAACACAAAGGCTCTCCTCTGTAGAAGATAATGTTATGAGTGAAAATATTTCAGGCACAGTTTCAGGCAAAGGGATATTTTTAATTAACAATAATAATTCTTATTGTTCAAATATATAACTGGCACACTGACAACAACTTACCGTCCACAATGGTGTCTGAGCACTGGAGGAAAAAGAAGGAAATGCACTGAGTCATTGGAATAATAGGGCACTTGGGAACAGATTAAATCATTGTGAGGGTATGTTGTGCAGTGCAGTTTTCAATTAGTTTCAAACTTACCACATCCACTGGAGGTGGTGGAGGTGTACAATCTGTATGAGGAGAGAAAGAGGACAATACTTAACAGAAAGTACACCACAGTCATGCCAAGAAGGAATCAGACACTTTAGGGCTGAGCAGAATATCACTGGTCATGCATCTACTACCTTGTGGGAGTATCTGTGCCAGGTAGTCTCTGCTAGATTGGAGGTCTCCCGAGATGCTGGGTGGCAGTGTCTTCAGAGATTCGTCGAAAGCGGCAATTCTACATCAAAAGAAAATTCACATACAGCGCTCAGGATTGTGTATATTTCATGTAGCTCCTTACAAGCTCACCTCAAAGAAAGGATCTCTGAAGGAATAGAGAGAGGTATGAGGGTCTCACATGGCTTTGAAAGAGTCACAGCTGATGTTCATGGGGATGACGCTCAGGCTTGCAGGACGGATGCTGATCACCAAAACTGCCAGATTGACTTGGAACCACAAGGTAAAGTCACTGGGCAGGAAGGTGGGGAATCTGGGAATCAGGGCCGTCAATGTCAGGTTGAGCAAGGCCTCTCTCACAGGTCTGTTGATGATGTAGGTGATGTTTTGCTAAAAGGAAAAAAGCCAAATGAGATGGAGATTAGGGCAAACCCAAAGATATACTTGTTTCAACTGTGGGTCCAGGTTTGTTGTGGAAAGTGGTCAAGTTTAACCTTGCCTGTTAACGCACTCACTTGTTTTGTGACATTTACAAAAGCCTGAAAGAAGTCATCAAGTTGGCCCTCTTCTGGAGATGCCGTTATGCTGACAAAGACTTCTGTCAAGACGGTTACGTTCTCCAGAGCACCAGTGCTGGGATCCAGGACCAGCTCAGCTTTCTGGTCTGGTGAGAGCGACTCCAAAGTTGCCAACTGCAGAGGCAAAATCATTTTTATTTGAAAACAAAAAACACATACAAACGCCAGCCGCTAAAATCTAGAAACGGCAAAAAGTTTATTCTGAAACAGTGCGTGGTTCACAGGAGAGTTTGAAAGTAAAACAAAAAAGGCCTCTTACTCCAGTGACGTTCAGCTCTTTCAAAGCAGAGTAGTCTACTTCTTTGGCAAAAGGACCCAAGTTGATCTCTAGCCATTCAGCGTCATTCTGGATGTCTAGTCTGCAGGCTGAAAAAAACAACAACAAAACAATCCTTAGTCAAATCCTGTGATGAGCGCAGGCCAACATTTCCAGGATATTGAAAAAGATTTTTGCCAATCTAAACATTGGCAACAGTTCAAAAAGCTTTTCTCAAAACCCAAGTGAAGTAAGATGCTGTCGATACCAATGTTGTTGAATGTGGCTGAAAACTGCAGGAGATGTTGGACCAGGACGTTGGCGATTCCTTTTCTTCTGGTGAATGACATCTTTTGGTAGACCATGCCCATTCCTTTCACACTACGACAGAAGAGGTTTTCAGATAGCAAAGGTTAGGAAATGTGCTCGCCTCATTCAGCCATTGCACTCAAAAGCCATCAGAGAGATTGCACAGTGCTTACATGACTCTGTAGTTGGTGCAGTTAGTCACTGCTACTGTTTGAGTGAGCATCTGTGTAGTGAAACTGGGAAGGACGGGAGTGAGTTTCACTTGGAACCAGGAAATCCAAGCTTGCAGGTCAAAGAACTGGAAATTGAGGCTGATGACTTGGAAGGTGCTGTTCATGACAAAGTCTCTGACTGGAAGGGAGATATCGGGAATCTGTGGAAACAGGACATGAATGAACGCTCACGTTCCCTTATGGGGGGCACCCGTGTGCCGTGGCGGAAATATTTCTCATCAAACTTCTTGCGTGAATTACCTCAGGAACCTCACTCAGTGTCGTCAGGAATGAATCAACATTTTCAAGAGCATTTCCCACCAACAGGACAATAAATACAGCCTCAATTTTCGTGGAATCATTCAGTGCTCCAGAGGTTACCGTCAACTGTGCTGCCTGGGATGGCGTCAGCAGTTCCAGGGTCTCAAACTATTCATTTGCAGGGTGAAAAAAAAAGAAATAAACTTGAATTAAGAGGCCTGCTCAGGTGGGAATGTAATAAATACATGGACATGTGTGCGATTAGGGAAAAGTTTAGGGGACTTACACTGGAGAAGTTGACATTGAGTTTCTGTAGATCTTTCAGAGGCGCATAATCCGAAAAGTCACCAAAGTTCTTTTCAAGCCAGTCTTTGCTACCCATGGTCCCAGTAATGCAGCCAGGATCTGAAACAAATGAAAACATCAGCTGTGCATACTCTCTTTCTGTTTGCAGATATTTCTTTGTCAAGTTAAAATTACTGACAAAGCCGGGAAGCACTGCCCCAAAAACAAACCTGGTAAGTCTGCTCTTGAGAGGAATGGATACAGGAAGCGAGTGAAGATGGCCATCTTTTGCTCCTCGTTCATGTCTCTTGACCGCTTGCTGAGAGCTGCCACCCTGAATGGAAAAAGTCAGAGGAAAGAATAAGATTGCTTTGCGTGTAAAGAAGAGTGAAAGTGCATCAAGCATGATAGGTTATTGGGAGTGCACGTACACGGCCTGGAAAGTGCCACAACTGAAACTCTGGTTGGTTAGGCATGTAAGGAACGTTGGGGTCACAGATGGTAAAAATGGCCCCAGCTTGATGTCAAACCAATGGCTGATGAAGGTTTTGTTTTCCAACTGTGCCTCAGTCAAGTTGTTGAGTTTGACCTCTCGTATCACTTCCAGGACTTTGGGCGTGGACAGAGTGAGGTTTTTGGCCTGCAAGGAATAGGAAAAAAATCCTGTTCATTTCGCTGTCCGAAAACGATTGTGCAGGGTAAATAAGAATGGCGTACCACACCTACCGTGCTAGAAAACTGGACGAGAGCCTCATCAAGAATGCCAGCCACTTTGACAAAGAAGGCCTTCCAGAGTTCTTTGGTATAACTGCCGCTGTCTGGGAGTTTACACTGCAGCAGTGTGACCAATCCGTCGACAGATAGATCGTGCAGCTGAGGGAAGATGAGAAAATGAGACTGATGACAACAGGCCCGATCATAACTTAAGCAGTTGAATGTCCATGCAACATGCAGTGCCTCTCAGTACTGTTAAAAACATTTGCTAGCCGTTTCAGACTATGCCTACCGAGGAGCATGCAAGGTCTCCCAAGCTGAAATTGCAAAGCTTCTCAGTAGAGTTCACAGAGGCCAGGGAATGGATGCTGTGTTGCACAAAGAAAAACACATTACTGACATTTCTGACACAGAGTATTGAAAGATTGGACTATGTCTCTAAAGATTCACTCACCTGCTTGCTTCAACACAAAGGCTCTCCTCTGTAGAAGATAATGTTATGAGTGAAAATATTTCAGGCACAGTTTCAGGCAAAGGGATATTTTTAATTAACAATAATAATTCTTATTGTTCAAATATATAACTGGCACACTGACAACAACTTACCGTCCACAATGGTGTCTGAGCACTGGAGGAAAAAGAAGGAAATGCACTGAGTCATTGGAATAATAGGGCACTTGGGAACAGATTAAATCATTGTGAGGGTATGTTGTGCAGTGCAGTTTTCAATTAGTTTCAAACTTACCACATCCACTGGAGGTGGTGGAGGTGTACAATCTGTATGAGGAGAGAAAGAGGACAATACTTAACAGAAAGTACACCACAGTCATGCCAAGAAGGAATCAGACACTTTAGGGCTGAGCAGAATATCACTGGTCATGCATCTACTACCTTGTGGGAGTATCTGTGCCAGGTAGTCTCTGCTAGATTGGAGGTCTCCCGAGATGCTGGGTGGCAGTGTCTTCAGAGATTCGTCGAAAGCGGCAATTCTACATCAAAAGAAAATTCACATACAGCGCTCAGGATTGTGTATATTTCATGTAGCTCCTTACAAGCTCACCTCAAAGAAAGGATCTCTGAAGGAATAGAGAGAGGTATGAGGGTCTCACATGGCTTTGAAAGAGTCACAGCTGATGTTCATGGGGATGACGCTCAGGCTTGCAGGACGGATGCTGATCACCAAAACTGCCAGATTGACTTGGAACCACAAGGTAAAGTCACTGGGCAGGAAGGTGGGGAATCTGGGAATCAGGGCCGTCAATGTCAGGTTGAGCAAGGCCTCTCTCACAGGTCTGTTGATGATGTAGGTGATGTTTTGCTAAAAGGAAAAAAGCCAAATGAGATGGAGATTAGGGCAAACCCAAAGATATACTTGTTTCAACTGTGGGTCCAGGTTTGTTGTGGAAAGTGGTCAAGTTTAACCTTGCCTGTTAACGCACTCACTTGTTTTGTGACATTTACAAAAGCCTGAAAGAAGTCATCAAGTTGGCCCTCTTCTGGAGATGCCGTTATGCTGACAAAGACTTCTGTCAAGACGGTTACGTTCTCCAGAGCACCAGTGCTGGGATCCAGGACCAGCTCAGCTTTCTGGTCTGGTGAGAGCGACTCCAAAGTTGCCAACTGCAGAGGCAAAATCATTTTTATTTGAAAACAAAAAACACATACAAACGCCAGCCGCTAAAATCTAGAAACGGCAAAAAGTTTATTCTGAAACAGTGCGTGGTTCACAGGAGAGTTTGAAAGTAAAACAAAAAAGGCCTCTTACTCCAGTGACGTTCAGCTCTTTCAAAGCAGAGTAGTCTACTTCTTTGGCAAAAGGACCCAAGTTGATCTCTAGCCATTCAGCGTCATTCTGGATGTCTAGTCTGCAGGCTGAAAAAAACAACAACAAAACAATCCTTAGTCAAATCCTGTGATGAGCGCAGGCCAACATTTCCAGGATATTGAAAAAGATTTTTGCCAATCTAAACATTGGCAACAGTTCAAAAAGCTTTTCTCAAAACCCAAGTGAAGTAAGATGCTGTCGATACCAATGTTGTTGAATGTGGCTGAAAACTGCAGGAGATGTTGGACCAGGACGTTGGCGATTCCTTTTCTTCTGGTGAATGACATCTTTTGGTAGACCATGCCCATTCCTTTCACACTACGACAGAAGAGGTTTTCAGATAGCAAAGGTTAGGAAATGTGCTCGCCTCATTCAGCCATTGCACTCAAAAGCCATCAGAGAGATTGCACAGTGCTTACATGACTCTGTAGTTGGTGCAGTTAGTCACTGCTACTGTTTGAGTGAGCATCTGTGTAGTGAAACTGGGAAGGACGGGAGTGAGTTTCACTTGGAACCAGGAAATCCAAGCTTGCAGGTCAAAGAACTGGAAATTGAGGCTGATGACTTGGAAGGTGCTGTTCATGACAAAGTCTCTGACTGGAAGGGAGATATCGGGAATCTGTGGAAACAGGACATGAATGAACGCTCACGTTCCCTTATGGGGGGCACCCGTGTGCCGTGGCGGAAATATTTCTCATCAAACTTCTTGCGTGAATTACCTCAGGAACCTCACTCAGTGTCGTCAGGAATGAATCAACATTTTCAAGAGCATTTCCCACCAACAGGACAATAAATACAGCCTCAATTTTCGTGGAATCATTCAGTGCTCCAGAGGTTACCGTCAACTGTGCTGCCTGGGATGGCGTCAGCAGTTCCAGAGTCTCAAACTATTAATTTGCAGGGTGAAAAAAAAAAGAAATAAACTTGAATTAAGATCCCTGCTCAGGTGGGATTGTAATAAATACATGGACATGTGTGCGATTAGGGAAAAGTTTAGGGGACTTACACTGGAGAAGTTGACATTGAGTTTCTGTAGATCTTTCAGAGGCGCATAATCCGAAAAGTCACCAAAGTTCTTTTCAAGCCAGTCTTTGCTACCCATGGTCCCAGTAATGCAGCCAGGATCTGAAACAAATGAAAACATCAGCTGTGCATACTCTCTTTCTGTTTGCAGATATTTCTTTGTCAAGTTAAAATTACTGACAAAGCCGGGAAGCACTGCCCCAAAAACAAACCTGGTAAGTCTGCTCTTGAGAGGAATGGATACAGGAAGCGAGTGAAGATGGCCATCTTTTGCTCCTCGTTCATGTCTCTTGACCGCTTGCTGAGAGCTGCCACCCTGAATGGAAAAAGTCAGAGGAAAGAATAAGATTGCTTTGCGTGTAAAGAAGAGTGAAAGTGCATCAAGCATGATAGGTTATTGGGAGTGCACGTACACGGCCTGGAAAGTGCCACAACTGAAACTCTGGTTGGTTAGGCATGTAAGGAACGTTGGGGTCACAGATGGTAAAAATGGCCCCAGCTTGATGTCAAACCAATGGCTGATGAAGGTTTTGTTTTCCAACTGTGCCTCAGTCAAGTTGTTGAGTTTGACCTCTCGTATCACTTCCAGGACTTTGGGCGTGGACAGAGTGAGGTTTTTGGCCTGCAAGGAATAGGAAAAAAATCCTGTTCATTTCGCTGTCCGAAAACGATTGTGCAGGGTAAATAAGAATGGCGTACCACACCTACCGTGCTAGAAAACTGGACGAGAGCCTCATCAAGAATGCCAGCCACTTTGACAAAGAAGGCCTTCCAGAGTTCTTTGGTATAACTGCCGCTGTCTGGGAGTTTACACTGCAGCAGTGTGACCAATCCGTCGACAGATAGATCGTGCAGCTGAGGGAAGATGAGAAAATGAGAGTGATGACAACAGGCCCGATCATAACTTAAGCAGTTGAATGTCCATGCAACATGCAGTGCCTCTCAGTACTGTTAAAAACATTTGCTAGCCGTTTCAGACTATGCCTACCGAGGAGCATGCAAGGTCTCCCAAGCTGAAATTGCAAAGCTTCTCAGTAGAGTTCACAGAGGCCAGGGAATGGATGCTGTGTTGCACAAAGAAAAACACATTACTGACATTTCTGACACAGAGTATTGAAAGATTGGACTATGTCTCTAAAGATTCACTCACCTGCTTGCTTCAACACAAAGGCTCTCCTCTGTAGAAGATAATGTTATGAGTGAAAATATTTCAGGCACAGTTTCAGGCAAAGGGATATTTTTAATTAACAATAATAATTCTTATTGTTCAAATATATAACTGGCACACTGACAACAACTTACCGTCCACAATGGTGTCTGAGCACTGGAGGAAAAAGAAGGAAATGCACTGAGTCATTGGAATAATAGGGCACTTGGGAACAGATTAAATCATTGTGAGGGTATGTTGTGCAGTGCAGTTTTCAATTAGTTTCAAACTTACCACATCCACTGGAGGTGGTGGAGGTGTACAATCTGTATGAGGAGAGAAAGAGGACAATACTTAACAGAAAGTACACCACAGTCATGCCAAGAAGGAATCAGACACTTTAGGGCTGAGCAGAATATCACTGGTCATGCATCTACTACCTTGTGGGAGTATCTGTGCCAGGTAGTCTCTGCTAGATTGGAGGTCTCCCGAGATGCTGGGTGGCAGTGTCTTCAGAGATTCGTCGAAAGCGGCAATTCTACATCAAAAGAAAATTCACATACAGCGCTCAGGATTGTGTATATTTCATGTAGCTCCTTACAAGCTCACCTCAAAGAAAGGATCTCTGAAGGAATAGAGAGAGGTATGAGGGTCTCACATGGCTTTGAAAGAGTCACAGCTGATGTTCATGGGGATGACGCTCAGGCTTGCAGGACGGATGCTGATCACCAAAACTGCCAGATTGACTTGGAACCACAAGGTAAAGTCACTGGGCAGGAAGGTGGGGAATCTGGGAATCAGGGCCGTCAATGTCAGGTTGAGCAAGGCCTCTCTCACAGGTCTGTTGATGATGTAGGTGATGTTTTGCTAAAAGGAAAAAAGCCAAATGAGATGGAGATTAGGGCAAACCCAAAGATATACTTGTTTCAACTGTGGGTCCAGGTTTGTTGTGGAAAGTGGTCAAGTTTAACCTTGCCTGTTAACGCACTCACTTGTTTTGTGACATTTACAAAAGCCTGAAAGAAGTCATCAAGTTGGCCCTCTTCTGGAGATGCCGTTATGCTGACAAAGACTTCTGTCAAGACGGTTACGTTCTCCAGAGCACCAGTGCTGGGATCCAGGACCAGCTCAGCTTTCTGGTCTGGTGAGAGCGACTCCAAAGTTGCCAACTGCAGAGGCAAAATCATTTTTATTTGAAAACAAAAAACACATACAAACGCCAGCCGCTAAAATCTAGAAACGGCAAAAAGTTTATTCTGAAACAGTGCGTGGTTCACAGGAGAGTTTGAAAGTAAAACAAAAAAGGCCTCTTACTCCAGTGACGTTCAGCTCTTTCAAAG
>JAODXP020000006.1:8645078-8655078 GCA_027497455.2 Sardinella longiceps | reverse complement strand
ACAGGCCTAGCTTCCAGGCTAGGCAGTATTTTACTGGGTGGGCCAATAAGCCAAGAAAACGGTAAGTGATTTGTTATCTTAACCTTTTCATTTATCAGTTAGGTTTAACTGAACTGGCCACACATTTGATGCATGGCATGATTCAAAAGACTCCTGCGTTAAAATTGTGTCTATGCAAAGGCATCGTTAGCTTAGCTACAGCAAAGATGTGCGCGGGAAGAGTTGCTAATTCTTAGCATTATCAACTTTTTCCAGTGACGGTAGCATGCAGATCTAGCATGCCATTTTAGGTTGAGATAGATTTAGCGTTTTGTCTACCATGCTAAGCAATGTTCATTTTCCGTTTATGTAATTAAAAGGCTTAATTTGTATGTCTATTTAGAATAAGCCATAATCACCAAAGGCCAACCTTATCTGATTCCTTACACTCAATGGCTATGGGTCTAGGTCATGAAACTTGCGAGTTAACGTAGAAATCTATCATAATGGTTTTTTTAAAACACACTGTCCGAAAACATGAAGGGAAATATGAGTAATTATCACACTGAATAAAGAGCTTGAAATAAGCTAAACTTCCAGCTTTACCACTGTCATCATTTTACTGCAGGTAGCCAGAATTGAGAACAGCATAGTCTATACCAGAGTAATTTTAATAAAACTTTCTGGCTAGGCTATACCTTTCGCGGATCAATGGTTTTAAAATGAGCCCTGTCATTCATCACAACCTATTTAGGCTACTTATTTTATATTCCGTCTGTTGTGGCTGTACTTTGTGTGCAAAGTTGGATCAAGTATCACAATGGTGACGAGGGTAAGACCTTTGCTATGTGCTTGTAGAACAAGTAGCTTGGTGATCACCTCTTGTGTAGGTTATTGGCAGGTAGCATGCCGAATAGCCTGCCGAATAGCCTACCGGAATGGCACAAGCACTTCTAAAGTCGGAGTCGATATGCTATTAAGGAGATATAGAATCTCGCCTGTTGTGACTCGTATGATAAAAATTCATTATGTAGTGATGGTCGGAGAAGTTTACAGAGTTCGGTTTGATTGGCCATTACATAGCGTATATTTCTTGTTGGTTAAACATGCAACTCTTTGCAATGAATAGACTGGCCACCAATTTGTGGTAGTATTATAACATGTTAGTTCACTTAGATTAGGTGCTACGTAGATGTAATAAAATTAACACAGTAGGCTGATGTTTTCTGTGTATATAGGATAGATTGGATAAACATCAAGGAGCTAATGATTTTTTGTGTGTTTGGCTTATAACCATTTGCTATCCCCATCAACTAACGTTACAGACTAATGTTAGCAGTGATAGACGGAATATTTGGTCTAATTCTAGTCTGTCTGTTTTACGCATGCCTCATTAGTCCTACAGTAGCCTGGGCGAAAGCGAATGTTTAGCGGAGGCACGTAGGATGGCATCGCCAGGCTAACTCTACAGAAATCTTTGATAAGATTGTATTTTTGACCAAGTGTGGCGGTTTGAGGACTGAGGACTGCCTACATTGAGGCTGCTTGTAATCAGTGTCCTTATGGGAAATATGCTTTTTGTTTTATGGTTTATAATTGCTACATTTTATTTCATATTATTTCTGCTTCAATTACAGGTCTGCCAAGCCACTACACACAACATTTAATAAAGATATCATTCTCCTTCCAACTCCCACATGGGGAACTGTGTGTAAAAACGTTACACGAACACGGCTGCATAAAGCAGGCCGTATTCTAAATGGCTTCGAGTTGAAGAAAGCCTGGAAGGAAGTGGATGTGATTCGCGAGGTCCGGCTTGCCTTCAAGGATAAAATACCGGAGGATGTTAGGTAAGTCTTTCATAAGTGTATATAAGGCCAGGACTTTTATGTGTTTCTCTGGGACTTTTATGTGTCTTGCACTTACAACACGTAGTGTTTCCTGTGTTGCTTTCTCTTTCCCTGCCTACCAAGAAGGTATGAGCCACCAGTTGGTGGTGCTCCTGATAATTTAGTTAAAAAATGTCCTTTACGTATATATTACTTAGTTTAAAACCATCCTGCAGATGTATGAATGACTTGTGGTTCAGTCACTGACGTTAAATAAGTTTCTAACACTTCCATGTACATGTATATCGTTTTTTCCTTGATTATATGTGCTAGTTACATCTAAGGCTGTTAATTTGCCTATTGTTAAGTGTTTGCTACTTTCAGTTGATTGCCTAGAATATTGGTATTATTGTTGTGTGTTTAGCGAACTGGCTGCATTTGCCATTGCAAAGTTAAAACCGAGTGAAACGTCTCCATGTGGAGATTATTAGCCACGCATGTGCAGTACCGTGTTTAACCGCTAGGTGGCGACAGACACTGCGCTATGTGCATTATTCAGTATAGTTGAAATAGTATTTTCTCAGTAGAGAGTTAAAAGAGGCATTTTAAGCCTGTGACAATAATTTCTAATGGTGGAATTGTGCATTAATGATGCATCCAGACACAATGTTTAGTATTTCTTTATTTCACCTGGATCTAATTTAATGATTCATTTATTGTTTTAGACTTATTTACCGCTTGTCCTGAAAACCACTGAAAGCTTCTGTATAGTCACTACTAATGTATCGTTACTGATCGTTATCCTGTAAAAATTTTAATGAATAATGGAGTGGGATTAATCAATTTAGCGGCATCCTGTACGCATGCCAGCGAATCATGGCTGAGGTGGCATGGTGTTGGCACCGCTAATGGACATGGCTTGAACAAACCAGTTCGTCTCGCTTAATTAGGGCCTTCCCAACACCTTTGGGGGCACCATGCACAACGCCCGGTTGTCTACAATTATAATTTTAAAGCTATCAGTGTATAAAGTTGTAATGAAATTTATGCTGTGGAAGACAAGTCCTGGTGAGTAGACCTTGGAGAATTTTAGTGCGCATGTTTTAATTTTCACTGTTTTCAAAGGGAGGCCCACATTGATGGAATTTGGGAACCCATGATGTAGTGTATTTGATTTTCTGTCCATTGTCTGTCCATTGTCTTTGTCCATAAGCATAGAGATCCTGATGCCGTGTGGAAATAAACTCGTTCCACCTGCACTCCAAGAAGGTCAGGAGCTGGGTGGATTTATGGTCCACAAAGTGTGTAGGTCGAGGACCCTCTACATTCGACCTTCAAGATCCCTTCAGGTAATTAAAAAAAAATGTGCTTGTATTTAATTGTTTAAAGACTAAATCAAATATATACTCCATATGCTTCCTGTTTTGTATCCTTGCAGGGATTACAAGGATTGCAGCCTCCTTTAAAAGATGCATATATGGTCGTAAAGTAGTTTGTCCCATGGTCACATTGTCTTATTTTAACTGAAATTATTCCGTCAATATCTCTCTCTGCTCAAACACAAGCAATGTACGACAGAGTGACGTGACTTAACTTAGCATTTACATTTAGCAGACACGTTCATCCAAAGCGATCTCCCCTAGAGCAACTAAGGGGTTAAGTGCCTTGCTTAAGGGCACAAGGAGGGCAATCAGCATTCGAACCCACAACTTCTAGACTACCAACCCACTAGAGTCAGGGTCCTTAACCACTATGTTGCAGTTAAGAGTGATGCCAAAACTACTGATTATATAATGCATTATATTTTATTTTATTTCATTTTACTTCAGATTGACTCCGATTCAGAGGGCAGTTCTGCAGAAGATGATGTCAGGAGTGAAAGGCCCATGACTACCCGAGCCAGTCATGCCGCGGAAAATGGGACTGTGGTGGCCGAGAGTTTACATCAAGTTGAACCCCTTAGCGACAGCGACAATGACAGCGTTGTGGTGGTGAACGGCCCTACAGTCTCTACAGTTGTTCCCTGACCGGATGCAGTGTATCAGCCGGAAAACAGTTATGGGGCATACCTCGCCATCTTGCCTTCCAGTCCTACAATACCTTCTGACGATGACGACTTGCAGCAGGGAATAATTGCAAGTATTGAAAGTCAAATGTAAGTATAATTAAGCTAATTCTGCAATGCCATCGCCACAGCTAACCAACACCGTTCATAACAGTAAGCTGTTTGAAAGCTTTGTCATGAGGCATTTAAATTGGCACCAGTCACCAGCCCGACAACACTCATTTACTTTATACAAAAGGTGACTTGTGGCAATCACCTCTGAACTAACTAATGTAGAAATCTGTTAAGACCTTTCTTTGTTTATGGTAGCTTTTCATATTTTAGGGTTTTTTGTTTTACTTTTTTGTTGAAGGCAGTGTGTATGAAGTGTAGCAAGTGCTGTCTCTAGATTCTGTGGGTAGAAATTTCTACCTAAATGGTAGAACATGCCATATGGTGTCTTAGAGCTCCGTTTTTAAATATCTATTTCTGTTCTTTTTATTTCTTCCAACAGATTATTGGAACAAAAGAACACCAAATCTGCTCAGGAGGTGCTCCTCAATCTGCAATCTCGAATTGACACTACAAAAACAAGCCGATTCAATTTAAACCGGTCTTGCGCGCTTGATGGTGCTCTCAGGGGTTTCAAGAGGCTGTCCTATAACCCGCTGTATCAAATGTCAATCAAATTTTCGGATGACCTGGGTGTGAATGAGGAGGCAGTGGACTTGGGTGGTCCCAGAAGGGAGTTTCTGAGATTATTGATGGAAGCGCTAGCGAACTCGAGTATGTTTGAAGGGAGAGATGGAAAGCTCAACATTGCCTTGGACAGTTTGGGTATGTCATATACATGTATATACATCAGTGGTTCTCAAAACTTTTTCTGTCATTCCCCACTTTGGAAGGCAGAGAATTTTCACGCCCCACCTGCAATATTTCAGAGTGGGTTCAAACTTTCATGCTACTAATTCAAAGCCAAATTTCCCTCGAACCTCTCATCAGCTAACCTCACTCACGTCAGATGCAGCGCCCCCTACAATTCATCTGACGTGGTGAGGTTACTCATCAGCAGATAACACCATTGCAAAGCTCAATTTACTGTGACAAATGCTCCTCGCGTAATCTGACAGAGGTCATAGGTGAATGTGGGGGGAATGATGTGACCGTTGGTTGATCGCAAAGGGACATCTCGCGCCCCACCTGTAATGCGGCCCACAGTTAGAGAAACGCTGATATACATTACTGTGAAATGATCATAATGCACAAATGATCCCTTATTCCCTCTGCCAGAGCCCAAAATTTGGTATGTTAATGCCACTCAAGGGCAGCAAGTTTCTTTTCTTTTCTTTTTTTTTTTTGAAAGTGGACCATCCTAGAGTTAGAAAAATATATGTGATTGCATAATGTCAGCCTTTTTATGTACATTATAAGTCTATTAAGGATTTGATTTAAATGTACACCCATGGTGCTGTAATAGGTATTGCATTACTACCAATTTGGACAAAATTGTCCATGTTGAAATTTGATTCATCATTTGTGTGTGTTTTTTCCTTTAAATGCTTGGTGTTTCAGCGTTGAGGGAGGATCACTACTTTGTTGCTGGCCAGGCTATTGCTGTCAGTCTTGTGCATGGAGGGCCTCCACCTGGATTAATTTCAAGGACACTCTATTCACTTCTGGTAGACCCATGTTCAGTGCAACCTGTTTTAGAGGACATTGCCGATGTAGACCTCCGTGAAAAACTTGAGAAGGTAAATTAATTTATAGTAGGTCTTAAATCAACCTGTGCTGTCACTTATTTGCGGTCCATGTGTGGCGCATGGGGTGAAACCTTGTTCAAATTCCCTATGGCTTTTATGTTCTTTGTATGTTTTATGCAGTGGAGTTGATATTTTTGGTTAGGTGTTTTAATACAGCCCTTGCTGTATTTGACAAGAGCCTGGCACTGAACTGTCAGTCACTGTCAATGGTGGTACTTTCTTGAGGTGATAGAGGCTTGGTTTGTGTAGTGCAGAGGTGTTCAACCTTTTTCAGCCCCGACTCCCCCTGTTGAAAACCTCTGGTCTAGTGCAAATGTTTTTCTTTTCCATATATCTGTGATTTAATTATATACATGACCTGTATAATAATACAAAATTATATTTAAAAGGTCTTTAAAAGTCTTAGATTTGACTAGAAGAAACCTATAGGAACCCTTTGCTTCATTATTTTCCTATGTTTTAATTCTTTCTCCATCTCTTCTATTGTGTGTTTAGGTGTCCAGATGTGCCTCTTTACCAGAACTCTTAAATGCCACTGGACCTCTGCAGGATTATCTTGCCAATGCTGGCTGTCTCAGACACCTGAAATCCATAGAAGACCGTGACCCACTGATGCAGGACATTCTTATGTTTCAGGTTGTTCACCGCGTCCGGAGAGCCTTTGAAAGGTTTGTGTAACAGAATCAAATTATCTTCTGGGATGCAGTGTACAGCAGTAAAAAAAGAAAAGAAAAGAAAGAAAGTATTACATTGGTGTGCCACAAAGGGTTCGTATTTGTATGTATGAAGCGACAATGAGGTTCAAAGTGTCTGATTAGAATAGTGGTGGTCAAACGGTTCAGGGCTATTTGTGGTCCACTGCCTTTTCATGCAGTCCGCCATGAATTATAATAATAATAATAATAATAATAATAATAAAATGTAATGTGACCCATTATTGTATTAATTTCAATCAACAGCCTATGTCGAATCTGCATCACCGTTTTAGTAGTGGTGTGATGAGATACCTTTAAATTAGTTGATTTTTTTTTTTTTTTCCCATCCGCCATTTCATTTTATTGCATCTGGTGCTTTTGAAGGGTTTAAGATTTCTTTTCACGTCTTGATATTTTTAAAGCTTATACCAGTGTCTGGTCGAAAATGTATGACTATTGCCCAACGGTCATTTACGGCCATTACAGACGAAACGCTGTACGCTCTGGTAGCCGAAGTACTAGCAAGTACACCGAATTCAGGTGAGCGCTACATTATGGCAAGCTTGCACGCACGCAGCATTCTTATGTTCCTTATCTGCTACACCACTGCTGTCTCATTCACCTCTCTAAAGTATTTTCTGCACTAATTACCCAACTGAAAGTCAAAATTTTCAGTCAACAAGGTTGTGTTGGGTCATGAATGAAATAGTTAAAGACAAGTGTGACACTTACAAATAGCATGTGGCAGAAACAGGCTTTGAACCGGTAACCCTGACAACAAAAGGGTGATGGCATTACCACTAGTAGTGGGTTAATTAATAAAAATACACTATCAAAATGCAATCACCATAGCAAAGGCCGCTAATTCATGCTGTTGAATGAGGTACTACTGACTTCTGTGAAATGGAACACCTTGACTGCTCTTGCAAGTATACCTGCCTTTACATGACAATATTCAGCTACGTCTGCCATGACAGTGAACTCACTACTCACATACTCCCTCTGCTGGCTACTTGATATAATAACACTGTGGTGAATAGATTTTCATTACATTTTTTTCATTGCAGTTTATTGAACAGGAACAATACGTTTAATCAAACACAATGTAACATTTCTGTATATAGAAATCCTATCATACATATATGATTAGACCGCTGAACTCTTTGTACAACTGTTGATAAAGTTTATGTTTAATAGAAGAACAGTTCATATATAGGCTACAGATGCAGAACATCTGAGGAAAACCAATAACATGGATCCTGCAGGTTGACTTTTCGGACTCCACAGCTTAATCACCACAGCTTAATCCGCCGTTTACAAGCAGATCTCTTCCTCGCTGCCCAGGAGGTCTCTGGAACCAGATTCATGTCACTAGTGTAGTGTGTATGTGTGTGTAAATTAGTAGGCTATTTGAGTATGTGTGTGTGTCACTGATAAAACAGGAGATTTCTAAGCATATTGCTGTACACTTTTGTTGACAAGTAACACACTGGCAAACACAATTAGCTGACTAAAGAGGTGTCACACACACACACACACACACACACACACACACACACACACACACACACACACACACACACCAGCTGCCCAAGCACACAGAGGCTGAGCTGTAGATGCTCAGCGAGAATATAAATAAAGAGAGAATATAACATACATTTTGTTTATAAGAAGTGATAAAAATGTAATGGTGTGTGATTATAGTTGTTTAATGAGTTGACATGAGTAGAATGAGCTCCTCTCTTGGAAAGAGCAACTACAATTGTTTAGCACTTGGTTTAGCGCCCTGTGTGTGTGTGTGTGTGTGTGTGTGTGTGTGTGTGTGTGTGTGTGTGTGTGTGTGTGATCTGTCAGTGTGTCCATCAACCAGGTTACACACTTCATACATCACATGAACAACAGAAGAGTGTTTAAAGCTCGTCTCTCTTCTTCCTCTTCCTCCCTTCTTCTTTCTTGTCCTCCTTCTTATGGAAGATCTGTCCATCCGGTTGCTTCATCCAGGTCAGTTTGGCATCTTCTGGCATCCCCTTATCCCTCAGTCTCTGCTGGATCTGGACAACAGAACAGAACAGAACAGAACAGAACAGAACAGAACCCAAGTCATTCAGAACCACCTCTCACCAGGGGCGCAGGGAGGATTTTGAACTGGGCCTGATTTAGGCCTAGTATTTAAATTTCATTACCTAAATCTACAAACTAAATTACTTTAAAGTTAATCTTAACAGATGTTTGATTAAACATTTTTTGTGTCATTAGTCATAAAAAATAAATAGAAGTGAGAGGTAGCACTTTATAATAACCGTCCTCTATAAATGGTTCTAACATAATGTATTAAAACTGGTAAGTAGTTATTAACTATTAATAGATAACTGTTACAAAATAGCAATTTCACAGAATAGTTCATTAGTTATTTAGTTAACAGTTCACTGTGGTAAAATGATAAAATGAAAAAAAAAAAAGATTTGGAATTACGTCACCTTTCATACAGGTACCACTAGCAATCCTGATCAAATAGGCCAGGGTGCATTTCTGTCAATGCAATATAAGGCATCAAAATATGCTATAGCTCGTTTGTCTCCACTGTACTAAGTAAACTGCGCAAGTCATCACGCTGAGAAGAATGGGTGTGAATTTGCCCACAATTTGCAGGTGTTGGTCTATATAACCATGTGTGTGTGTGTGTGTGTGTGTGTGTGTGTGTGTGTGTGTGGGCGGGGGCAGGGGCGGGGGCCGGGGGGATGGGTGGACGCACCTGCTGTAGGAAGGCCTGCTGCACGGCAGGATCTCTGATCACCTGAGAATCCACCTGAAACTCCACTCTCACTATCTGCCTCTTTTTCACCTGTTTGGGAGGACCTGTATAACACACACACACACACACACACACACACACACACACACACACACACACACACACACACACACACACACACACACAAGCACACAAGATGAACACCTTAGGGTGTTGCTGTTTTCTTTACACAAACATATACACACACACACACACACACACACACACACACACACACACATGCACACAGGATAAACACCTCAGGGTGTCACTATTTCCTTTGCACACGCGCACACACACACACATACACATAGTGTTGGGTAAGTTACTTCAGAAATGTAATGCGTTACAATTACAAGTTACCCTGTCAAAAATGTAATTGTAGTGTAACAATTTTCACAAAGTAATGTAACTGATTATATTTGATTACTTTTTGATTACATTTCTACATTTTGGTCAAATTTTCTCAATTGTAACACAATTTGAGTTTCTGGGCAGGGGTTTCTGTGCTTCACAGACAACCAGACCAAAAGGATATTTAAAAAAGCATGCAGTCAAGTCAGACAAACATCAAAAAATAATGAACAAACATGAATAATAAATAAATTAGAATGAAATACTGAGACAGAATTAAAAATGAATTCAGTGTGTAGGTATAGGAGATAAAAAGAGCAAATAAAAAGTCGTAAAAATATGTGTAAATAAATAAGTAAATGAAAGCAGAGTCAAGATACTGGGGTTTTAAAACTTAAAGTTAAAAGTAGAATAAAGAGGTAAAAAAAAAAAAAAAGACTATCAAAAGAAAAATCATTGCGGAGTTGGCGATTAAAACAAATCTCCACCTTCACTGTCTTAATCTTATCATCATTGTTGTTGGGACAGAGAAAAGAAAAGAGACTCAC
>JAODXP020000006.1:8637578-8640078 GCA_027497455.2 Sardinella longiceps | reverse complement strand
CATCATATGTCGGTCAAAATGATAATACAAATACGATAATTATTATATGTGTGCCATCACTAAACAGTAGTCTGTGTTTACTTTTCTTGGTAACACTTTGCGGTAAGGGTACATGAATTATCATGAATTCATGCATGAAATCATTCATGATAAATTCATGATTCATGCATTACTTCATCTCTGAAAGTCTAATGAGTTATCAGGAATTATCATGAATTCATTGTTTGTCATTAATGACCTCATGCTGAAATAGCACATGATCTTAAGTATTAGTTACTCTGGGTACATCATCATGAGTCATGATTAATTAGCATGAGTCATGATTATTAGCATGATCATGATGAATTCATCATGTTTGTGCCCCCTCAACTAAAGTGTTGACAGGTTAAATTGGTAAAATTTAGTTGACGTATGGCGTATGACTAGGCCAAAGTAGGCTAAATAAGTACTTTTATTATATCAAATTCTTTTGAACAAAAACATCATGATCCTGTGTAATTAGTCATGACTCATGATGATGTACCTAGAGTAATTAATGCTTAAGATCATCTGCTATTTCAGCAGGAGGTCATTAATGATAAACAATGAATTCATGCTAATACCTGATGAGTCATTAGATATTCAGAGATGAAGTAATGCATGAATCACGAATGAATCATGAATGAAATCATGCATGAATTCATTATAATTCATGTACCCTTACCGCAAAGTGTTACCCTTTTCTTTTCTCTAGAGCTGTTGTGATGGATAAATCAACTCAAGCCTCCGCTGTTTGGATGGAGATGGAGGCTATTTGAAATCTAGTCTGTTTGGATGGAGATGATGGAGGCTATTTGAAATCTAGTGTGTTTGGGTGGAGATGGAGGCTATTTGAAATCTAGTGTGTTTGGGTGGAGATGGAGGCTATTTGAAATCTAGTGTGTTTGGGTGGAGATGGAGGCTATTTGAAAGGGTTCCTCCAGTGGCTTTCCCTTCATATATATTTACATATACATGCTACAAATTGTTACAACATGCTTTTCAAAAGTAAGAAAAAAAGTGGTCTTTTTATTTTGGTAAAGTGAGTTTTTTTCTGCTGACTTTCTCCACATACAATATAAAATCAGCAAGAAACAACCCAATTTTCATTTTCTTTTATTTTCTCTTCTTTGTGTGTGGTTGTGTGTGTGTGTGTGTGTGTGTGTGTGTGTGTGTGTGTGTGTGCATGTGTGGGTGGACCTCCCTGGTAGTGTGAGAGTCCGCCATCAGATTTGATGCCCATAACTGTAACAATGTTGACAAAGATGCAAATATGTCTGCGGCGGGTCAGTCGCAGAACATAACCATGCACTCTATTTTACAGCCTGTTAAGGACAGGGTTATCCAGACTCCAATGAGGTCATTTGCATTTGGGATGGAGAGGGACTTTTACATACAGCAGATGTGGAAGAATATTCAATTTTGGGTCATGCCTCATACCCTTCAGCTGAGATAGGTGAGTGTGTGTGTGTGTGTGTGTG
Source organism: Sardinella longiceps (assembly GCA_027497455.2). NCBI lineage: Eukaryota > Metazoa > Chordata > Actinopteri > Clupeiformes > Clupeidae > Sardinella > Sardinella longiceps. The sequence goes on along the minus strand of JAODXP020000006.1, from coordinate 8,638,579 downwards.
TGTGTGTGTGTGTGTGTGTGTGTGTGTGACCTCATGCCCTTCATCTGACATAGATGTGTGTGTGTGTGTGTGTGTGTGTGTGTGTGTGTGTGTGTGTGTGTGTGTGTGTGTGTGTGTGTCTGTGTCTGTGTCTGTGTGTGTGTGTGTGTGTGTGTGTGTGTGTGTGTGTGTGTGTGTGTGTGTGTGTGTGTGTGTGCGTGGCTTCATGCCTTTTCAGAGTCATTTGGGTGTCCTAAGCCAAAAAAAATTACAATGGCACCAGTGGACGCCCCCAACAAAAAATGCGTCACTCCCAAATGAATGCACTAAATATTTTAACATGTGAAAGATGTGGAAACGTTTGGTGCACTGCAGCAGTTACAGCCAGAGAACAGAGCATTGCAGTAATAAAGTCTGGAGGTAACAAATGCATTTATTAACTTTTTAGCATCTTCAAAAGACAGGACGTTACGTGAATAATTCATTTGCTTTACATGACTATTCAGAGAGAGAGAGAGAGAGAGAGAGAAAGACAGAGATACTTGATTAGTCTAAGTGTTCTTCCACTATTCTGGATTTATTCAGACAGTATGCTAGTGGGTTGTACATGTTGTATTGTGGTAGGTACTACTACTTAGTAAGTAGAGATCATGGCTTATTAGGGCATTATTAAGATTATATCAAGAGGAAAATAACTCCATCCATAGAAGCCTACACGTTACCGAATACGCTTCTTGTGTGTGTGTGTGTGTGTGTGTGTGTGTGTGTGTGTGTGTGTGTGTGTGTGTGTGTGTGCACGTGAATGGATAAAAGTGAAAGTAACTTATCACTCACGGAAGACGACGGATTCGGAGTATTCAGTAGGCTACCATTAATCCGCCAGTTTAATCAAACAGAATCAGAATACAAGGAAATATTTCTGAGTATAGATCCTGGGTTTGGGATATCCTACTGTATATGATTACACTACTGTAGTCTTTGAACAATGGTTGATAAAGATTAATTTAATAAAAGAACAGGTC
>JAODXP020000006.1:8610030-8637478 GCA_027497455.2 Sardinella longiceps | reverse complement strand
GATGGCAAACCAACGCATACGCAGGATTATATTCTTCACGCCTGCTCTCTTTACGTTTATGAAGAAATTTATCTGTCAGGTTCCACTTTGCCGCCAATTTTACTATCCCAAACCCAAGATCCTGTTCCTTGCGCAGCAGCCAAAGCGAATACCGCCCATGCCTCAGGAATATTCAGTACACGATGCGTCGCTGTACAATGGACGCGAGGGTGGACGTTGGCAAAGTCACCATTTGTCTGCCCAGCCTGGCAGACGACACCGCCCTGGAGCACTCTGATATCGACGCGAAAGAGTCTGGAGAACATAGTGAGAAAACAGCAACCCAGAACATCATCCATTAACTGTTTTTAAAAGAAGTCATCAATGATAATGAGGCATACTGGAAAGATACCATTAATAGCAGCGGGTAAAACGACTGCCATTTGCGTTTGATGATATCTTTGAACTCATTGTTTGAACAACAGAAATTCACTGAGATCTGGTTCCTGATAGCGATGCTCTTCCTTGCAGGTCGAGTTTGCAGCAGCATCCAGATAATCGACAACTGGAGATTACCCAGAAGGCCCCGGCATAATCTCCTGACTGAATCGATAAGAACAATCTCCTGATACCATGTTTCCAGCGACCAGCGCCACAAACTCTTCCTGGTCTCTTCTGATGGCCCCCATTAAAGGTTATTTACCGTTAAAGGTTCCAGAAAATACGGCGAAGATGGCGAGTCATCGCTGTCCACAACTCAACAAATCAACGCCAACAAACCAGTTGAACGCGTCAGGTCAACTTAAGAGTACAAAATACCCAGTAAACAATGCCATTGTTGCCAGCTTCGCTTCGCCAGCACAGCAACCGCACCCAATCACGCCAGAATATCCCAACAACTTCTGTATTCGCCAACGCTGTTTCCACACCGCTGTTTTTGTCCAACAGCACCGGCGATTTTCTTCATACCAGTCAGCCCCAGCCAGGGAGTGGCGAAGACCACCTGACCGCCAGAAGAATAAGGTTTGCTGTTCTGTCCCCAGTGGTATTGTCGCACACCAGGTTGCCACACCACTGCCAGCATCCACCTGATGCCCTGCGGGCTGAACGTGGCCAGCGCGTACGCGGTGTTCACCGGCAGGCGTAATAGAGCCGAAGCCGTGGTGACCAGGTTTTTGCCAAACCGACATTACGAATGAATACGGCGGCAGCACATTAACCAGAACACCAGCGACGTTATTTGCTGTAATCCAGGCTTTCAACCCCGAGGAACTGTTGCCGCCAAGACGGTCATGCCACGCAACCAATCTTCATCAGCAAACGTAACGTTATTACCCGAATAACCACGCCCATCAGCGTTTTTCAGAAAGTTCCTCGCCTCCTCTCCTTTCTGCAGTTGCAACTCGTTTCAAAGTCTATTGTCTTGATTTAGGCTACTGAATGAACTTCATTCTCACTGAAAAGATCTGACGTATGCCACAGCAAATTGAAAGAGCTTGAATTCCACCAAGTTGAATCAACCGTGTAGGCTCCTCGCACTGCCAAGTAAGTAACGTAAGCCTAAGTTTATCAATGTGCCGCTGCATGTAACGTTACACTTAATAAACGTGTGTAGCGCGTTCACTGTTACATAGGCTACTGGCAGTTTATGGTGATGATTATTTTTTAGTTTAACTAAGCCGAACAATTTGTGGTGAAAGACTTGTTCACATTGGGCATACTAAAAACAACGTTAGTAGGTTTACTGTTAAAGTTAACTAGATTGTGGACTAACGTTAGCCTATCCGTCGAAGCGAGTTGGAGGAAGCAGGGGTTTTGATTGTGCACATAGGAACCAGGAACTGAACAAGCATTGACACCTCTCGCTCCGCTTGAATCCTCTCTGGTTATGTGTGTATGGGTATTCAATATTGAACCGCGCCCACATTGAGGCTGCAAGTCTGCAGCCGGGGGTAGGGTAACGTTAGTTGAAGTTGCAGAAACCCTGTGGATAGCGCAAGCATGTTATTGGTCAGATGGCTTTGTTTTGATCCCTTGCTATCCACTGTAGGTGTTTTGCTGCCTTCACGTTCTCTGGTAATTAGTCAAAGTAAATACCAAAATCCGACGTCAAATTGCACACATGAACACCCACTCAAGTCGTAATTTCCACTGGAAAACTGCAAGAATTTTTTGAAACAAGAGCTGCCGAGATAAAAACTTTGACCTGTCAACATGGAGGAGAGTAGCGATAGAGAGTAGGCAGGCCTAGTGTCCTGAATGGTAAACATTGCATTGTTAAACGTCCTCGTGTTAATTGGTTAATTTGTTGCCTACATAGTGCTGTGGCATACTAGTTGTAGGCTATTGTAATAACATCATCATTTGTAGCCTAGGCCTACTTGTTGCCCTCTTTAAAAACACCGTTATTTTTTGGTCTGCCATGTTTCACAAACTACAACAACAAAAGCACTTGAACATAATGCACTCGTAATTTCCACTTCACAAGTTCATTTCATTTATTTTATCGTTTGGGCATAGCATCTAAATGGAGCTGTCATTTTCATTTTCATTTTCATGTCATGAAACATGAAAGTCAGGAATCCTGCATAATCAATAGCCTACATCTCTGAATAAACATCCTTATGGCATACTGACAGTAAATGTGCTGTAAATGTGCTCATTTTTCTGACTTTTTGCTTTGGCATATTTACCATTTACCCCATGGCCTCTAACATTATGTCAAGTGCATCAATAAAATACAGTGTTTAAGTCTATGTACAGTATGCGACTTAATTGCAATCATTTGGGGATGTGCTGTTTTGAGTTATTGATGACATGAGAAGAATTCACTCCAACAGCTGATTGGGTTACCATCCTAGTGGTTGAAGAATATCAAGTTGAGACTATTCTTTCAGTTTTTCTTAACATTACTTTCTGTAATTCTGTCTGTTCATTCTGTCTGTCTTTCTTTCTACATACATAGGATAATGTGATCTAATCTTGCTTTTTTCTGTTTCTGTCTGACTTGTAGGAATTTATGGGAGCTGTGGGTTAAGAGTCAAATGAGTACGGTACCTGGTGGTGGAGGAAAAGACCCTATGGCTGCCACAATGGCAAAAAAGAAAAATGGTTCCAGTCCTGTTGATGGCAGTAGATTTGACATCTTGATGTCCTCTGTTCAACATTCATTTGAATCACTGTTACGTCCTGTGTCTGTAAAACTAGAACCTTTACATTTTTTACTCAACAAATTGTCATCAAAGGATTCTTCAGTAATTAATAACGCTGATGACCTGCGGGTTGATCTTTTGGACTTGAAGTCTGAGATCAAGACTGAATTCTCTGGGGAAGAACGTCTCACTTTTGAGGATGCAGAGAGGATTGTGGACCCATTTACAGACTGTGCGAACTCTGAGGATAAACCTGAAAAGGGTCAACTAACAAACCAGGCAGTTTCAGAGGATAGTTGGCAGCAAACACAAGCACATGACCGTGATGAAGGACCCCTGGTTCTGATTGAGTCGGAAGACTCCAATCTTGAAAGGCCTTTTTGTCATGTTTTGAAATACAGAGACAAGAGTGAACAGCCACCCCATACAAGGACTAGGACACACAAAACTGGAAAAATGAAAAGAAAAAAACAAAAAACCAAGGATAAGCAGATCGATGAGCACCTCTGTACACTTTGTGGGAACACGTATGCCTCCGCAAGGAATCTGCAAATTCACATGCGGATACATACTGGAGAGAAACCTTATGTCTGTCAAACATGTGGAAAGGCATTTACTCGTACGGACCGCCTGGCAAGCCACACAAGGGTCCACACTGGTCAGCGAAAGCCAGCTAAACCGCATAAGTTTCCCTGCAGTCAGTGCGAGAAGACTTTTGCCCTTGCATGCTACCTTCGAGACCACATGCGCCGCCATACGAAGGAGCGACTCTATGGTTGTCATTCGTGTGATAAGCGCTTCTTTGCTGCAGGTGACCGGGACAAGCATGTGAGGCTCCACTTAGATCTGAGGCCTTTTGTTTGCACTGAGTGTGGGAATAGCTTTGCGAAGCGAAGTACACTAGAAAAACACCAGCGCATTCACACAGGTGTGCGGCCTTACAAATGCCCAAAGTGTGGGAAAGCTTTACGGTATAAGTACAGTTTAACCATGCACATGAGCACCCACGGGAAATAAAGGACGTGGAGAGAAAAACACAAGTGCCTTACTTGGTATCATTGTTTGTTTGTTTTTTCTTAAACTTCCGCCATGCATTTTATGTTTGCGCTGGTGACTGTCTGTCTGTCTGTCTGTCTGTCTGTCTGTCTGTGTGTACAAAATAACTTGAAAAGTGATGCACTGATTTGGATGAAATTTTTAGACGGTCGAGACAAGTGACTTGTGTGGATAAAGTGTTGTCTCCTACATTTAAAAATCTTCCAACATCTTTTTAAGTCTTCCAACATTTTGAACATTTTAATATTGTGGAATAAATCTTCCCCTCATTAATAGCATTCTGGTCCCATTATGTTATAGACATTGGAGTTGTGTGTAGAAGTTTTGTGTTTTTTCATTTTTCATAATAATACACACAATTTACCAAACACCACAATATTTTTGTCATTACTACTAGATTGTGTAAAATGACACACTTCAGTCAAAATATCTACATTTAAATCAAAACGCGTATACACATTTGTAATATTTTCCGTTTCAACAGTCAGCCAATTATAAGACACTGTAGGCCTATTACCCTCAATCAATGCAAAATACATTATTTATAACTCTACTTCAGGAGATGACATGTGCTAGACTCCCCAAACAATATTATGTATGGGAGAATTAAAATGACACAAAGATATTAATAAACGGCATCACGCAAAGTGCTCTACTGTATTTTGGAGAAGGCGGTGGTATAATCTGATCTATCTTATGTAGTATGACTGTTTATTGTGTTTCCAATTTTGTAATTGAATGTGTTTAAACTTAACAGATATGTAGTTCAGTGGATTCATTTGTGCAATATTTTTCAATTGCAAATACATGACCTGATAATTCTGCATGTATGTTTTTAGCATAATATAATGCCTAATAATGTTGTGCAAATCTGTGGAGGCGTTTTGCTACTTGAAAATGTTGTGTTGTTAACAATCTTAAAAAATATACACCTTTTTGACTCACAGTTAAACATAAAGCAAAGCATAAATGTCGCACACTGGACGTACTGTAAGTGCACATAGACATCAATTAAGCAAAGGAAAAGCACATCTATAGTCTAACAGCATACAGTTTCCAGAATAATATTCAGTGTTCTAGAAATGTATTCAATTTGAGATTAATAACTGGAGTGCAGTTGTACAAAAGGTGCAGTAGGCTATAGGCTATAGTAAAGTGCAAAGAGCAGAATAGCAGCATGGAGATGAATAAGTCGAGTAAACTTGTAGGCTCATGTTCTTTTACAAAGATTGCCATGATGTCTCTATTTTTTATGTCTCAATGCTTTCTGGGTAAAAAGTAACATTCTGGTTGTTACTGGCTTCTGTGTGGACAGTAACATCTTCATTGCTGCATCTTAATTGGACCTTGATTAGATTCAACAAGGTTATGGCACTTTTTAAAACAAATGCAGCTTACTGGGGTGCCTAATTTAGTGGGCTAGTGCGTTGTCCCATAAATCTGGGGACCCGGGTTCGAGCCTGATCCGAGGTAATTACCCGATCCTTACCCATCTCTCTCTCCCACTTATTTCCTAAATGCAGTTCGAGTTGAAAAAAACGTTTACATGTAGGCTAGGCTATGTAGCTGATGTCAGGGTCAGAATGGTCAAAATGTCTTACTAGCCAGGGATTCCTTTAAATAGGCGTGTCATTGCATTTGGCAAAACTTTACAGTTCAGGAACAGTTTTCTGACTTACCGTTTTAACCTGTTGAGGAGTACGGTCTCATGTAGCCTGTGAGATTTCCCGTGGCTGGTCCCCAGGCAGTACGGTCTCATTTGTGAGATTAGAACATTGAACAATTCTGAGTTCCTACTATGACATGACAATGACCGTCAGAATTTTTTAACACAAGGTTCTATGAAGCTATAGAATGTTCGCATAGACCTCTCAAGAACAAGGCAAAATAATCCCCTCTCCTGGGCATGGCATTGTGAAAAGAATTCACTCCTCAACAAATAACATGGACATAATATGGAAAATGCTTTAGTAGTATTTTTCTTCCCATGAGACAAGTTCATATTTTGTAGCATTTTTTTTCACAGGCTCCCTGGCAGTAGCCTGGCAGCGCCATCCTACGTACTTACGTTAAAATTAATTTTACCTCCGTCGGCTTATTAGTCAGGCTACCCTGGCCTGGCAACATGCTGTATTGAGATGTGCTAATGTCCTAAGCATTGTAGGAATCCAGACTGAACAAGTGAACTGTAGGCCTGTGGGATGACATGTAATCCATAGGGGAAAACCTGTAAGATTCCTCAAGAGTATGAAGAAACATTCATTCAGTAACTCTCTCTAGATGGAACATGCTGCAGTGTATGGCGGCCATATTATTTAGGCTATATCTAGACTGTACTATCTAACCATGTATGGAAACAAGATATGGCACAGTAATGAAAACATGTAGCCTACAGTGCATTTTTCACATTCATTGACTGCCATGCTACCAACCCTACCTAAAGAACCAAATAGGCTAGTTATGAAATGTTTAATTTAATCAAATTCCTTTCTGACAGACATAACAAGCAAAAGCTACTTGAGCACATAGGCATTACGTCCACATCTATAGGGATTTGTTTAATATTAGCCTATGTGTTTAATGCATTTGGTCTGATGTTAGAAAATAATATTTTGCAGCTGGACTAGACCTTGAAGAAATGCATCATGGGGATGTTTGGTCAAAATTAATGCTTTGTAATGAAACGACATAAAGATCTCTGCCATCACTTGACAATAGACCTGCCCATACTGCGCCAGTCCATAGGCTATTGTATCAAATGAACACCCAGAGTAGGCTTCAACAAGGGAATGTGAGTAAATCTTTTTTTGCAAACACTAGAGGGCAGTCAAGTACTTTTCAGGCCCAGGCATGAGACGGGCAACTTGGAGCAATTAGCCTACCATTTCTTCTCACCTATATGGAAACAATTGAAAACTTCCCTGTCAAATTGAAAGTGTCCTTATTTTGTGGAAAAGTTCTACGATGGATGGAAAACTACTTGAATCACTTGAAGGTGGTCAATCAATTTTGGTGAGCTAATCAACCCACGGGGCTACAGCCTTTATTTCCCATTGTCTGTTGTATGACAGACGGTTAGGCTACTCATCTACCTAGGCTATTTAAGACATTTACATGGAAAGCAAACATTTAGTCTAGTGTTTTTGTGCTGCTTAGTCACGAAGGCGGTGGGATATTCTGCATGTCTACAACTTGACAGGTGTCAAACTCGAAGTTATGAGGACACTGCGGCGTTAGGAGAGCGAGTGAGCGAGAGCGCGCGCGCACCAAAATCGAGCGCCTCCTCACTTCGTGCACAAAGCTGCTAGACCGGTGATCGGATCTCGCAACACTCACAGCACCGACGGACACGGACGAGGCAGGTAAGACTGGCAAAATGCTTTTAACTGTTTTTTAACGTCTACAGTTACGCAATATCTAACCTGGTAGTCCCGAAAATTATTTCAACATCCAGTGGGGCGAGGGTGTAGTCCATAGGCTACTATGACAGTCTTTGGCTCCTTATGAAATGCTTAGATGAGAAGTTAATTTGATTAGTTCTGCTTGACAGTAGGCTACAACTTCTTTAAGGTGAGGGAAACAAATAACGTGATGCACCAATTGTTGTGAGTGTCTGCGCTGACAGGTGTAATGAAATTAACCGAAAGACAAGTGTTTAATTCTGAGCGCAATTGCGGTTCTTAAAAAGTGCTAAGATCGCCATTGAAACATTTTGCGGAACATTACGTGTCCGACATTCCTGTCGTTTAACTTCAAGCCTTGTGTATCTTCAGGTGCGTGACTCACAGACTTCTCGGAATAGGCTATCGGATGTGCCTACTATCTCAGGTAGCTTCGGCAACGGCAACGCCTGCTGCGCAGCGTGCAGGGCACCGTTATTTATTCATGTGTCACCTGAACAGACTCCAGTAGAAGCTCCAGTTGCACCCCGACTTGTGGGCTGAACTATTAAGACAGAGGGAGCTTTAGTAGCCTAGAAAGCATTGCATTGGCTGTTGAATTTTCCCTCTCAGTATATTTTCTTGTTCATAGATTTATGTGACAATTTCAGTCAAAGACTGTTTCTGTTGTGGTCTTCTGTAAAATAGCACAGAGGAAGGATGTGTCATATTAGCAATGTGCGTACAATTTTCATTGATACCAAAGGCTACATCACGTTAAAGCTTTGAATGATTTTTTAATTTACGGCACTAATTATCATGTCGTGCGCCATGGCCATTGACGTATCTGTAATGTCCACTCCGGGACTGATTTAATTGCACCTGAAGTCAATTACTGTGAGTGTATCTAAAGGGGTAGGCTATTTCCCTATTTCATAGTCTCACAGGAGCAGTAGTAGTCTATAGCCTAGGAGTTTATTCGACCATTATAATGTGATGATGCCTGATTGTTGAGCAGAGGACCTCTTGATTTCTTCTTCCCATCTTAATCTTAATGGAGTGCAGGGGGGTTGCAAACTATTTTTCTGGTCTGAGTTACAGGCCATTTTCCCCTCACTAAACGGTCATGTTCATTCAGCTGTGCAAACCTGTAAAACATGTGTCTCGGTGTATTCCTATTGATTGCTTATATGTGGGACAAAATCAAAGACTGGGCTACATCAAGCAACATTGACCAGCAAGGAAAATTCAGTTGTGGGCTGTAGTGTCCACTTGTTCGTGTGGGAGTGTGTTCTTGTGTCATTGCTTCTACAGAAGAAAGGAGAAAGATTCCTGTGACAAGACAACTGCAAGTGGTTGGCAGGTCATAAACCCTGAGGTTTAAGTCTCTTCTCCTTCTATTCTCCATAAAGCCCAAGGCCAGATCAGATTCCCCCCTTAGTTTTAGTATCTGTTCTTGGCATCTCGTTAAAGAGTAGCAGCCAAAACTTGGATTGAAGGAATGTGAGGGGATTGAAATCAAGCAATTAATCAGTGTTTTCAAAATAGGAGTGAACTGCTGGAGGCACAAAGCTGATCTTGACTTTGAGTGCATGAAACACTGCCAGTGCCCAGTTATTGTTGAGACACCAGAGGGCATTGCGCCCATGCATAAAGTGATCTATTTCATGTCATGTTAATATTTTTTCAACCCAATTTAAGTGCAACACAAAGGTTTGTGTAGATATATCAAATAATTGAATCACCAGATTGCTGTTTTTGAAGAAATAAACTGATGGGGGACACCCAGGCCATATTCGTCCCTGTTGGTCCAAGGTTTTGGATGACCAGTGGGATTGTGTGATGACAAGTTTTGGATCAAAAATAGGCAGGACTCTTGATGGTACAGAGCCTCTTCTGTGCTTAATTTTTCTACATTTTACTACAAAGCACCATCATAACAAGGTGACTTTATTAAGATTTTGGTCAGTCTCAAGCACTGGATAATGCTGAAGTCATAATGGTGGTTCTCATGCTCATCTTGGGTGTTTGTTGTGTTTTTGTAGGCTATGATATACAGTATAAAAGGATATTTGGAAATAAAGGAGCTATGCCAGGCTCTTCGACTGATGACTTTAAATGTGAACCAACAACAGAGAGAGGAATGGATTGTAGATATGACAGGCAGAACATGGGAGAGAGAGAGAGAGAGAGAGAGAGAGAGAGAGAGCAGGAGAGAGAGGTAGAGAGGGAAAGAAAGAGAGGAGGGGGAGAACGAGGAAAGAAAAGTTGTGGACAAGGAAATAAGTGAAAAATTGGTAATCTAGTTGCATAATGCATATGGATGTTTTGGGCCACACCATAGTATTTCCCTTTTCCCCCCTACTTTTGACACCACACACACCCCCCCCACACACACACACACCCTCTCCACCTTCTCCTCTCTCTCTCTCTCTCTCTCTCTCTCTCTCTCTCTCTCTCTCTCCTCTCCTCTACCATTTATCCCCCTCTGTCTCACCCTTCAGTTTCTCCCTCTGCCTATCTCTGCTCCTATTTCTCTTTCTCTCTTGCCTCCCATCAGATGGGCAGACAGCAGTGATGGTCATTCTGTTGTATGATTTGCTGGGCGAATCTGTCTGCTAGTGCCCCTTCACTCTCTTCTCAGCCACCCCCAAATTACTCTCTCTCTCTCTCTCTCTCTCTCTCTCTCTCTCTCTCTCTCTCTCTCTCTCTCTCTCTCTCTCTCTCCTGTTCTGCCTGACTGCTCAACCTGATTTAATGACCTCAAACAGATGGGCTGAAGAAGAACGGGGGTCGTGTGGGGTGGACTAAGGGGGGGGGGTTATAAAGTGAGACAGAAGGTAAAGAGAGAACACACTACATATTTGTCATGTGTGGCGTCTGTCATAAGTGTATTAACCGAAGTTGAGCAGGCATCTGACAGTGGTGTCAATATCCAGCATCACTGGCATGGCATCCAGGGAATAGGCCTACTGCTGATATCGGAGTGAGAATTAATTTTGGGGAAAATAAGCCTCAGTGACTACCCTGCTTTTGCAGAGCTCCATTTGGAATCTAGTTAAGTAATGTGATTCCATAATACTCAGTTCAGCTATAAAACAACTAGATCTGTGCTTATTCTACGGTATGAGACTGCGCTATGTGATAGCATCGGCAACAATAACCACGCAATTAATTTTCTCCTACTTCACTTTACATGTAATATCTGCAATTGAGTTTTGATCATTTACTGTGACAAAAAGACTTGATTTAGCCGTAATGAAAATGGAATATTTATGTAAAATAAGCGTAGTTCAATCCAAAATGGATTTCTGAGAGGAGCGAGGAGGGGAGATTATTAGGAGAGAGTTATGGTCTGCGCAAGTCATTTACGGCATCTTTTTCCCAAGAAAACCAATCTGGGATTATCATTTTGAATTCAGCCTCCTTCTGCCATTTTGTTTCATGTGAAGATACTAATCAGTGACAGATGTGGGGGTTTGGTGCCAAGGAACATCTGTAACAAGCTGTGGGTCTTTTAGGTAATATGATGGATTTGCATTGACAGTGGAGAGGGCACTTGAAAATTCCGCCCAGCAGCCCAGCAGTGAGTGAATTTTCGTTCTTTTACTGGTCAGTTTTCTAGAGTGCCAAAATCCTGATTTTTGGCTGCAGTGCCTCATGCCACTGCATGGCAAAATGGGGTCCGTCATCCTACTCAGTGGGACCCACTTGGCATTAGTCTCATTTGTTGTTGGAATTCCAGTCCTGACTTCTGTGTGTGTGTGTGTGTGTGTGTGTGTGTGTGTGTGTGTGTGTGTGTGTGTGTGTGTCAGGGGAGGTGGGGGACTTAAGAAGCTTCAACTGGAAGCAGTGAACATGAAAGCTTGCTCGCTAACTCTAGAGATTGATGATGAGCAACAGGCTCACTCTGCATGGCTTTTTTTTTCTTCTTCCCCCCACTCTGAAATTTGTCAGTTTTTTTTAGGTCATGTGTAGTCAAAGATGCCTTTGTCAGTGAAAGGCAGCATCTGTGTTTACCCTGTTTGTTTGTTTGGCTGTTTGTTTGTTTGTTTGTTTGCTCACTTGCTTGCTAGCTTCTGTGTCTCTTGTGAGCGATGCAGATGAGGTGCCAGAGTTTTGTTTTAATCTTTGACATCTACCAAGGGCACTCTCTTTGTCTCACTGATGCGTTGCTAGTCACTTAACCGAAGGGCTATGATTTTATTCTCTCTGTAGGCTTTTGTGTCTCCCCAGACTGACAGCAGGGGGTCACTAGTGTTTTCCTGCATTCCATTTTTTTTTTTTTTTTTTTTTGGAATAAGCAGACTTTTGAAATTCAGTCAGACGAGCCCAACTTTCCCACCTTGAAGCACTGATGTAGTCCATGTACTCCTGGATTCCTGGTTTTGACAGGAGTGGGCATCAAGAGCAAACTGAGGCAACATCAGCCAGAAGATGGATCTCACCCAGTGGTGAGGTAGCACAGAGTAGAATGCATACAGTTGCCTCGCTATTGACTTCTTATTCAATTCCGCTTAATTTCTCATCTACCATCTTTTCGGTATTCTGCCCATTGGGTTTGATTACACAGGACGTACTGTATCTCGCACTGGACAATTAAGGAATTTTGAGAATGGAGCGTGAGAATGTGATAGGCTGTCAGTCAAGGGTGATCCATTTTTTTTTTTTTACACCTTCGTTTTTTTAAAACACTTCTAGCAAACAATCATTTCTCAATAGTCAAGGTTCCAGACACTCTTACGTAGCAAAGTATAGACCGAGGGGCTGGTTATGAGCAGGCCATACATATAGGACATGATGGCAGAATCATAGACCGCTGGTCAGTTAATGGTCAGCTATCCAATGCAGCCGGAGGAGGAGGAGAAAACTGAAAGTGAAGAAGGGAGAAGCACGGAACGGAATGGCAGTGGCTATGGACGCCCTCTGTTGTTCGCGCATAACTCAAACTTGGAGGTGGATTTACGGGCTTCAATTACAGTCTCCACCATAAATAATCTCACTGAAGGCAACGATAATGCCCATTCAGTGTTAGCTTTGTGCCGTGACAAATCCTTGTTGTTGGTATTTATGTGTGGAACGCTGCCCCAGAGAGAGAGAGAGAGAGAGAGAGAGAGAGAGAGAGAGATAGTGAAAAAGAGAGAGGGAGAGAGAGAGAGAGAGAGAGAGAGAGAGAGAGAGAGAGAGAGAGAGAGAGAGAGAGAGAGAGAGAGAGAGAGAAAGAGAGAGAGGGAGCAAGGGATAGAGAGAGAAACAGAGGGAGAAGGAGTAAACGGAGGGAGGAGGATGGAGAGAGGGAGACGGAAGGGAAGAAGGCGATGAGGGACCAAGGCTGACAGCAGCTGATTTGTTGGGAAGCTGAGCATTTGTCAGCAGAAGAGTCTGGAGAGAGTGTTGGACAGCATGTTCTGCTGGACTACCCATCTCACCAGTGGGGACAACAGTCACTTCCAATCTCTTTGTGTGCTCTGTAGCAAATCTAAAGAGACAAGTTACAGTGTTTAAAAAGCAAGACAACATTTTCTCAGGGCTTCAGTGTCATCATTAATATGAAGAATAGCATAGCGGCTTCAATGGCACATTTAACTGAACTGAATTTAATTAATTCACATCAGGGCTTTTCATCAGTAGATAAATCTCCATTAATGGGTTTTTTTATTGAAATCTTGTCCATTGTGGTCACAGACATGAGTAGGAAGCGGTAACAGTGGTTGGATTTAACGGCGGCCAGTAATCCTGCTTGTTATTGCCCTAATTCTCTCTGAAAAATGTGACCTTTTCCGTCTGGGGTCTGTCAGGTTGCTGTCAGACAGGTGGAAGTCCTGAGCAGGATTAAAGAAGCCGGACAGGATCTGGAGAGAGAAGGAGAGAGTTGAAGAGAAATTGAGAGAGAGAGAGAGAGAGAGAGAGAGAGAGAGAGAGAGAGAGAGAGAGAGAGAGAATGAGAAGATGACAGAAAGAGAATGACAGAATAAAGTAGAAAAAAAACGAGAGTCAGACTTGGAATTGGTGAAGGTGAAAGTGGAATGAAACTTTCTGGAGACAAGAGAACTTTCTGACGAAATAGCCCCCCCCCCCCCAAAAAAAAAAGGCCAAAAGTATACCTTTTAGTTCAGCAATTCATTTCTAGGGTGGACAAATATATTTCCCCAGCTCTTAGTGGAAACACTGTTCTCGCTCTCTTGTGTCAAAAGGAATCAGGTACCTTGGGGACTTGTTTGTTCACCACCCAAAATCCAACCCTCCTCCGTCTCTGTTACTCATTTATCTGAAGGTGTAGCCATTTGTAGTGCTTTATTGGTTTCAGCAGTGGGAGACCCAGTAGTGGGAGGTGGTGGTGGTGGTGGTGAGGGCAGTGAGGGTGGTGGTGGTGGTGGTCGGGCGAAGGGGTCCGAAGCCTGTGATCCCAGTCTCTAATTGAGGGCCTCTGGTCCAGTGGCTCAGTGCGGGCAAAGGACACAGATGCTGCTGGGTGCAAGAGGAGGAGGAGGAGGAGGAGGAGGAGGTGGTGGTGGTTAGGGGAGGCTGATTGGAGACAGAGAGATGAATGAGGCTCCTCAGGCTATCTGCTGCCCTCTGGCCCTCAGCCGTCTGTGTTTATGTTGGCTGATGCGCACACACACAAACATGTACACTACACACCACGCCACGCCACACACACACACACACACACACACACACGTCATGTCTGTGGGGACATGGCTCTCCTGGCTCAACTGCAAGATCATGGCACTGATAGACACACACACACACACTCAGTTCAGAGAGAGAGAGCGAGATACAGAGAGAGAGAGAGAAAGAGAGTATATGAGCAACAAATTTCTGCCTCTCTTTCTCTCTCTCTCTCTCTCTCTCACACACACGCACACACACATACTCTCTCTCTGCCTCTCTCTCTCTCACACACACACACAGACTGACGCGTGTGTGTGTGTGTCTGTTTTCATGAGAGGGTGCTGGTTCGTGAAGCTAGTGAGTTACAGTTGAGAAAATGTGTCTTTTCATGTGTGAGGGTTCATGATCTGTGTACAGCACTGAAAGGCTCTTTTGCGGCTTCTTTTTGCAAAGCCAATTCAGATGCTGTTTGTCAAAGGGCTGGTAATTTTTGTAGCGTCCTGACGGGTTCGTGGCATACCCAGAGCTCTCCGGCTGACAGAGAATTTTGTTCCCCAAACTCCAATACTGACAGTTTTTGTTTTTCTGTAAAGTAATCGTGCAAATGAAAAGAAGAAACCCACCAAAGAAAAAAAAATCTCCCTTTCTTTTTTTTTCAATCTCTCTCTCATCCTCTAGGCTGGCAGCCTATTGATCCACATCTTGTTTGACCACACTGCTGTTTCTGGCTCAAACACTTATTCTACAAACTAAAAAGAAAAAAAAAGAAAAAAAAGAAAGAAAACACAGTTCAAACCATGTATCTGTGCAGATGGAGGCTTTTAGGTTGTTATGTCAGTTTAATGAGATGTCAATTTAAGAAGATGGGGTATCAATTCTCCATTAAAGTTGTTTTTGTGTTAAATATTCTTGACTGAGCTTTGTGGCACAGCCATATAATTTAGCTGCTGCTTGCTCAAATGCTCTGAGGGAAATGGCGTGATGGTATCTATCTACTTTAAACTTTCTCCATATTCTCCAGTCTCTATCATGAGTTCCTTTCTGCTCTGTTTGTGCTCCTCAATTTGCTCTTTCTATACATCTCTATGTTTTGCTATAGGCTACAACCCTAACAGCTGCATTTGTTATTCCCATATGGGTATACGGTAGTTGTCGCTTGTCAGATTGGTGGAATACATTTTGGCGCAGTTCAGTTCAGGGTCAGCCACGCACGGCAACGTTGTGTCGTCACACGAGACGAGAGTCCCCAAACACACCACGATCTGTAGACAAGCTCAGAGTAGCTAACTGAACAGAGGAGGGAGAGAGAGGAGGAAGGAGACTTTGGTATGTGTGAAAAGAGAGAGAGAGCAATGCATAGACAGAACGAGAAGGAGAGAGAGAAAGAGAAAATGTGAAAGTGTGTGTGTGTGTGTGTGTGTGTGCGCGTGCGTGTGTTTTGTTGTGTGTGTGTGTGAGAGAGAAAGAGGTGGTTTGGGATTTGAGAGGGCAAGCGGTGTTCTAGAGCGATGGTGACAGGCTCAGTTGTGTGTGTGTGTAGATACACTTACCCCCCTCATTCTGTCCCAGTAATTATCATCTCCCCAGGTTCTTTTCCACTCTCTGCAGTCCTTGTCACACATGCGTACACACACACACACACACACACACACACACACACACACACACACACACACACACACACACACACACACACACACAATCCACATCACAAAAATACACTTGGTACCATTTATGCTGTCCCATTGCCGCACTCTATTTTCTATTGAGATGCATGTTGTTTCATGATGTGTATTTCTGCTGTCCAAGCTGACATCACATTTGTGGGCATTTTGAGATTGTTAGTGTGTTTTTGTGTTCATGGGCTGTTTGTGTTCACGAGTGTACTGGCAGTGTTTTGCTGTTTGTGTGTGTGTGTGTGTGTGTGTGTGTGTGTGTGTGTGTGTGTGTGTGTGTGTGTGTGTGTGTGTGTTTGCGAGTGTCTTGTAGTCTGTCTGCATAAGTGTGTGTGTGGTAGTGTGTATGTGTGTATGTGTTGTATTGTGTTTGTTTGTTTGTTTGTTTGTGTGTGTGTGTGTGTGTGTGTGTGTGTGTGTGTGTGTGTGTGTGTGTGTGTGTGTGTGTGTGTGTGTGTTGTGTTGTTTGTACCCCCTAGCTTTGCCTTTGGCCCTGAGTGCCCCATTAAAGGGGAGTTCACACAGATCCAGGGACCGTGCACTGGCAGCAAAGCAGCTTATCCAGATTTGACATAATGGCCTGGTGCAGATAGCACACTCTACATAGCATCAGCAAATTGGCAAAGCACTGGGACTCCTTGGCCACAATGCTGTGAATACCAGCGCTGCACACAGCGTCACACTCAGTCACACACCGCTTCCAGTGGTTTGGCTTTATCTGCCTGCTGCTGGACACTGCTGCACAGGTCTAAACATTTTTTTGTGTGCAAAGCTTAGGTGTTTTTGTCCACATAAGAGTTAGATCTAGATTGGGTCTAACAGTTACAGTTAGTTTACACTCCTGTTTGTCATTTTTATATGATATTCACACTGGTTGAAATTTGCTGAATAATGGTGGCAAAATAGAAAGATTTTCTCACTTGCTTCAAGATGCTCATAAGTTTTCCTTGAGGTAGAGCTAAGCTTTCAATGTCAGTGTTTCAATATCAAAATGACAAACTGGGGCACTCACATGCTTTAGGCATCTTATATTATCATCTGCAGCAGTACTGCCTTACAAAAAAATATCAGGGTATCAGTTTTGCAATAGCCTAAATATGTTAAATGACAATTGTTGGCTCAGCTTATTGTCAAATACTGAATGTTTCTGATCAAAGGATGCAGGCATGGCCTTTAACACAGAAAGGCACCCAATTTTTAATCTCTCTCTCTCTCTCTCTCTCTCTCTCTCTCTCTCTCTCTCTCTCTCTCTCTCTCTCTGAGTTTTAATGGGCTTTAGTTGTCTTTTCTTCATCATTCATAATGATATGGGTCAAGCATTGCGTTCACTTTATGAACTTTTTAAAAGCTGACTAAGAGGTTTTTGCCTTACATGCCAGGGCTTTTGAACACACACACACACACACACACACACACACACACACACACACACACTGTACCATTTATCTCAGCTTGACAATGCCAGTTACACCCATCTCTCTCCTCCACTGAAAAAAAGTTAAAAGAAATCAGCTACTAAATGATTAGTTTCTGTGTGTTTCTGAGTGATTGCCATTTTATAAGCACCATGACTAGCGTAAATCTCCTACTGATTGCCTCTGTCACCTTGGGCCGAGGCCTGTGTACAGTATGTCGCCTTTTCAGACCAGGGTTTGTGGAGGTTCATGCCAGTCAGACACAGTTTTGCTGTGTAATCAGTGATAGAAAATCGGAGTTGGCTTTGACACCACTGAAGATTTTCACCACTTCTGATCAAGGGATACTCGCTCATAACATCCCTCTGATAAAGTAGTAGTCTTTGTGCTTGAGTCCAATTTGAAATATAGGCCTACTGGTGAAAATGAAGATGATATTGTGTTGGCCGGCTGGACATTTGCTTGCCTGCTTGGACAGTTAATAGTTTTTGTCATTTAAAATGCAATGGTGACTGGTCTCAAATCTTGTCTTGTTGAATTGCAGTTTTTCAGTGTTGATGTGCCGATGTATAGCCTAGGTAAAGAGACAGATAGATGGAAGTATAATATGCACTTGCATCATTGAGGATGGAATATGTGGATAGGTAGATATGTGGCTAGGCCCCTCCTGGCTACATTACTGAAGTTACAGTATCTGCACTGTGGGATCGGTTATTGCACAGTATATTATGAACATCTTGGTCAGACTACGGAGGTTTGTCAGTCTGTTGCCCTTTGATTGTCTGAGCTCCACACCCTGAGCCAGGCTGTCTCCCTGGAGCAGACAGGCTGGAAAAGATGGAGGCCTCCGCCAGAGATGGACAAGGAGAATCAGTCAGTCGAAGCAAGGAAGCGGCAACAGAAAAAGAGATCTGTGCGTGTATGTGTGTGTGACTGTGTGTGTGTGTGTGTGTGTGACTGTGTGTGTGTGTGTTGAGGGGGTTGTGGCAGACACAGACAGGGCTGACGAACAGGGAATGAGATTGGTCAGGATGGAGGGCAGAAAGGAGGGGAAGAGAGAGAGGGGAAGAGACAGGCCAGCCGACAAGAGAACGGCAGCAAAGAAGGGGTGGAGATGAACAGGCTGTGACAGACTGGGAGAGAGGGAGGCATGCGGAGGTAGAGAATGACAGAGAAAGAGTTACAAGGAAAGGGATCGAGATAGGTTGTGACACTGTTGTGCTTTGGAAGTGTGTGTGTGTGTGTGTGTGTGTGTGTGTGTGTGTGTGTGTGTGTGAATGTGTGTGTGTTTAGGTTGCTAGGTGGGGGGTGGTGCAATGTAGAAGTGCTGCCTCCTCATTCCTCTGACTTGGGGAAGGTAATTGTTACAGGCATGACCGATGACATGCCAAACTTCACCCACGCGGGTGTGTGTGTGTGTGTGTGTGTGTGTGTGTGTGTGTGTGTGTGTGTGTGTGTGTGTGTGTGTGTGTGTGTGTGTGAGAGAGAGAGAGAGAAATAAAGTGAGGAAGGGACTCATCTACAGGGTGGTCAGTGCTCAATCATTGGTGAAATATAACTGTAATCAGTAACAGCACTGTCCACTCCACTCCCACACACGCCCATCTCTCTCTCTCTCTCTCTCTCTCTCTCTCTCTCTCTCTCTCTCTCTCTCTCTCTCACACTCTGACACAGCCTGCTCAACCTTAACTTGCACTAACTTTGGAAACAGATTCTACCATATGTAGGCCTTGTTCAGATGCTGTTTCCCATTATGTATGTTCATTACTTATTACACTGCATTTTACTAACCACATATATCACCTATTTTATATAGGAGAGGGAAAGTGAAGTAAGACTGATCAGTTTCCCAAAGCAAATATGAAATATTAAAATAACCATTTACTAAATTTGCTTAATCGTAAATGTGATATAAATGATTAATAATCATATGAATTATTAATATAAATTATAAATACATTATACTTTATACAGTACATTCAAGCACCTAAATACATTCAAGTTAATAACATAAATCTATGATATAATTTTCCATACTGAAACTTCATCTGGGAGGGTATAGTTGTAAATAATCTAATTTATTTTTTGTTATGAGTAATTTAATATTGATAGAACATACTGGTGATGGAAATATTGAGGGCACTGAGGCATTGGGTCTATCAGCAGAGCAGAGAACACGAAGTCAGTATAGTAGCATTCAGTGAGAGGACAGTTCTCATTGTCTAGAGATTATCTCCACTTGTCTGCATCCAGATGGAGGTGCAGCTCTGACCTGCCTGTCGGTGTGTGTGTGTGTGTGTGTGTGTGTGTGTGTGTGTGTGTGTGTCTATGTGTGATCAGTACTATCCATTTTATTCAATCATCACTCAGAATCATGTCACATTCTATCTTCATTGTGATTAAAGATGGACAGTGATTTTATTCACGCAGAGTGATGTGTATTAGTTTGTTTGTATGTGTGTGTGTGTGTGTGTGTGTGTGTGTGTGTGTGAGTGTGTGTGTGTGTGTGTGTGTGTGTGTGTGTGTGTGTGAGTGTGTGTGTGTGTGTGTGTGTGTGTGTGCATGCACTTGTGTGTATGTGTGCACACATTTGTGTGTGTGTATGTGTGCAGGTGTGGTGTTAGTGTGTGTCTGCTTTTAAGCACCACACACCCATCCCCTGTCATGGACCAAGGCCAGGTTGGAGTCTAATCTCTCAGAGGGAGTCCTAGCTGAGGGGAATAGCAGCCAGAGCTCGTTTTAAAAGGCAAAAAAGCTGGACCCCCTGAACGTGGCAGTCTGGCTTCCCACATGCAGATCCCTGCGGCTCTCCACTTGAGGGAGCATGTCTGACAGGTCTTTAAGCACAAGGCAAGTAATTAACAAATGACCTGGAGCCTTTATTGGTACTCCTCCTGAGTTCGGCAAGATGGCTAAGCCTGAGAAGTTTTCTGGTGTGTGTGTGTGTGTGTGTGTGTGTGTGTGTGTGTGTGTGTGTGTGTGTGTGTGTGTGTATTTGCATCTGAGTGAATGGGGGAATTGTGTGTGTACTGGTGTGTGAATCTGTGTGGATAAGAGAGAGAGCAATGTGTGAGAAAGAGTACGACTACGCACTGTGTGTGAGAGCATGTGTGTGTGTGTGTGTCTGTGTGTGTGTGTGTGTGTGTGCGTGTGTGTGCCGTGTTTGTATTTGTGTTTTTGCATCCGAGTATGTTTTTGTGTTATTCCCAGGACACCTGAGGTATCTATTTGTTTCCACGACAGTGACAGTGGAATCACTGGGGTGTTGGGTGTGGAAGGATGCTGTGCAATATATTACAGCCAACATGACATAATCCATAATGCATCACAACTGCACTTGAAATATTTAAATGAGTTTGTCATTATATATTTATCCTGTTGTTCAGTGCTCGGCCTTGAAATCTTCAACAGGTACTTGCCTCTTGGCTGTGTCTTCTGTAATTAGCGCCTTTTGATTTCATTGTGCCGGAATACAAAGCTGCTGTCTAGCACTCAAGGGATGCAGCAGGGTTTGCATAAGGAGAATGTGGAGCGAGTGAGAGTGGTGCTACATTTAGTTTAGGAGAGTACCGGTAACTATTTCGGCAGAATAGCATAGTTAAACTGTCCAAGGTTAATGGCAGAGCTGAAAGAATTAAAAGTAGCGGAACGTGAGCATGTGTGCAGACATTCCACTTTATTTTAAATTATGCGTTTTTGTCCAGCACTTACTTTGGAATAGCGGCATCACCAATTAACTTTTTGCAGAGCTTAAAAGCATGTACATGATTATGCCTATATGAAGTAAAGAATATGTCACATTAAGTGTGGAA
Organism: Sardinella longiceps; assembly: GCA_027497455.2. Lineage (NCBI taxonomy): Eukaryota > Metazoa > Chordata > Actinopteri > Clupeiformes > Clupeidae > Sardinella > Sardinella longiceps. The sequence continues at coordinate 8,616,393 of JAODXP020000006.1, read as the reverse complement.
TAATTAAAAGAAAAATGGGGGAAGCATTTGGGACTTGGACTGTGATGGGACTCCAGTAGATCCACACCGTGCTCTCTGTATCCTCTGCCCGGTCTCTGGGACAGTGGAACAGGTTAGGCGCTCCCACTGGTATTGTTTAATCATGTAACACAGCAGTTGCATGGGAGGCTGGCTGCCGAGGACTGCCTAGATTGCATTTTCTAGCATGGGACCCACCATGCAATGATACATTCTCCGCTAGTTCTCCATGGCGCAGATGTGAATTGGCAGAGGGTCCTGGGAGAGGTTGTGACCTATTAACAGAGCTGATTTGTGAGGAGGGATGATAACCCTTGGGGCTGACTAGAACTGGAAGAATGGAAGAACAGCATTTACACACACACACACACACACACACACACACACACACACACACACACACACACACACACACACACAGAGAGAGAGAGACAGAGACAGAGACACACACATATTCCTCTTGCAAAGGCTGAGTTTCTGTGCAGTCAGTCTTCTTTGACTCTAAACGGTCTTTACAAAAGGCAAGCAGAAGCACAGAAATCTCTTTTTAATGACCGAGTTGTTATCTTCAAAACGATTACAAACATTCCATTTCTTATGGGTGTAATTCAGAATGTAACTAGGAGGACTCATCCTCTTTTCCTCTGAGTGCAGTTATCAAGTGTAAAAAGAGAGACCGTCTCCTCTCTTTGACCATGCCCATGTGCTTTGGTCGAGCCATTGCGCCTCCACCCAGTGAGTCCATGGGTGTTTAAGTGTGCAGCCTGAAAGACACACAAGACCCTTGTCTCGTGGGTAGGAATGTGTCAGTATGAAATTCTCATAGTTTAACTTTAGATGGATAACCTTAGGCAGATTCCAAAATATGTTTGGTCTTGGCAAACTTGCTGAGCAGAAAACCATGGCCCCTTTTTCGTTACTTAAAAATTCCCATACAGCCGACTTCATCTTTTTTTTTAAGCTGGCCATGATGATGGGGAGTGGGTCCGGTGATTGGAATTTGGGTCCGGTGTCAGCCTATTTGTGCAAAGTAGAGAATTGCAGTAAGAAAGTGGCCAAATAAGATAAGTTTTGCGGGGGCACACCAACCAGGAGCACCCAAGGGAAACAAGGACAAGGAAAAATTCCCTAGCCTAAGGAAGAAACCTTGGAATCTGCAATTAGAAGAGGGACCATGATGTAGTGGACTCTGCCATCACATTGGTGCTTTAGTGGTGCGTTGCGGTGCTGGTCCAGATTGGGCTGTAAAAGGATTGAGGCAAGGAGAGGAATGCCTCCTCCCAGAAAGGCCCAGCAGTAAGGCAGCGATCCTTAGCTGTCTTCAGACACACAATATTACCTTTTGATGTCGTCTCGTATATTTGCCACTTTGGGAAGCTACTGGATCATTGTAAATGGACAAGGATGGTTGCATGCCACTCTACCTGTGCGGTGTCAGACTGACCAGGGCATCCTTCTGGCAGACCCGATCTGTCTCATGGGTGATTTCATGGGTGATCTTCAGAATCGCCTAAGCCTGTTATGGCTTTGTGTTGGCATGCTCCCTTCTTCTCTCTGGGGTAGTAATGTGCCCTGACGTGTAAAAAAAGTATGCATGCATATTGTACCTCACTCAGACCAGGTGGTATAAAGATATAAAAAAAGGAGAGTGAGAGTCCATATCCTAATGTGGCTCCCAAAATATGTTAGTGTATGTGTATGTGTAATGTATATGTGTGTGTGTGTGTGTGTGTGTGTGTGTGTGTGGTGTGTTTTTGTGTGTATGTGTGTTCAGACGTCAGAGAGTTTGTGTTTGCATGCATGCGTATGTGTTGTCCATTGGCATTTCTTTTCTAGTCTACCAGAGGAAACAGGATCCAAATGAAAACAAATGTGGCTATTTCTACCATGTCCGCATTCCTCCATTCCTCCTTTCTGCATAGTCCCTCTCTCCATCCCTTCTCTGCTTCTTTTTCTTTCCTCTCTGTTTTCCAGCCGAATTGAATCGGCTGCAATTCAGGTGGTTCACTTGGGACAGGCAAGTAAGCAAACATAGAGGTGTAGTTTTGTTTCACAGTTTAAAAACATTTTATGCTTTTACTTTTTCATATCACTGTGTGTGTGTGTGTGTGTGTGTGTGTGTGTGTGTGTGTGTGTGAGAGATGAGAGAGAGAGAGAGAGTGTGTGTGTGTGTGTGAGAGAGAGAGAGAGAGAGAGAGAGAGAGAGAGAGTCTGCGTGTATTCTGGGATGGGGCTTGAGGCAAAAGGTTGTATACAAAAATCCTGGAAGTTGAGGGGAATTAGATAGCCTGGTGTTGTAAAACATACAGGCTGAATGCACAGCCCATACCTAAATAACAACATAATACAAATACACACATATAAATGCAATATCCTGATCCACATCAAGATATACTGTACAACCATGAAGGCTTGATACTGGCATACTTACCATATATTCCTACACATTCCCCATTGGTATGTATGTTGGTCTCTTGTTACAGGGTGTTACATTTACATTTACATTTATGCACTTAGCAGATGCTTTTATTACCATCAATTACTTTAGGGTCAGTCTCCCAAGGAGCAACTAGAGTTTAGTCAAGAAATTTCAAGAAAATAATTTGTCACATGCATAAATGTATACTCGTGCAACCCTTACCAGGGAATTCTTTGGACATACCTCTACACCTAGATTGGCTCATGTTTCCTTCTCAGTTTTTGTGGTAGATCAAGGGGCCAAGTGGCAGCTGCAGACTACTGAATACTTTGGTCACACCCCACTGCATGTAAGATCATTACCTGGTGGCATCCTGCCTGCCCTCTCTAGTCTAATATAAATTACTGTGAAAGATTGAGTTGGGTTTTAAAAAATGGACGTGGCTACAAATTGTATATCAACATTGACAATATCAGCGTCCACATTAATGAAACATTGAACAAGCCATATATAAAGCGAAGAGCGCAGAGACAGAGGGAGGGAGGGAGGGAGGGAGGGAGAGAGAGAGAGAGAGAGAGAGAGAGAGAGAGACTCAATGAATTATGAAAGAAGTGATTACTGAGAAGGCAGATTGAGTTTCAGTATTGGCAGTGAGTGCCGCTGATAAACTAACACACACACACACACACACACACACACACACACACACACACACACACACACACACAAATAGAGTGACAGATCACTGATCTCCCTCTCTCCTTCACACACACACACACTCACTCACTCACACAAACGCCCTCATGACATCAGCATTTTCAGAAAGTGTTTGTTGAGCACAGTCAAGGTTACCTAGGTTACACATCAACACTCCTCTCCTAGTACATACAGTAGAAGTCTATGTAGTGGATACTCTTGGACCCTCGCTTGCCAGTTATGTCTCTCTTTACCTTAGTAGAGGTAGAATTGTCATTGGTAAACCCACATGGAGCACTGGACAGCAGATGTTGCAACTTCAGAACAGACAAGATGCGCACTGCCAGGGACAGAGTGGAAGCCCAGTGTGGGTTTAGGTCAAGTCAAGCCAAGTGAAATTAGACAGTAGTAGACAGTAGTGCATGGAAATGGGTGGAAACTGAGTGTTTATGACTGGAATAATTATTTTGGCCTGGAGACCTTTAGAGTGATCGTTCGGCGTCATTCAAGCATAGCCCTGTTGCAAGAGCCTACCAACTGCACTACATAGCGAAGGGAATGAAAGAAGTTGCAATAACATAAATCGAACACCGACACAAATACTAACGAGCAGTTTACATACAGTCAATAGCTACAAAATCAATTATAAAATCGACGCAAGATTAATGGTGCTGTTGACTCAATGTAAACTGCTTGGTGTTATTACCTCCGCCAAGGAGGTTATGTTTTCGCGGGTGTCTGTCTGTGTGTCAGTACTGCATGGATTTGGATTAAATTTTCGGACAACGTGTATATTGGGACAAGTAAGAACTCATTTGATTTTGGTGGTGATCGGTGATCCAGAACACGATCTGAAATGTATATTGTCTCTGTGACCATATTGCCTTGGCGGAGGTCTGCGCTCTCTGAGCGCTTTTCTAGTTTGTGTTTGTATTTGCTCTGTTGTTCCAAATTTTAGTGCATTTGGTAGGCTTGTGCAACCTGAATATACCTGAATGACGCTGAACCATCGCTCTAAAGGTTTGCACATTGTTGAGTGACCTCTTCATCAAGAAATGAAATTTGGATGAAAGTGTCTCTTTGATGACGTGTCAGTTATTAATGGAAAATAAATTGTAGCCTTACACCTATATTTTCTTTTCTGACAGACAAGATCCCCGGGGGTTTAAACCAGTGAGGTAATATGGGGCGCACTTTAAAATTCTCATCGAAATGGGATGTAATGAATGCGGCATGTGAAACGGAAGGCTACGCTTGCCAAGTCGCACCTTAACTCAGCTCATTTATTTGCAGATTTGATTTGACAGAAGATTTGCAGAGCGCTTATCCTAACAGCCATTTTCCATGCCACAAGGACGCAGTCCAGGCTTTACAGGATCGAGCAGCAAAGCAGCGTCGCTGCATTTTTACTCCAGCACATTAGCAAACAATCACAGCGGGAGCGCCAAGCCTCCGTCCCTGTTGACAAACCCGGCGCAGTGACATTAACAGTAAATACCAGTAAACAACGAGAGCGCGGCCCAGACGTGCAGTAATTAGCTACGATTGCACAGGGGTTGTATTTAGTGTAATTACGCGCCATTAAATAATGACCTGACAATACACCTACAGCAGCACGTTCCATACATTACCATTCAGGATGGGTTTACACATGCACAAAGCAATCAGCTCCCTCGTGTCTTAATCGGCAGGGGAAGTTAAGAGGGAGTGGATGAGCCAGTGAATGAGCCAACAATCCCCCAAATGAATACTCTGAAGTACCCTCCTCCTCCTCCTCCTCCTCCTCCTCCTCCATCTCACTTTCTCTCATTCTTTCCATCTTCCTCCTTCCCTTCTGCTCCCTCTCTCCTGTCCTCCGTTCCCACACCTGCGGCTTTCTCCCTCCATCTGGTAATGCCTCTGATTGCATCAATCTCTCTCGCAGGCACGTCTCCCACTCGCGGCGGCCCACCTAACTGCCTCCTATTTAATAAGCATTATTTTATCATCTCGTCTCAGGTCTTTATGGAGTAATTAGGGGGTTTGAGATGGGATGATTATGGTGTTAAGTGGGATCCGCCAGGAAGTTGTCTGCCGCGTGCCAGCTTAACGGCGCATTATCCTCAGCGGTGGGCCCATGCCAAAGGGGATTCCTCTGGCTTCTCGCTGGCACTGGGCACTGGGTAATACGGACCCATGGTCTGGCTCTTACCCTGGCGGAATTGGAGGTTCACACATGATATCTTTGGATGGATGCCATCTTGCTCTTTGTTGGCCAATGAAGGGGCTCAGTCCCTTTGTTTCAATCTCCTGTAATAAGGCATTTTAAGGGTTTTTCCTTATTTCATTGCTGTTCAGTTCAGGAGGTTAGCATTGTGACGAAGCATCTGTTTTGAGCATCTGCTTTGAGCATCTGTAGACCCAAAATATTTTCACTGTATAATGTTTGCGTAGTGGTTTTCAATTCTTTAGTGACTGTGTTTGTTTTAATCTCTCTCTCTCTCTCTCTCTCTCTCTCTCTCTCTCTCTCTCTCTCTCTCTCTCTCTCTCTCTCTCTCTCTTTCTTTCTTTCTTTCTTTCTTTCTTTCTCTCTCTGTGTTCCTAGCTGTGTGGCGCAGGCGCAGGAGATGTTGTGGCGTGTGGGTTCAGGTGGCAGGATGACAGTGGCCAAGCTGCTCCTCTCCTCTTTTCTTCTGCATTCACTCTGTGAAGGTGAGTTTTACACACACACACACACACACACACACACACACACACACACACACACACACACACACACACACACACACACACACACACACACACACACACAGACGTACAGGGTATATATACAGGGTGACAGATATACTAGGCTTACACACTTATATTAGTCCTTGTAATGTATTAATGTATAGAAACACTCAAGATTCAAGGATAAATAAAACATCTCTGTCTGGATACTACCAATACTACCGATAGCTGAAACTGAGCAAAATCTTGCCTATCATTTGCCCCCTTGCACATGGCCTTGTGCATGGCCTACACACACAGACACACACACACACACACACACACACACACACACACACACACACACACACACACACACACACACACACTCACAAACTCAACTCCTTCCTCTCTTTCTCAAGCACTACCTTTCTTCGCAGTGGGTTTTCATTTTCTCCCATCTTTGTCGCCCTCCATTATTCCCTATCTCTGTGTCCGCACACCACACCAAACTTCATATTCCTCAGATATACTCTGAGATC
>JAODXP020000006.1:8600030-8602530 GCA_027497455.2 Sardinella longiceps | reverse complement strand
GAGAGAGAGAGAGAGAGAGAGAGAGAGAGAGAGAGAATTGCTGATATTTGTTGAGATTTGTTTGTGTGTGTTGGTGTGTGTTTTTTTTTTTAATATTTGTTAATATGGAGTAGCACCAATGTTGTGGTATTTATGTTGCATTTTTGCCATTGTGCCTATGTGAGAAACTGAGAAAGACTGAGCATTCTAGTGTGTTTGCACTTGTGTATTTGCATTGGCAGGCAAAGCAACTCACACTTTCGTTTTCCCACCCACTCCCTCTTCACCACACACTCCTTGGGCGGATGTGTGTGTGTGTGTGTGTGTGTGTGTGTGTGTGTGTGTGTGTGTGTGTGTGTGTGTGTGTGTGTGTGTGTGTGTGTGTGTGTGTGTGTGTGTATGTGTGTGTTTTTGTATCAAATCTCCATGGAGAGGCCATGTTTTCCAAATAACAGTTTGGCAAGTGACTTAATTAGACTAATTAGTCAATTACTGTAGCTGTGGATGTGCTTGGCGCATTCATCTGTTTAAATGACAAAATATTTCAGCCACACACCGCTCTGTGTAAAGGGCACATTTTAAATAATTGTAAACTTAGCTTCCTTGAGTAGAGCGTTGACATTTTTCAGCTCCAGGTTCTGCAAACAGGCAACCACTTTGGAGGCTGTTAAGAACTAAAATCTATTTGGCAGCAGATTGTAATATTTGATCACATCATAGTATCAGAACATTTATGAAATATTCTTATTGAATAAGTAAATGATATTAAATATATTTATCTATAGTACAGCTAGTTTACAATTTGTTAGCTTTTAATAAACCTTTTCTTTGTGTGTCTGTGTGTATTTGCCAAGAGAGAAATGTAATCCTAGGCTATTGCTATTTGTATTCTATTCTAATTCTATTAAGGTATGTCATAGCAATAATCATTAATGCTACCGTTTCCTTAATTGAGGGACCACTTTGACCAGTATCTCCAGTATCTACTGCGGTGGCTGCTGCTGGTGTTGTCTTGTCTGTTCTGAGCCAGGTCTCTTGGAGAGCTGATAGCTTCTGATCAGGTTTCCCCTGCAGCCTTGGCCAGGCGGTGACAGTTGCTATGACGGCTGTCACGTCAGTTGCATCACACTGAAGCATGGCCGTGATGTAATGGTCAGCAAAGAGTGTTGATTGGTTGACATTTTGTCGGCATCTAATTGACATATTTGCGTAGACATCAAGACAGTGCTGTGGAGCTGTCAAAAGTTCCTGATTACAGTAAAAACATGATGGAAACATGGTGGGTTGTAAAGGAAATAAATAAATTCCTTTACTCCTGCATTTGATAATGAATGATGTTTGATAATAATTGTTTTGGTTTAGTTTATTGAAATGCATTAAATGATTTTGTAGGAAAATCATTATGTTCTGTTTGAAGAGCTAGTAGAATAACAGTGTCTAGACAGAGGACTTTAAGAAGAAAGAAAATTACTTTTTAATGTTTTTGTTCATGTATAGGGGTGGCCGCACATTAATTCATGTGAATTCAGAGAAAGCTTTGCTGCAACTGAAATCTGAGGTTGGAAATCCTACCCTCCTATAAGAAAGCCTGCAGTCAGTCAAATAATTTTTCAATTCTGTGCACTTCCATAGTCTGGTATTGGCCTATAACAGAATCTACTGTTGCGTAGTTCCACTGTGCAATCTAGTGTGTGTGTGTGTGTGTGTGTGTGTGTGTGTGTGTGTGTGTGTCTGTGGAGAGAGAGAGAGAGAGAGAGAGAGAGAGAGAGAGAGAGAGAGAGAGAGAGAGAGAGAGATTGATTCTGGGCAAAGCTTCAGTGGAAGCTGTGTCCTGCCAACTAGGTCCTCTTGGGTCAGCCATGTTTGTTTCTAAGGGCGATGAAGGAGTAGAACCCAGGCAAACAGCACATGGATATTTGATCTGAAGAGTGGGACCCCCCACCACCCCCTTCCCTTCTTCTCTCCTCTTTTCCTGTCCTCTCCTCCTCCCGTCCTCTCTTCTCCTCTCCTCTCCTCTCATCTCATCTCGCCTATCCTCCATTCCTGTATCTTCCACTTAGCTCCTCTGCAGGGGTACCGAAGATTCCAATCACACATCCCCATGACCTGCCATGTTTAGAGTCAGGCTCTCTGCATATTCCTCCCCAGGTCTTCTCCTTGTGTGTGTGTGTGTGTGTGTGTGTGTGTGTGTGTGTGTGTGTGTGGGTATATGTGAGTGTGTGGCTCTCTGTGTGTGTTGTTTAAAGATGACCCCTTACAGAAAAATCTGCTTCCAAACATTTTTAATATCTATATTAGATTTACATGATTGTGGAAACAAACAGTAAATGTAATCTTTTATCCTATCATCAAATCATGTTGCACATAATGAAAACAATCTATCTTAATATGCTGCCATTCTGATACATCTTTTTGTTGGCTCTCATGGCCTATTGACATACATTTAAGACATTGCAAAGTGGTAGTGCGTACATTTGTGAAATTTATAGAAAGTTACAGAGACTTGTACGAGAGCTGCATG
>JAODXP020000006.1:8598103-8599930 GCA_027497455.2 Sardinella longiceps | reverse complement strand
ATACAGTCAATAGCAACAAAATCAATTATAAAATCGACGCAAGATTAATGGTGCTGTTGACTCAATGTAAACTGCTTGGTGTTATTACCTCCGCCAAGGAGGTTACGTTTTCGCGGGTGTCTGTCTGTGTGTCAGTACTGCATGGATTTGGATTAAATTTTCGGACAACGTGTATATTGGGACAAGTAAGAACTCATTTGATTTTGGTGGTGATCGGTGATCCAGAACACGATCTGAAATTTATATTGTCTCTGTGACCATATTGCCTTGGCGGAGGTCTGCGCTCTCTGAGCGCTTTTCTAGTTTGTGTTTGTATTTGCTCTGTTGTTCCAAATTCTTTCCTTCCACTCATCTAGTGCATTTGGTAGGCTTGTGCAACCTGAATATACCTGAATGACACTGAACCATCGCTCTAAAGGTTTCCACATTGTTGAGTGACCTCTTCATCAAGAAATGAAATTTGGATGAAAGTGTCTCTTTGATGACGTGTCAGTTATTAATGGAAAATAAATTGTAGCCTTACACCTATATTTTCTTTTCTGACAGACAAGATCCCCGGGGGGTTTAAACCAGTGAGGTAATATGGGGCGCACTTTAAAATTCTCATCGAAATGGGATGTAATGAATGCGGCATGTGAAACGGAAGGCTACGCTTGCCAAGTCGCACCTTAACTCAGCTCATTTATTTGCAGATTTGATTTGACAGAAGATTTGCAGAGCGCTTATCCTAACAGCCATTTTCCATGCCACAAGGACGCAGTCAGGCTTTACAGGATCGAGCAGCAAAGCAGCGTCGCTGCATTTTTACTCCAGCACATTAGCAAACAATCACAGCGGGAGCGCCAAGCCTCCGTCCCTGTTGACAAACCCGGCGCAGTGACATTAACAGTAAATACCAGTAAACAACGAGAGCGCGGCCCAGACGTGCAGTAATTAGCTACGATTGCACAGGGGTTGTATTTAGTGTAATTACGCGCCATTAAATAATGACCTGACAATACACCTACAGCAGCACGTTCCATACATTACCATTCAGGATGGGTTTACACATGCACAAAGCAATCAGCTCCCTCGTGTCTTAATCGGCAGGGAAGTTAAGAGGGAGTGGATGAGCCAGTGAATGAGCCAACAATCCCCCAAATGAATACTCTGAAGTACCCTCCTCCTCCTCCTCCTCCTCCTCCTCCTCCATCTCACTTTCTCTCATTCTTTCCATCTTCCTCCTTCCCTTCTGCTCCCTCTCTCCTGTCCTCCGTTCCCACACCTGCGGCTTTCTCCCTCCATCTGGTAATGCCTCTGATTGCATCAATCTCTCTCGCAGGCACGTCTCCCACTCGCGGCGGCCCACCTAACTGCCTCCTATTTAATAAGCATTATTTTATCATCTCGTCTCAGGTCTTTATGGAGTAATTAGGGGGTTTGAGATGGGATGATTATGGTGTTAAGTGGGATCCGCCAGAAGTTGTCTGCCGCATGCCAGCTTAACGGCGCATTATCCTCAGCGGTGGGCCCATGCCAAAGGGGATTCCTCTGGCTTCTCGCTGGCACTGGGCACTGGGTAATACGGACCCATGGTCTGGCTCTTACCCTGGCGGAATTGGAGGTTCACACATGATATCTTTGGATGGATGCCATCTTGCTCTTTGTTGGCCAATGAAGGGGCTCAGTCCCTTTGTTTCAATCTCCTGTAATAAGGCATTTTAAGGGTTTTTCCTTATTTCATTGCTGTTCAGTTCAGGAGGTTAGCATTGTGACGAAGCATCTGTTTTGAGCATCTGCTTTGAGCATCTGTAGACCCAAAATATTTTCACTGTATAATGTTTGCGT
>JAODXP020000006.1:8585603-8588103 GCA_027497455.2 Sardinella longiceps | reverse complement strand
CAATCTATGTGTGTGTGTGTGTGTGTGTGTGTGTGTGTGTGTGTGTGTGTGTGTGTGTGTGTGTGTTTGTGTGTGTTTAGAGAGAGAGAGAGAGAGAGAGATTGTATTATTATTTATTTAATGCTTTGCCAATATTGTGAATTTTAACAGTCATGCCAATAAAGCAAATTTGAATTTGAATTTGAGAGAGAGAGAGAGAGAGAGAGAGAGAGAGAGAGAGAGAGAGAGAGAGATTGATTCTGGGCAAAGCTTCAGTGGAAGCTGTGTCCTGCCAACTAGGTCCTCTTGGGTCAGCCATGTTTGTTTCTAAGGGCGATGAAGGAGTAGAACCCAGGCAAACAGCACATGGATATTTGATCTGAAGAGTGGGACCACCCCCCTTCCCTTCTCCTCTCCTCTTTTCCTGTCCTCTCCTCCTCCCGTCCTCTCTTCTCCTCTCCTCTCCTCTCCTCTCATCTCATCTCGCCTATCCTCCATTCCTGTATCTTCCACTTAGCTCCTCTGCAGGGGTACCGAAGATTCCAATCACACATCCCCATGACCTGCCATGTTTAGAGTCAGGCTCTCTGCATATTCCTCCCCAGGTCTTCTCCTGTGTGTGTGTGTGTGTGTGTGTGTGTGTGTGTGTGTGTGTGTGTGTGTGGGTATATGCGAGTGTGTGGCTCTCTGTGTGTGTTGTTTAAAGATGACCCCTTACAGAAAAATCTGCTTCCAGATCTTTTTAATATCTATATTAGATTTACATGATTGTGGAAACAAACAGTAAATGTAATCTTTTATCCTATCATCAAATCATGTTGCACATAATGAAAACAATCTATCTTAATATGCTGCCATTCTGATACATCTTTTTGTTGGCTCCCATGGCCTATTGACATAAATTTAAGACGTTGCAAAGTGGTAGTGCGTACATTTGTGAAATTTATAGAAAGTTACAGAGACTTGTACGAGAGCTGCATGCTACAAATGACAAATTACGAGTTGTGAATAGTGTTGGGGACCGTAACAATTATCTCCTCATATCTGTGTTGAAGGATTGTTTTTTCATTAAAAAATTCAAGAGTGATGAGTTCTACCATGGTTACACTAAGGATTGTTAGAGTAGGTATGAATATGTATGTAATGACAAAAAATGTACAGTTGATGGAGTAGGTAATATCTTTATTCTTGTGGGCACAAGATGGTTCACATTTCCGCTGATACAAAGCTTGTAAATTCCGTATGTGTACGCGCTCATGTGCATGTGTGTGGCACATTAAAAAACAATCTTTTGTGCTTGTGCATTTGTGTGTGCCCGCACACAGTGGCACAACCTTGGCACCCTGGGGTCGCCACGGCTACACATTATTAGGCTAAGTAAAGCACGCTCGTTGTGTCAGGCAACGCGATGTGTAATTAACCCAGGGTTTGATTAAATGCTCTCATCTCCTAATCCACTTTAGCCCGATCTGCCGGATTAAAATCACTCTCTACATGGCAATTAAGCTGCTCACACACAACACCACATTTATTTACGGATGAAACTTAATATCCTGCTCTGCTGGTTCCTTTCTCGTCGACTCGCTCAGCATGTACAGATGTATCAGTAATATGCTTCTTCTTTTTTTTTTTCTTCCCCCACGGCTCGTGAAAACAGCTGGTGTCATTCTCTATTATAAAAGCACAGTTTAGCACCGTAGCAAATGCGTACAAGTGTGCTACACAAGTGCATCAGTGTGTTCCAATCCGCGCACTTCACGAGTGCACTCCAGTATAGTGCACTATGAGCACTACACACTTGCTGGTAAAGTGCATGAATTTCGGCAGATAAGGGCTGTCCCAAATGGAGCACTTTGTGCCGCACTTTCCGGACGTTACGATCGCGACGTTAGTAACAGTGTTGTGTTGAAGGCTACCATTTCCACAAGCTTCGTAGGCTAACTTAGCCCAAACTAGCTATTATTGCTAAACTTGTTCTTAGCTTAACATACGAACGGTAAATACCGGCTAGATCAATTTTGAAAAGTTGCCGGTTGTCATACCTCTTCCGTTACGTTGCCAAGATGGCGTCGATAAAGTGCGAGAAGTGTCCATCGATGGACACTCCAGAATTTTGACCGTTATAGGGCACCATCCGGGTACTTGCGGCGCACTTCATTTTGCTGCTATTGAATTGGAACAGCCCTACACACTCAAACGAAGCACACGAAGTGCTGAAGTGCGCGAATTGGAACAGACTGCATGTGTGTGTGAGAGAGAGAGTGAGAGAGAGAGAGTGTGTGTGTGTGTGTGTGTGTGTGTGTGTGTGTGTGTGTGTGTGTGTGTTTGTGTGTGAGAGAGAGAGAGAATGGAAATGTTGGTATGTTTTCGTAATGGATAGAGTGTGTCTGTGAGTTAGGCACTGTAGCAAGTGTGTACAAGTGTGATGCACAAGAGAGAGAGAGAGAGAGAGAGAGAGAGAGAGAGAGAGAGAGAGAGAGAGAGAGAGTGTGAGAGAGAGAGAGAGAGAGAGAGAGAGAGA
>JAODXP020000006.1:8575529-8585503 GCA_027497455.2 Sardinella longiceps | reverse complement strand
GATGGGTCCGTGGCATACCCAGAGCTCTCCGGCTGACAGAGAATTTTGTTCCCCAAACTCCAATACTGACAGTTTTTGTTTTTCTGTAAAGTAATCGTGCAAATGAAAAGAAGAAACCCACCAAAGAAAAAAAATCTCCCTTTCTTTTTTTTCAATCTCTCTCTCATCCTCTAGCCTGGCAGCCTATTGATCCACATCTTGTTTGACCACACTGCTGTTTCTGGCTCAAACACTTATTCTACAAACTAAAAAGAAAAAAAAAGAAAAAAATAAAGAAAACACAGTCCAAACCATGTATCTGTGCAGATGGAGCCTTTTAGGTTGTTATGTCAGTTTAATGAGATGTCAATTTAAGAAGATGGGGTATCAATTCTCCATTAAAGTTGTTTTTGTGTTAAATATTCTTGACTGAGCTTTGTGGCACAGCCATATAATTTAGCTGCTGCTTGCTCAAATGCTCTGAGGGAAATGGCGTGATGGTATCTATCTACTTTAAACTTTCTCCATATTCTCCAGTCTCTATCATGAGTTCCTTTCTGCTCTGTTTGTGCTCCTCAATTTGCTCTTTCTATACATCTCTATGTTTTGCTATAGGCTACAACCTTAACAGCTGCATTTGTTATTCCCATATGGGTATACGGTAGTTGTCGCTTGTCAGATTGGTGGAATACATTTTGACGCAGTTCAGTTCAGGGTCAGCCACGCACGGCAACGTTGTGTCGTCACACGAGACAAGAGTCCCCAAACACACCACGATCTGTAGACAAGCTCAGGGTAGCTAACTGAACAGAGGAGGGAGAGAGAGGAGGAAGAAAACTTTGGTATGTGTGAAAAGAGAGAGAGAGCAATGCATAGAAAGACAGAACGAGAAGGAGAGAGAGAAAGAGAAAATGTGAAAGTGTGTGTGTGTGTGTGTGCGCGCGTGCGTGTGTTTTGTGTGTGTGTGTGTGTGTGAGAGAGAAAGAGGTGGTTTGGGATTTGAGAGGGCAAGCGGTGTTCTAGAGTGATGGTGACAGGCTCAGTTGTGTGTGTGTGTGTGTAGATACACTTACCCCCCTCATTCTGTCCCAGTAATTATCATCTCCCCAGGTTCTTTTCCACTCTCTGCAGTCCTTGTCACACATGCGTACACACACACACACACACACACACACACACACACACACACACACACACACACACACACACACACACACACACAAATCCACATCACAAAAATACACTTGGTACCATTTATGCTGTCCCATTGCCGCACTCTATTTTCTATTGAGATGCATGTTGTTTCATGATGTGTATTTCTGCTGTCCAAGCTGACATCACATTTGTGGGCATTTTGAGATTGTTAGTGTGTTTTTGTGTTCATGGGCTGTTTGTGTTCACGAGTGTACTGGCAGTGTTTTGCTGTTTGTGTGTGTGTGTGTGTGTGTGTGTGTGTGTGTGTGTGTGTGTGTGTGTGTTTGCGAGTGTCTTGTAGTCTGTCTGCATAAGTGTGTGTGGTAGTGTGTATGTGTGTATGTGTTGTGTTGTGTTTGTGTTTGTTTGTTTGTGTTGTGTGTGTGTGTGTGTGTGTGTGTGTGTGTGTGTGTGTGTGTGTGTGTGTGTGTGTGTGTGTGTGTGTTGTGTTGTTTGTACCCCCTAGCTTTGCCTTTGGCCCTGAGTGCCCCATTAAAGGGGAGTTCACACAGATCCAGGGACCGTGCACTGGCAGCAAAGCAGCTTATCCAGATTTGACATAATGGCCTGGTGCAGATAGCACACTCTACATAGCATCAGCAAATTGGCAAAGCACTGGGACTCCTTGGCCACAATGCTGTGAATACCAGCGCTGCACACAGCGTCACACTCAGTCACACACCGCTTCCAGTGGTTTGGCTTTATCTGCCTGCTGCTGGACACTGCTGCACAGGTCTAAACATTTTTTTTGTGTGCAAAGCTTAGGTGTTTTTGTCCACATAAGAGTTAGATCTAGATTGGGTCTAACAGTTACAGTTAGTTTACACTCCTGTTTGTCATTTTTATATGATATTCACACTGGTTGAAATTTGCTGAATAATGGTGGCAAAATAGAAAGATTTTCTCACTTGCTTCAAGATGCTCATAAGTTTTCCTTGAGGTAGAGCTAAGCTTTCAATGTCAGTGTTTCAATATCAAAATGACAAACTGGGGCACTCACATGCTTTAGGCATCTTATATTATCATCTGCAGCAGTACTGCCTTACAAAAAAATATCAGGGTATCAGTTTTGCAATAGCCTAAATATGTTAAATGACAATTGTTGGCTCAGCTTATTGTCAAATACTGAATGTTTCTGATCAAAGGATGCAGGCATGGCCTTTAACACAGAAAGGCACCCAATTTTAATTTCTCTCTCTCTCTCTCTCTCTCTCTCTCTCTCTCTCTCTCTCTCTGAGTTTTAATGGGCTTTAGTTGTCTTTTCTTCATCATTCATAATGATATGGGTCAAGCATTGCGTTCACTTTATGAACTTTTTAAAAGCTGACTAAGAGGTTTTTGCCTTACATGCCAGGGCTGTTGAACACACACACACACACACACACACACACACACACACACACACACACACACACACACACACACACTGTACCATTTATCTCAGCTTGACAATGCCAGTTACACCCATCTCTCTCCTCCACTGAAAAAAAGTTAAAAGAAATCAGCTACTAAATGATTAGTTTCTGTGTGTTTCTGAGTGATTGCCATTTTATAAGCACCATGACTAGCGTAAATCTCCTACTGATTGCCTCTGTCACCTTGGGCCGAGGCCTGTGTACAGTATGTCGCCTTTTCAGACCAGGGTTTGTGGAGGTTCATGCCAGTCAGACACAGTTTTGCTGTGTAATCAGTGATAGAAAATCGGAGTTGGCTTTGACACCACTGAAGATTTTCACCACTTCTGATCAAGGGATACTCGCTGATAACATCCCTCTGATAAAGTAGTAGTCTTTGTGCTTGAGTCCAATTTGAAATATAGGCCTACTGGTGAAAATGAAGATGATATTGTGTTGGCCGGCTGGACATTTGCTTGCCTGCTTGGACAGTTAATAGTTTTTGTCATTTAAAATGCAATGGTGACTGGTCTCAAATCTTGTCTTGTTGAATTGCAGTTTTTCAGTGTTGATGTGCCGATGTATAGCCTAGGTAAAGAGACAGATAGATGGAAGTATAATATGCACTTGCATCATTGAGGATGGAATATGTGGATAGGTAGATATGTGGCTAGGCCCCTCCTGGCTACATTACTGAAGTTACAGTATCTGCACTGTGGGATCGGTTATTGCACAGTATATTATGAACATCTTGGTCAGACTACGGAGGTTTGTCAGTCTGTTGCCCTTTGATTGTCTGAGCTCCACACCCTGAGCCAGGCTGTCTCCCTGGAGCAGACAGGCTGGAAAAGATGGAGGCCTCCGCCAGAGATGGACAAGGAGAATCAGTCAGTCGAAGCAAGGAAGCGGCAACAGAAAAAGAGATCTGTGCGTGTATGTGTGTGTGTGTGTGTGTGTGTGTGTGTGTGTGTGTGTGTGTGTGTGTGTGTGTGAGGGTGTGGCAGACACAGACAGGGCTGACGAACAGGGAATGAGATTGGTCAGGATGGAGGGCAGAAAGGAGGGGAAGAGAGAGAGGGGAAAGAGACAGGCCAGCCGACAAGAGAACGGCAGCAAAGAAGGGGTGGAGATGAACAGGCTGTGACAGACTGGGAGAGAGGGAGGCATGCGGAGGTAGAGAATGACAGAGAAAGAGTTACAAGGAAAGGGATCGAGATAGGTTGTGACATTGTTGTGCTTTGGAAGTGTGTGTGTGTGTGTGTGTGTGTGTGTGTGTGTGTAGGTTGCTAGGTGGGGGTGGTGCAATGTAGAAGTGCTGCCTCCTCATTCCTCTGACTTGGGGAAGGTAATTGTTACAGGCATGACCGATGACATGCCAAACTTCACCCACGCGGGTGTGTGTGTGTGTGTGTGTGTGTGTGTGTGTGTGTGTGTGTGTGTGTGTGTGTGTGTGTGTGTGTGTGTGTGTGTGTGAGAGAGAGATAAAGTGAGGAAGGGACTCATCTACAGGGTGGTCAGTGCTCAATCATTGGTGAAATATAACTGTAATCAGTAACAGCACTGTCCACTCCACTCCCACACACGCCCATCTCTCTCTCTCTCTCTCTCTCTCTCTCACACTCTGACACAGCCTGCTCAACCTTAACTTGCACTAACTTTGGAAACAGATTCTACCATATGTAGGCCTTGTTCAGATGCTGTTTCCCATTATGTATGTTCATTACTTACTACACTGCATTTTACTAACCACATATATCACCTATTTTATATAGGAAAGAGAAAGTGAAGTAAGACTGATCAGTTTCCCAAAGCAAATATGAAATATTAAAATAACCATTTACTAAATTTGCTTAATCGTAAATGTGATATAAATGATTAATAATCATATGAATTATTAATATAAATTATAAATACATTATACTTTATACAGTACATTCAAGCACCTAAATACATTCAAGTTAATAACATAAATCTATGATATAATTTTCCATACTGAAACTTCATCTGGGAGGGTATAGTTGTAAATAATCTAATTTATTTTTTGTTATGAGTAATTTAATATTGATAGAACATACTGGTGATGGAAATATTGAGGGCACTGAGGCATTGGGTCTATCAGCAGAGCAGAGAACACGAAGTCAGTATAGTAGCATTCAGTGAGAGGACAGTTCTCATTGTCTAGAGATTATCTCCACTTGTCTGCATCCAGATGGAGGTGCAGCTCTGACCTGCCTGTCGGTGTGTGTGTGTGTGTGTGTGTGTGTGTGTGTGTGTGTGTGTGTGTGTGTCTATGTGTGATCAGTGACTATCCATTTTATTCAATCATCACTCAGAATCATGTCACATTCTATCTTCATTGTGATTAAAGATGGACAGTGATTTTATTCACGCAGAGTGATGTGTATTAGTTTGTTTGTATGTGTGTGTGTGTGTGTGTGTGTGTGTGTGTGTATGTGTGTGTGTGTGTGTGTGTGTGTGTGTGTGTGTGTGTGTGTGTGTGTGTGTGTGTGTGTGTGTGCATGCACTTGTGTGTATGTGTGCACACATTTGTGTGTGTGTATGTGTGCAGGTGTGGTGTTAGTGTGTGTCTGCTTTTAAGCACCACACACCCATCCCCTGTCATGGACCAAGGCCAGGTTGGAGTCTAATCTCTCAGAGGGAGTCCTAGCTGAGGGGAATAGCAGCCAGAGCTCGTTTTAAAAGGCAAAAAGCCGGACCCCCTGAACGTGGCAGTCTGGCTTCCCACATGCAGATCCCTGCGGCTCTCCACTTGAGGGAGCATGTCTGACAGGTCTTTAAGCACAAGGCAAGTAATTAACAAATGACCTGGAGCCTTTATTGGTACTCCTCCTGAGTTCGGCAAGATGGCTAAGCCTGAGAAGTTTTCTGGTGTGTGTGTGTGTGTGTGTGTGTGTGTGTGTGTGTGTGTGTGTTGTGTGTGTGTGTGTATTTGCATCTGTGTGAATGGGGGTGTGTGTGCTGGTGTTTGAATCTGTGTGGATAAGAGAGAGTGCAATGTGCGAGAGAGAGTACGACTACGCACTGTGTGTGAGAGCATGTGTGTGTGTGTGTGTTTGTGTGTGTGTGTGCCGTGTTTGTATTTGTGTTTTTGCATCCGAGTATGTTTTTGTGTTATTCCCAGGACACCTGAGGTATCTATTTGTTTCCACGACAGTGACAGTGGAATCACTGGGGTGTTGGGTGTGGAAGGATGCTGTGCAATATATTACAGCCAACATGACATAATCCATAATGCATCACAACTGCACTTGAAATATTTAAATGAGTTTGTCATTATATATTTATCCTGTTGTTCAGTGCTCGGCCTTGAAATCTTCAACAGGTACTTGCCTCTTGGCTGTGTCTTCTGTAATTAGCGCCTTTTGATTTCATTGTGCCGGAATACAAAGCTGATGTCTAGCACTCAGGGGATGCAGCAAGGTTTGCATAAGGAGAATGTGGAGCGAGTGAGAGTGGTGCTACATTTAGTTTAGCAGATTATCAGGTAACTATTTCGGCAGAATCGCATAGTTAAACTGTCCAAGGTTAATGGCAGAGCTGAAAGAATTAAAAGTAGCGGAACGTGAGCATGTGTGCAGACATTCCACTTTATTTTAAATTATGCGTTTTTGTCCAGCACTTACTTTGGAATAGCGGCATCACCAATTAACTTTTTGTAGAGCTTAAAAGCATGTACATGATTATGCCTATATGAGGTAAAGAATATGTCACATTAAGTGTGGAATAATTAAAAGAAAAATGGGGGAAGCATTTGGGACTTGGAATGTGATGGGACTCCAGGACATCCGCACCGTGCTCTCTGTATCCTCTGGCCGGTCTCTGGGACAGTGGAACAAGTTAGGCGCTCCCACTGGTATTGTTTAATCATGTAACACAGCAGTTGCATGGGAGGCTGGCTGCCGAGGACTGCCTAGATTGCATTTTCTAGCATGGGACCCACCATGCAATGATACATTCTCCGCTAGTTCTCCATGGCGCAGATGTGAATTGGCAGAGGGTCCTGGGAGAGGTTGTGACCTATTAACAGAGCTGATTTGTGAGGAGGGATGATAACCCTTGGGGCTGACTAGAACTGGAAGAATGGAAGAACAGCATTTCACACACACACACACACACACACACACACACACACACACACACACACACACACACACACACACACACACACGAGAGAGACAGAGACAGAGACAGAGACACACACATATTCCTCTTGCAAAGGCTGAGTTTCTGTGCAGTCAGTCTTCTTTGACTCTAAACGGTCTTTACAAAAGGCAAGCAGAAGCACAGAAATCTCTTTTTAATGACCGAGTTGTTATCTTCAAAACGATTACAAACATTCCATTTCTTATGGGTGTAATTCAGAATGTAACTAGGAGGACTCATCCTCTTTTCCTCTGAGTGCAGTTATCAAGTGTAAAAAGAGAGACCGTCTCCTCTCTTTGACCATGCCCATGTGCTTTGGTCGAGCCATTGCGCCTCCACCCAGTGAGTCGATGGGTGTTTAAGTGTGCAGCCTGAAAGACACACAAGACCCTTGTCTCGTGGGTAGGAATGTGTCAGTATGAAATTCTCATAGTTTAACTTTAGATGGATAACCTTAGGCAGATTCCAAAATATGTTTGGTCTTGGCAAACTTGCTGAGCAGAAAACCATGGCCCCTTTTTCGTTACTTAAAAATTCCCATACAGCCGACTTCATCTTTTTTTTAAGCTGGCCATGATGATGGGGAGTGGGTCCGGTGATTGGAATTTGGGTCCGGTGTCAGCCTATTTGTGCAAAGTAGAGAATTGCAGTAAGAAAGTGGCCAGATAGGATAAGTTTTGCGGGGGCACACGCACACCAACAAGGAGCACCCAAGGGAAACAGGGGCAAGGAAAAATTCCCTAACCTAAGGAAGAAACCTTGGAATCTGCAATTAGAAGAGGGACCATGATGTAGTGGACTCTGCCATCACATTGGTGCTTTAGTGGTGCGTTGCGGTGCTGGTCCAGATTGGGCTGTAAAAGGATTGGGGCAAGGAGAGGAATGCCTCCTCCCAGAAAGGCCCAGCAGTAAGGCAGCGATCCTTAGCTGTCTTCAGACACACAATATTACCTTTTGATGTCGTCTCGTATATTTGCCACTTTGGGAAGCTACTGGATCATTGTAAATGGACAAGGATGGTTGCATGCCACTCTACCTGTGCGGTGTCAGACTGACCAGGGCATCCTTCTGGCAGACCCGATCTGTCTCATGGGTGATTTCATGGGTGATCTTCAGAATCGCCTAAGCCTGTTATGGCTTTGTGTTGGCATGCTCCCTTCTTCTCTCTGGGGTAGTAACGTGCCCTGACTTGTAAAAAAGTATGCATGCATATTGTACCTCACTCAGACCAGGTGCGGTATAAAGATATAAAAAAAGGAGAGTGAGAGTCCATATCCTAATGTGGCTCCCAAAATATGTTAGTGTATGTGTATGTGTAATGTATATGTGTGTGTGTGTGTGTGTGTGTGTGTGTGTGTGTGGTGTGTTTGTGTGTATGTGTGTTCAGACGTCAGAGAGTTTGTGTTTGCATGCATGCGTATGTGTTGTCCATTGGCATTTCTTTTCTAGTCTACCAGAGGAAACAGGATCCAAATGAAAACAAATGTGGCTATTTCTACCATGTCCGCATTCCTCCATTCCTCCTTTCTGCATAGTCCCTCTCTCCATCCCTTCTCTGCTTCTTTTTCTTTCCTCTCTGTTTTCCAGCCGAATTGAATCGGCTGCAATTCAGGTGGTTCACTTGGGACAGGCAAGTAAGCAAACATAGAGGTGTAGTTTTGTTTCACAGTTTAAAAACATTTTATGCTTTTACTTTTTCATATCACTGTGTGTGTGTGTGTGTGTGTGTGTGTGTGTGTGTGTGTGTGTGTGTGTGTGTGTGTGTGTGTGTGTGTGTGTGTGTGTGTGTGGAGAGAGAGAGAGAGAGAGAGAGAGAGAGAGAGAGTCTGCGTGTATTCTGGGATGGGGCTTGAGGCAAAAGGTTGTATACAAAAATCCTGGAAGTTGAGGGGAATTAGATAGCCTGGTGTTGTAAAACATACAGGCTGAATGCACATCCCATACCTAAATAACAACATAATACAAATACACACATATAAATGCAGAACAATATCCTGATCCACATCAAGTATACTGTACAACCATGAAGGCTTGATACTGGCATACTTACCATATATTCCTACACATTCCCCATTGGTATGTATGTTGGTCTCTTGTTACAGGGTGTTACATTTACATTTACATTTATGCACTTAGCAGATGCTTTTATTTACCATCAATTACTTTAGGGTCAGTCTCCCAAGGAGCAACTAGAGTTTAGTCAAGAAATTTGAAGAAAATAATTTGTCACATGCATAAATGTATACTCGTGCAACCCTTACCAGGGAATTCTTTGGACATACCTCTACACCTAGATTGGCTCATGTTTCCTTCTCAGTTTTTGTCGTAGATCAAGGGGCCAAGTGGCAGCTGCAGACTACTGAATACTTTGGTCACACCCCACTGCATGTGAGATCATTACCTGGTGGCATCCTGCCTGCCCTCTCTAGTCTAATATAAATTACTGTGAAAGATTGAGTTGGGTTTTAAAAAATGGACGTGGCTACAAATTGTATATCAACATTGACAATATCAGCGTCCACATTAATGAAACATTGAACAAGCCATATATAAAGCGAAGAGCGCAGAGACAGAGGGAGGGAGGGAGAGAGAGAGAGAGAGAGAGAGAGAGAGAGAGAGAGAGAGAGAGAGAGACAATGAATTATGAAAGAAGTGATTACTGAGAAGGCAGATTGAGTTTCAGTATTGGCAGTGAGTGCCGCTGATAAACTAACACACACACACACACACACACACACACACACACACACACACACACACACACACACAAAATAGAGTGACAGATCACTGATCTCCCTCTCTCCTTCACACACACACACACTCACTCACTCACACAAACGCCCTCATGACATCAGCATTTTCAGAAAGTGTTTGTTGAGCACAGTCAAGGTTACCTAGGTTACACATCAACACTCCTCTCCTAGTACATACAGTAGAAGTCTATGTAGTGGATACTCTTGGACCCTCGCTTGCCAGTTATGTCTCTCTTTACCTTAGTAGAGGTAGAATTGTCATTGGTAAACCCACATGGAGCACTGGACAGCAGATGTTGCAACTTCAGAACAGACAAGATGCGCACTGCCAGGGACAGAGTGGAAGCCCAGTGTGGGTTTAGGTCAAGTCAAGCCAAGTGAAATTAGACAGTAGTAGACAGTAGTGCATGGAAATGGGTGGAATCTGAGTGTTATGACTGGAATAATTATTTTGGCCTGGAGACCTTTAGAGTGATCGTTCGGCGTCATT
>JAODXP020000006.1:8555529-8563029 GCA_027497455.2 Sardinella longiceps | reverse complement strand
TCTTTTTGTAGGCTCTCATGGCCTATTGACATACATTTAAGACATTGCAAAGTGGTAGTGCGTACATTTGTGAAATTTATAGAAAGTTACAGAGACTTGTACGAGAGCTGCATGCATGGACGTCACTAGGATCCATAGTCAAGGGGGGCTTAGCCCCAGAGGGGTAATATGTAGATGCGCGCGCACAGTGCGCGCCGAAAATTTTTAATAAATAAATTATATTATACGCCTACAGTGTATTTTGTGTGTATATTGCCAACTATTTATTACTTGAAGGACATTTATCAGAATATCTCGTATCTTAGGCTATTTTTATTAACTTAGTCTAAATCAATTCATCAGACTGGTTTGTGAAGAGAGATGTTTGCAAATATCTCCATCAATGACTGTGGTGTAAATGAACTAGGCTCTTCTATATAGCTGCATTTATTTCAGTCTAATGCACTGAGCAAGATACAACAATGGTAACAACTAGCTTAGTTCAAATCCTATGGGACATCTGATGATACAGTCAAATATGAAAGTTTCTCAAACATTTATTCTGCAAAATGAGCATACAATAGCTACTACAATATTATGCTAGTCTATAGCAAATAAATATGTCCATCAATGCATGTAGGACAAACTAATATGGCATAGACTACAGACTAATGTATATTTCATAGTTCAGTCTTTTGGAGAATATGTTGCCTAGAAATGTGCTGGATCAGACTATAGCCTACCAAACTTCAGATTTAAGACTATTTTTCCTGCTCAATTTGAAGCATTGTTCGTCATCAGTTACAACAAGAAAAAAATGCTCTCAGTGGATGCAGGCAGAGCTGGAGAATTTACTGAGAAATTTCACATGTACTTAAAGTGGACTTTCTCGTGGACCGTTTATCATAGTGACTAGTACCATTGGAAAGCTTGGAGCCTACTGAATCCGATGGTGTCCGGAGATCGCGTATTTGACGTTAACTCCGCGAGTAATATAACCGCTAAGAATGGATGTAATTTACATACAATGAAAATAATCTGCCCAGCATTAGGGGGGCTTGGGGGAAATTTAGGGAGGCTTGAGCCCCCCCAAAATGGACCTAACGACGTCCATGGCTGCATGCTAGAAATGACAAATTACGAGTTGTGAATAGTGTTGGGGACCATAACAATTATCTCCTCATATCTGTGTTGAAGGATTGTTTTTTCATTAAAAAATTCAAGAGTGATGAGTTCTACCATGGTTACACTAAGGATTGTTAGAGTAGGTATGAATATGTATGTAATGACAAAAAATGTACAGTTGATGGAGTAGGTAATATCTTTATTCTTGTGGGCACAAGATGGTTCACATTTCCGCTGATACAAAGCTTGTAAATTCCGTATGTGTACGCGCTCATGTGCATGTGTGTGGCACATTAAAAAACAATCTTTTGTGCTTGTGCATTTGTGTGTGCCCGCACACAGTGGCACAACCTTGGCACCCTGGGGTCGCCACGGCTACACATTATTAGGCTAAGTAAAGCACGCTCGTTGTGTCAGGCAACGCGATGTGTAATTAACCCAGGGTTTGATTAAATGCTCTCATCTCCTAATCCACTTTAGCCCGATCTGCCGGATTAAAATCACTCTCTACATGGCAATTAAGCTGCTCACACACAACACCACATTTATTTACGGATGAAACTTAATATCCTGCTCTGCTGGTTCCTTTCTCGTCGACTCGCTCAGCATGTACAGATGTATCAGTAATATGCTTCTTCTTTTTTTTTTTTCTTCCCCCACGGCTCGTGAAAACAGCTGGTGTCATTCTCTATTATAAAAGCACAGTTTAGCACCGTAGCAAATGCGTACAAGTGTGCTACACAAGTGCATCAGTGTGTTCCAATCCGCGCACTTCACGAGTGCACTCCAGTATAGTGCACTATGAGCACTACACACTTGCTGGTAAAGTGCATGAATTTCGGCAGATAAGGGCTGTCCCAAATGGAGCACTTCGTGCCGCACTTTCCGGACGTTACGATCGCGACGTTAGTAACAGTGTTGTGTTGAAGGCTACCATTTCCACAAGCTTCGTAGGCTAACTTAGCCCAAACTAGCTATTATTGCTAAACTTGTTCTTAGCTTAACATACGAATGGTAAATACCGGCTAGATCAATTTTGAAAAGTTGCCGGTTGTCATACCTCTTCCGTTACGTTGCCAAGATGGCGTCGATAAAGTGCGAGAAGTGTCCATCGATGGACACTCCAGAATTTTGACCGTTATAGGGCACCATCCGGGTACTTGCGGCGCACTTCATTTTGCTGCTATTGAATTGGAACAGCCCTACACACTCAAACGAAGCACACGAAGTGCTGAAGTGCGCGAATTGGAACAGACTGCATGTGTGTGTGAGAGAGAGAGTAGAGAGAGAGAGTGTGTGTGTGTGTGTGTGTGTGTGTGTTTGTGTGTGTGTGTGTTTGTGTGTGAGAGAGAGAGAGAATGGAAATGTTGGTATGTTTTCGTAATGGATAGAGTGTGTCTGTGAGTTAGGCACTGTAGCAAGTGTGTACAAGTGTGATGCACAAGAGCGAGAGAGAGAGAGAGAGAGAGAGAGAGAGAGAGAGAGAGAGAGTGTGAGAGAGAGAGAGAGAGAGAGTGTGAGAGAGAGAGAGAGAGAGAGAGAGAGAATGATTGTTAAGGCCCTGCTGGACCTTTCCAGTATGGCAGCCTAACTAATGCCTGTTGGGGCCCCGCCCCTTTGTCCTATGCCTTCTGTCCTTTACAGACATTGGTGTTGGGAGTAATGGGCGTCCCTATAAGAACATCTTGGGAAATGGCGTCTGGTCTCTTGCCTCTCTGCTCTCTTGTCTCGGTGCTCTGCTGGAGAGAGCCTCTCCGTTCTCCAGCCGGTTTCCAGCAGCTCCCAGCACTCGTCGCGTTTCTACACTTTTGTTTGATCCACCCCTAGACATACTTTGCATTACACTTTCCTTTCTATACATTACTGACTTTATATCTTTTAATATTTAATAAATATATGTATTATTTAAACCTTTAGCTATAGTGTGGTCTCCCATTTAATGTCACAGCTACTTTGAGCCAGGTGGTTGTGACATGTGGGAACTCGTCCGTCTTTTTGCCCAAGTCGAAGTTTTTGACCGGTTTTTCGTCGATTTGTGAATGCAAGTTTCAGTTGTGATTGAGTTCACCAGCACTGGTTACTTGTATAACTGCGCCGTCGCTCCCGTGAGTGCTGGCTGTTTGTTTGGTGAGTCTAGTTTTGGTTCATTCATTGCATAGGCTCAGCTGATTTTGAAATTGGGGAAATCCCTATAGCCATTGGTTTATTTTGCGTGTGTGTGACGCGACGTCAGAGGAGCTATTTTTGTTTCCACCTTGATTGGTTGCTCGATTAACAACTTCAAACATTCTGAGTACGCATTTCCGGGATAGGAGAATCTTTCGTAGAGTTGGATGTAACGAGGAGAAATACATAGCAATTAAGATTCCTGTGGAGCAAAGTGAAAACCCTGCCGTAGGTAAGACCGCTCAAAAGTTTTGTTTCCTTTCTTGCTTATTTATTGTTTTTGCGTGTTAAACGCGGGGGGGCTTTATAGCCTAATCGCGACGACACGTGAAGAAGCGAGGTTGTGGAAATAGGTCTTTGTTTTGGGGATTTAGATGCGGGGAGCTCCAGGTCTAAAATTTAGTCCTTCGTTACATTTAATGCTACGTGGGGTTGCCTCTATCGGTGCGTGCAAAGTGTTTGTGTTTGAGAGCGCATATGAGCGAGAGTGCATGTTTGGACACATAGCCTGTTTTTGACTTTATAGGCTGTGTGGGTGCTATTAAAGCATTCGTTTATTTGGTAAGTGCATTGTTGAATTGCCACATATAGTAGGCTCATTTGAAAATACGATGTACTGTTTTGTAGCCCATGATTTGACTGGCATTTGAAGCGTTTGAATATTTACTGTATGTAGCCCACTGAGTGGTGCACTAGTGGATATTTTTAGATTTTGTAGCGTAATGCATTTGGCATAATTTGATTGAGTCTTAATACAAGGGATTTGTTTTGTTCGTGCTCTGTTTGATAGCCCAGTTCAAATGGATATTAGTGCTTTCTTGGCTGCGCCTTCGTTAGGCAGTTTGAAAACTCTTAAGAAAGAGCAACTTGTAAAGGTAGCTGAGCACTACGGTTTTGATATCCCAAAAGGCATTAAGAAAGACGCCCTGTTACAGCTAACTATGGAGCAATTGGGGGAAAGGGAAATCATTTCTTTTGACCAAGTACTAGATGAGGGCCCAGCTAAGTCTTCAACACCTTTCGCTGATGCAGTGACACAACCACTGCCAGATAGACTTGGTGAGCGTCCTGCGATGTATGAACAGCAAATTAAATTGTTAGAAATGCAATTAAAAAGAGATGAATTCTTGGCTAAGGAGCGTGAAAAAGAGCGAGAAGAATCACGTCGACAATGGGAAAGGGAAAAGTTAGAGCGAGAAAAAGAACGTGAACTTGAATATGCTAAAATGAAACAAGAAGAGTTGCGATTGACGAGGGAGGGTCGAGCGCCGGGCGACAATCCTGGTGTCTCCCCTCAACAGTCAGAAATTTCACGTATGGCTAAACTTTTACCTAAATTTGATGAGCGTGACCCTGATTTATTTTTCTCCCTTTTTGAAAGATTAGCCAAAGACCATCAGTGGAGTGATTCAAATTGCGTTTTATTGTTACAAAGTGTCATTACAGGTAAAGCACAACAGGCGTATATTGCATTAGATGATTCACAATGTAAAGAATATAAGACCGTGAAACAAGCTATTCTAAAAGCATACGAGTTAATTCCTGAAGCATATCGACAGAAATTCCGAAACTGGCGCAAAACTGAGAAGCAAACACACTTGGAGCTAGTGCGTGAATTGACTAGTCTCTTTAATCGCTGGCGCACAGCTGAAGGCGTGGATACTTTTGCTGGATTGTGTGAGTTGGTGATAATGGAACAATTCAAAAACATCTTACCAGATCGTATTACTACTTACATAAATGAGCATGAAATTAAGACTGCAGCAGCTGCTGCTGTGCTGGCAGATAAGTACATCCTGACTCATAAGCATAGTGTCCGTGCAAATAATGAAGATTATCGGCCGCGTCGTTTCACTCCTTATAATAAAAATGACTCAAGGACTTCTAAATCTGATTCTGTTGCAGTAAAAAATGATTCTACAGTAACTAGACATGATGCTAGTGTACAAAGGCAAGATGTTGGTGACAAACAGGTAGATTCAAAGGATCTTTGTAATTACTGTTTTGAGTCTGGACATTGGAAATATGCCTGTCCTAAGTTAAAGGAGAAGCGACGTGCTAAAGGTAAACCTAAGGGTACTGGGTGTGCAGCCAGAATTGTACCATCTATTAGTCAAGTGTGTGTACCATCTAACTGTAAGGTGGGGGAGGAGGTCTCTCTGTGTTCAGTGAGTGAGAGAACTGATCAGGTCAGAGAGGAGCAACCTCTTGAACAAGCATGTGTTAACAGTAGCTATAGCCCCTTCATTACAGCTGGTCATGTTTCACTGGTTGGAAGTGACCAGAAAGTACCAGTACGTATGTTGCGTGACACTGGAGCATCAGAATCTTTTGTTTTGGAATCTCTTTTGCCTTTCTCACAGACATCTGACACAGGGACGTGTGTCCTTATAAGAGGGATTGGGATGCACACAATTTCTGTCCCATTACATCGTGTAATTTTGGAGTCTGAGCTTGTGAGTGGGGAAGTTGTTTTGGCAGTACGCCCTTCTCTACCTATAGAGGGTGTAGATGTGATTATTGGGAATAACTTAGCTGGTGGGCGTGTCTGGCCGGAGGTGCCTCCGCCCCCTATTGTAAACACAACATCTGTCTTACCTGTTGAATCAGATTCATGCTCAGCCGATTTTCCTGAGGTATTCACCTCCTGTGCGGTGACTCGTGCCATGAGTCAGACCCAAGGAGGTGAACAGGAGCAAGAGTCTGTAAAATGTGCTGCTGTGAATTTGCCGCTGTTACCACCTACTCTTTCCCGTGAGGAGGTTGTGGCAGCACAAAAGAAAGATGAGGACTTGGTTAGCCTTTTTGCTCTTGCTTTGACAGAGGAAGAGTGGAGAAGTGCAGCAAATGGATATTCTGTGGTTGACAATCTGTTGGTGCGTAAATGGTCTCAGTTTAATGGTGAGGTTGGCGATCCAGTCATTCAGATTGTGGTGCCGAAACCATTCCGTGATGTGATCTTGCAGACTGCACATGGTGACGTGGCAGGTCATTTTGGTGTTCGTAAGACACATGTACGTTTGTTACAACATTTCTGTTGGCCTAGGATGAAGCGAGATGTTGCTCAGTTCATTAAAACTTGTCATATTTGTCAGCTGGCAGGAAAAAATAATCAATCCATTAAACCGGCACCCCTGTGTCCTATTCCATCGGTGGGGAAGCCGTTCGAACATCTTATTATTGATTGTGTGGGTCCACTTCCTACCTGTAAGTCAGGTTGTAAGTACTTGTTAACTGTTATGTGCCAGGCTACGCGGTATCCAGCAGCCTATCCGCTGCGTAGCATTACGACAAGAGCGGTGGTGAGGTCACTCACACAGTTCATTTCCATCTTTGGCATACCACGAGTGATTCAGAGTGACCGTGGAAGCAATTTTACATCGAGAATGTTTCGCAACATCCTTAAACAGCTAAGAGTCAAACAGCGGTTGAGCAGTGCCTACCATCCGCAAAGTCAAGGTGCTTTGGAACGCTTCCACAGTACCTTGAAGTCCCTTTGCGTGCCTATTGCATCCAGTTGAACAGAGACTGGGAGGAAGGTATCCCATGGCTGTTGCTAGCAGCGCGTGAAGTGGTGCAAGACAGTGTTGGTTTCAGTCCAAATGACTTGGTGTTTGGTCATCAAGTTAGGGGTCCTTTGTCTTTGTTAAAAGATGAGTTGGAGGAGGCGCAGGCTCCCGTGAACGTGATTGACTATGTAAATGGATTTCGTCGGAGGTTGACCTTGGCCTGGAAAATGGCCAGTGAGAATCTTGCCAAGGCCCAGCAGGGCATGAAAAGGCAGTTTGACCGCCGTGCTGTTGACCGTACTTTTAGTCCTGGTGATCAGGTCCTGGCTTTGTTGCCGGTGCCAAAATCACCGTTTTGTGCTAAGTTTGTCGGTCCCTACTCTGTTGCTCGTCGGGTGTCTGATTATGACTATCTGTTGGATACACCAGACAGAAAGCGATCTAGACAGTTGTGTCATATTAACTTGTTAAAGCCTTACTATTCGCAGAACCCCAGTCCGAATCCAGGAGCGGGTGAGGTGTTATCTGTTGGAGTAGCTGCTGTTGATACGGGGTCGTCTTGTGAACCTTTGGTGGCAGCAGAGGTTGATGAATTTGGCCCTGATGACGCAGTGCTGCAGCCCAGGCTTAACAATTCGGCAATGTTGGCAAACTTGGATAGCTTGGTAGGCCATCTTTCAGTTGATCAAGCTAATGAGTTGAAAGCTTTAATCATGTCTTT
>JAODXP020000006.1:8552383-8555429 GCA_027497455.2 Sardinella longiceps | reverse complement strand
TTTCAGACACACTGTCATGCACAGATCTTATCGAACATGATATTGATGTGGGCGATGCCTTGCCGGTTCGCCAACGCTTCTATCGAGTAGGACCTGAGAAATCTAAGGTGTTGGACACTGAGGTACAGTACCTTTTGGATAACGGCTTGGCTGAGCCATCCCACTCTAGTTGGGCATCGCCTTGCTTGCTTGTGTCCAAGCCAGATAAGACCTTCCGTTTTTGTACAGATTATCGACGGTTAAATAAGGTAACTAAGCCTGATTCTTTTCCGCTTCCCAGGATGGATGACTGTATCGATCAAGTGGGTGCTGCACGCTATGTTAGCAAATTTGATCTTTTAAAGGGCTACTACCAGGTTAGGCTCACTGCTCGCGCACAGGAAGTGTCTGCATTCATCACTCCCTCTGGCCTGTACTCATATCGGGTCATGAGTTTTGGATTACGCAACGCTCCCGCCACGTTCCAGAGATTGATGAATCGCGTAATTTCCGGTCTGGAAGGATGTGCGGTGTACTTGGATGATGCAGTAGTGGCAAGTAACACCTGGCCAGAACACATAGAGCGTATTCGTGCCTTTTTTGAGCGTCTGGTAGCAGCTAAGCTAACAATAAATTTGGCAAAATGTGAATTTGCACGTGCCACTGTCGTCTACCTGGGGAAAATAGTGGGTCAGGGGCAGGTTCGTCCCGTGAGAGCAAAGGTCTTAGCCATCGATCAGTATCCCCCGCCTGCAACCAAGAAAGATCTTCAGCGTTTTTTGGGTATGGTGGGATACTATAGGAGCTTTTGTAGTAATTTTTCAACTGTAGTTTGTCCGCTCACGAACCTCCTGAAAGGGGGGGTGAAGTTTGTTTGGACGGCAGAATGTCAACAAGCTTTTGATAACGTCAGGTCACTCCTCAGCACCTCACCTGTGCTGGCTGCCCCACGGCTGGATAGGCCGTTCCAACTTCAGGTGGACGCCAGTCAGGTGGGGGCCGGGGCAGTGCTTCTTCAGGCTGATGACTCAGATATCCAGCGCCCGGTTTGTTACTTCTCCAGAAAGTTTAATAAACACCAAGCAAACTACTCTACTATAGAGAAAGAAGCTTTAGCACTCATTTGGGCTTTGGAACACTTTGATGTTTATTTAGGGGGTGGCGCACAGCCCTTGGTGGTCTATTCTGACCATAACCCCCTGACATATTTGCACACATTACATAATCCCAATCAGAGACTCATGCGGTGGGCTTTATTTTTACAGCCCTACCATTTGGAAATTCGTCACATCAGGGGTGTGGACAATGTAATTGCGGATGCATTGTCCCGCTCCTGGGTCACTGAGTGATGTTCTGTATCTTTGTCCTCTGTCCCTCTTGTTCTCTCTTTTTCTCCTCTGGTCTGTTCCTTAAATATGCTTTCCAAGGTACCTGGATTGCTGGTGGATCTGGAGTAGAGGTTTGGGAGGGGTGGTGGGATGTTGAGACCGGATATGTCACTTGGTGGTGGTTGGTTTTCTTGGACATGTAACAGCAGTCCTTAGTGATCTTGTGTTTGGTGGCGGTTTGCACATTTGTGGTGTAATTGAGGTTGTGGCCTCAAAATAGGTCTACTTAAAATTATGCCAAATAGAATTTTATAAATGGTTATGCCAGTCATGAATTGTGGGCTATCGTAAAGATGGGTTTTAAGAGTTTTGAAATAAAGTATTGACTTTTAAATGTACTCCTTTTGTATAGATGTGACGTGTGTTATGTGGCACATGGCAGTTGTGCTGGGTAACACAGTTGGGGCATTTCAGTTCTGTTGTACAGAGCCCCCATGTATCATGTATACATGGGCCTCTGTTTAAGGGAGGGGGAATGTTAAGGCCCTGCTGGACCTTTCCAGTATGGCAGCCTAACTAATGCCTGTTGGGGCCCCGCCCCTTTGTCCTATGCCTTCTGTCCTTTACAGACATTGGTGTTGGGAGTAATGGGCGTCCCTATAAGAACATCTTGGGAAATGGCGTCTGGTCTCTTGCCTCTCTGCTCTCTTGTCTCGGTGCTCTGCTGGAGAGAGCCTCTCCGTTCTCCAGCCGGTTTCCAGCAGCTCCCAGCACTCGTCGCGTTTCTACACTTTTGTTTGATCCACCCCTAGACATACTTTGCATTACACTTTCCTTTCTATACATTACTGACTTTATATCTTTTAATATTTAATAAATATATGTATTATTTAAACCTTTAGCTATAGTGTGGTCTCCCATTTAATGTCACAGCTACTTTGAGCCAGGTGGTTGTGAAATGATGGTATGTTTTTGTAATGGATAGAGTGGGTGTGTGAGTTGCCAGCTCCCTCATTAGGAAGGAGACTGCCGTGTCCCCTGTGATTCTGCTGCACAGGTAGCGAACACTTGTGTGATGCGCTGATGTGGCAGAGTAGTGCTGAAAGTGTGCGAGATGGGGATGTGATTGAGACGTGTTTGGAGTGCGACATGAAGGCACCCGCCTGATCGCTTCTGGCTATGGAAAAAATGTGACATCTCGTTGTTGGCGGTGGAATCGATTTGTGTTTGTTGTTTCCTTCACTTCGGGTTGTTCTTTCCTTCTTTTTTAATGAGGGTGGTCTGCGTGTAAGATGATGGGATTTTTTGACACCTCCACTTAGAAGGAGCGACAAAGAGAAATGGCAATATTACAAATGCTAAATGTAGTTTTGGTTATCTATATGATTAACTGGAGAGGCGCGTTTGATGTGTAAGGGTTCTCATATTAGCAAATTATCTCCACAGAACATATTCAGCTCACAGGGAATGGGGGATAGAGGGGCTGAAGAGATAAATATAGCTGTGCATACAGCAGCTCATTTATTTAATTGTGTGTGTGTGTGTGTGTGTGTGTGTGTGTGTGTGTGTGTGTGTGTGTGTGTGTGTGTGTGTGTGTGTGTGTGTGTGTGTGTGTGTGTGTGTGTGTGTGTGTGTGTGTCTGTGGTGTGAGTGTGTGTGTATGTGTTTGTGAGTATAACTCGGTATGTTTCTGTGGTTTTATTAATGAGTCTGTCGAACCTGTTCCCTGCGCTGTGGCC
>JAODXP020000006.1:8537383-8547383 GCA_027497455.2 Sardinella longiceps | reverse complement strand
AGTGTTAGTGTCTCTGACTGCTTGTGCTTGCGAAGTGCAGTCCCTTTTGGAAAATCCTGCTCGAGGTTAGCATGGAGTGAGCTGTAGTGACGCTGAAGACTTGTAGCCTTGAAATGCGCCAATGACGACTGACATATAAGGCAGAATGGCTTGCCATTACTTTCAATAAAAACTTCTCCCTCTCTGTTAGGTATTTATGTATTCATCTGCATATTTTCTTTTTGCAGTGCATTTTTTCCCTGCCATTTTAAGATATGACAGAAGATCGACCCCCTGACCTACTGTTGTAGCTAGGCGACTGGGAAAGCAGTTCTCACGCACCTGCGCATTTGCCATGATCACGACATACCGTAATGAACACAACCAACACACACCTAACAAAATCACTGTATTAAACGTAAGGGAAGCGGATTCTCTCTCAAACACACACACACAAACACAAACTTGGACATGAATGTAAGAGCCGCATGACTCCGGGCAAAGAGCTCGCATGCGGCTCGCGAGCTGGGGGTTGGCCACCCCTGCTATAGAAGCTAATAGTTTCAGTATCATGGCTGTTCCCACTGCATTTGTTTTAGTGCTGAAATGGTTTATAGGCAGAGCAAATGGAATGTTTCTGTTATGTGTCCAATGTGGCCTCCCTGTCACTCCCATATCCTCTCCATAGTTTGCCTGTTCCGATCTCTTTTCCTCCTCTCTTTGTTCAATGACCCCTCTTTCCCTAACACATGAGCTCTTCCTCCTTCTTTTTCACTTTTTCATTTCTAATTCTTTATTCTTCCTGCCCGCCATGTTGGTATTCTATTTCATTGTTGTTGTTGTTGTTGTGGTTGATGTTGTTTACTGTGCCCATTGCTCTCAGAAAAGCCTTGAATTTCAGCTCTCTCTTTAAGCTAAGTCTAAATGTGTGCATCTCCAACCCGGGCAGCCTCATAAGTTTTTTATCTAGAACCTTACCGCTGTCTTGGTCCTCTCATACAGCCCACCCCTTTCTTTTATTGATTCTCTCCCTCTCCCTCTCCCTCTCTCTCTCTTTCTCTCCCTCTCCACCTCTTTCTCTCTCACTCACTCACTCACTCACTCTGTCTCCTTCTCTCTCTGTCTCCATCTTCCCCTTCATCAAATCCAAAACAAAGGGGAAAAAAGTAGAATAGTGAGTGTCTTCCAAGGTGACACTTTCCCAGTTTCTCACGGCTTTCAGACATCAGCATCTGCAAGCAAAAAGGATTCCATTACAGGACAAGGGTACCGCGCACCATGTCACGCGCTCGCCAGACGCTTCACGGCAGTTCGAATAAAACACTGGCCATGACAGCTTCCAAATTACAGTCAAAAGAGAACGAGTGCACATTCTCTTCTGTTATGGGCCATTTAACTGTAATTGTGAGAGTATTGCAAAATGCCATGAAATATCACTTTAGCAGTGCATTTTGAGATTTCACATTGTTTTTCTCGCATATCCATAAAAGGATCAAAAATATCCAGTGACAAATCAGTGACTTCCTGGAAGCACCACAGAATAACAAAAAAACATGTGCCAAAATATACAATAAAAATGCCCAAATAGTAATACTAATTTATATTTTGTTTATCCTTCTGTGTTTCAAACTTCATGGAATCATGAGCAACTTCATGCAAGGAGAGGGGTGTGAAAATCATGACATAAACCCTCTCCCCCTGCCTCCCCAACACACACACACACACACACACACACACACACACACACACACACACACACACCTTTGTTCCTATGTGTAGAGATGAGGCGGCAGGTGTTTTGGCCTCCGTTTTGCCTGTGTTTTTCCCCTTCTCCTCTTCCTCACCCTCCTCCTCCTCCTCCTCTACTTCCTCTTCCTTTCTCCAGACTCAGCAGAGATGGGACTTTGTTTGTTTGTTGGGACCTGTATGCAAATTGTAAAGTTATTGGCTCACAGTTGGGATTGTATAAGACACTGCTAGCATGCATTTCACTTGCTGTTCAATAGAATATAAGCTTATAAGTTATGTGGAAGTTATGTCTGTGTGCTGTCTGATGTTTGCTTGCATGTGCATTTGTGCACATATATGTGCATGAGTATTGTTTGTATGTTATTTTGTTTGTATGTTGATTTGCCGTCTGTGTGTGTGTGTGTGCGTGTGTGTGTGTCCATTAGTTTGTGTTTGTATGTGAGTGTGTGTGTGTGTGTGTGTGTGTGTGTGTGTGTGTGTGTGTGTGTGTGTGTGTGTGCATGTTTTGTCTGAGCTGTTTGGGTTGTGGGGACAGATCAGCTCACAGCAGCTGTTTATCAGGTACAGGTGGGCTCCTGCTGATACCTTCCGCAGCCACAGAGAGCAGCTAACCTGGAA
Source organism: Sardinella longiceps (assembly GCA_027497455.2). Taxonomy (NCBI): domain Eukaryota; kingdom Metazoa; phylum Chordata; class Actinopteri; order Clupeiformes; family Clupeidae; genus Sardinella; species Sardinella longiceps. The sequence continues at coordinate 8,545,037 of JAODXP020000006.1, read as the reverse complement.
ATTGATGTTTCACATCAACGAGCCTCTCTTTGCTCCACTGCTGGAAGCGTGCATATGTGTGTGTGGTGTGTGTGTGTGTGTGTGTGTGTGTGTGTGTGTGTGTGTGTGTGTGTGTGCAGGCGCGCGCTCACGCTTGCGCTTGTGTGTGTGTGTGTGTGTGTGTGTGTGTGTGTGTGTGTGTGTGTGTGTGTGTGTGTGTGTGTGTGTGTGTGTGTGTGTGTGTGTATGAGTATGCATCTGTGTGTGACATGTGGATGATGTAGGTGAGATGTGTGTAATAAGTGGCTAATAGCAAAGTATATGGATGTATGAGTGTGGCAGTTTGTAAGTTTATGATTGTAATATGGAAATAGCAATAGTCCTCAGGGTATGCTTGCTTGTCATAGAGGTGTGTGTGTGTGTGTGTGTGTGTGTGTGTGTGTGTGTGTGTGTGTGTGTGTGTGTGTGTGAGTGTGTTTGTGTTTGTGTGTATGTGAGTGTGAAAGAGGGAGAAACAGAAAGAGAGGGAGTGGAGTGAGGGAGTATGCCTGTGCTTGCTAACTGCTCAAAGCTAAGTGTTATTGGGGACAATGTGTTCAGTGGCACCATTATTTTTTTCTAGTGCCATTCTGTGAGCTGGATGAAGAAAGGTTATCATGTCCTCCGTTTTGAAAGATGACATTTGTTCTCATAAAGGCCATGCCATCCTTCCCCTGTGGGATTCATCCAGAAGATCTGAGTACGGATTACAGAACCCTCTCTGGATTTCTGCCAAAATACCACACATTTTATTTATCTGTTTTTTTTGTTGTTGTTGTTGTTGTTGTTGTTTATTTTTACTTTAATTTTCTGTTGTTTGGGTTAACTCCATTTTCCATTCGTCTCTTCTTGCTCCCCTTTGTCCTGCTTTTTGCGGCCCCCCTCCCTTGCCGGTCGTTCCATCTCTTATTCTCTTGCTGCTCTTCTTTTTCTTTTGGTGCTATTGTTATTCATTGTTATTCAGGTTTAGTGTATCCTGCCTCACCCAGACAATCATGTTATTGATTCAGCACTATTTCCAAACACAATACTTTTTATACTTTTTATTCTAATTTTCTGTGTCTGGCTGTATATCTTATTGTAAGACACAATGTGTATATTTGTGTGTGTGGTGTGTGTGTGTGTGTGTGTGTGTGTGTGTGTGTGTGTGTGTGTGTGTGTGTGTGTGTGTGTGTGTGTTTAGTTTTACACTGAAATACCAGGAGGAGATGTTTTGGTTTGTGCATGAGGTAGCCAGGCTAATAAAAATGACTGGAGTATTATTTAGTGATTGTGTGTTTGTGTTTGTGTGTGTGTGTGTGTGTGAGCGTGAATACCAGTGTGTGTGTTTCTTATCTCAGAAGGAGTAGTTGACATTTAACAGACTGTTGCAGCCAAGCTACCATTATGCACTTGTCTTATCTTGAGAAACTTGTGATTTTCCTGTGTGCAGTATATTTGTTATTTTGGCAAACCTTTTCTTTTTCATAAGAACGCAAGAGTTTTGTTTTGTCATCTAACTATTATACAATTTTATTATAGTATGTCATAGAATTTTTCAATTTCATTTCAATTTTATTACAGACCAAAATTGCCCCTAAAATAGTAGAGAATGGTGATAATGGATAGTGTTTATTTGCCAGACTACGCAATAAGCTTAAATTGGACAGTAACACACAGATTCTGATCGTATTACTTTCATCCAGCATCCATTACTTGCAGATTGTTTAAATCAATTTGTGTATCACTACAGCAATAAATCATATCTGTAATGGTGAGGTTGCAGAAATAAGGAATGTCTTTCATCATTCGCTTCGTACAGAGGGTCTGTACAGAGGGTATTGAGAAACGATTGCTTGCCGAAGGTGTTTAAATTCATAAAGATTGGAAAAGCCTTGACTAATAGCCTTACCAGTGGTATCCTTGCACTGCATTCACAACATTTCCATCTGTTCGCTGATTGGCCAGGATGAAATGCATCCTGACAAATGAAGCTCAATGGGACCAACCCTCGACGGAGCACTGAAGGGAGATGGGAATTGAGTGGAACTGCTTTTGGAGGCAACGGTCAAGCTGCAACTCCCAAAATGGCTGTCAGTGGTGATATCTCTCCATATTACGAGGGGGGGGGGGCAAAGGGATCTCTGCTGCCCCCTTGGGCTTCACAGCTTTCAGTTTAGCCCCTTGGTGACCCCTTGACCTTTTCAGGTTTTTTTTTTGTAAAGCTGATTTTTTTTTTTTTTTTAATCAAAATACACAAATTCACAAACAAACAAACAAAAAAAAGAAAATACCACCCAAACTGCAAAATACTAAATGGCACAGTGTAGATAGCCTAATTTGCAAATATGAGACCTTGATAGTGATTTCTGTGTCTAAAGTGTGAAAATGTGTTGTTCATGTGTGAGTTTTGCAAAAAGGGTGAAGCAGACATTGTGCAACGTTGTGCAAATCTGCAGAGGTGTTTTGGAGTTTTTCTTGTGTGATAATTTCTGTTTTAGTGAGTAAACAACAGGGAAAAAAACTGTAGCTTGACATAATGGCCTGCAATATCACCCTTTAGGCGAATATGCTGTGCACAGAAGAAATGCTTCTGAGATCACAGTGAAGGTTTTACATGAAAATGTATTTGTCCAGGAAGAGAAACAAGGGAAAGAAGGCAGAGGAGAAGTGTGTGTGTGTGTGTGTGTGTGTGTGTGTGTGTGTGTGTGTGTGTGTGTGTGTGTGTGTGTGTGTGTGAAAGAGAGAGAAGGGTGGGGTGTGTGGGGGAGCAAACAGAGTGAGAGAGAGACACCCGGCCTTCACACCATCCAGCATATGCACTTCTTCTCCAGTCCCAATTCTCTTTACAGCCTGATGTCAGATCCATCCTCATTGCAGTGCTCTATATTTGTGTGTGTGTGTGTGTGTGTGTGTGTGTGTGTGTGTGTGTGTGTGTGTGTGTGTGTTTACTTCCACGAGTTGATGTTTTGATGAGAGATGCTTGTGTGTTGGAGCTTTTGGGAAGTTGCTGTCTTTTAGGAAATTGTAGCAGCCTGATGAGTGCTATCCTGTGTTCATGATGTCTTGTGTGTGTGTGTGTGTGTGTGTGTGTGTGTGTGTGTGTGTGTGTATCTGTGTGCTACATACATGTCGTGTGTGTATCTGTGTGTATATACGTGTGTGTGTGTGTGTGTGTGTGTGTGTGTGTGTGTGTGTGTGTGTGTGTATGCTTGTGTCTGTATATCTGTGTGTGACAGCATGTGTGTATTTGTGCCTACATCAGCCAGCCCAGCTGTCATGTGCAAACTTGTCTCTCTTCCAGATTCCTCTCTCTATCTCCCTCTCTCTCTCTCTTTCATTCTTTTTCACTCTTTCACTCTCCCTCTCCAGATTGCCTGAGAAGGTCAATTGCCAATTTGCCTCTGCCAGTGTCTTTATCAAAACCAATATTAATTTTTGCTAATTAGGACCTGCAGCTAATGAGCGTTACAGATAATTAGTTCATTTATAATCCATAAAACAAGTGTGGCTTGTTAGCAGATCAGAGAGGCACAGCACACACACAACCCCACAGCCACAAGGTCTGCTGAACTATGAGCCGGAGGATGAGTTAGATGTGGCAAGGTAGCAAACTGTTATCACACACACACACACACACACACACACACACACACACACACACACACACACACACACTCATGAGCATACATAAACAGCAATAGAAATGATTCAGAACAGGGTATCATACACACACCCGCAAGCACACACACACACACACACACACACACACACACACACACACACACACACACACACACAGCATTTTCAGGAAAGTGGAGCACATATGTTGTGATCTTTGACAGTGCTGATCGTTCCAGCAGACTTACCCACCCCCCTCAGAGACCCATCAGAAGACCTGCCTTTGGCCACTCCATCTATCTCAATCCCATTCTCTCTCTCTCTCTCTCTCTCTCTCTCTCTCTCTCTCTCTCTCTCTCTCTCTCTCTCTCTCTCTCTCTCTCTCTCTCTCTCTCTCTTCCCCCTTTTCCCTCTCTCTCTATCCCTCTGTCCCTTTTGTCATCTTGCACTCATTCACCCCCCAGTCTCCACTCTGTCCACTTTTCTCTCTTCTCTCTCTTCTTTCTCTGTCTTCCTTTTCCTCTCCCTCCTGATAGTTGTCTTTCTCTCTTTCTCCTTCTTTCCCTCCTTTACTACGCACTCTTCCTCTCTCTCTCTCTCTCTCTCTCTCTCTCTCTCTCTCTCTCTCTCTCTCGCTCTCTCTCTCTCTCTCTCACTCTCTCTCTCTCTCTGTCTCTGTGTCTCATCTCTGTCTCTCTCTGGGCTGTCTGCAGTGCTGACCTCCTGTCACCCTCTCCGGCCTCTGATAGCCAGACTTCAGGGAGAGAGGGACAGCTGAAGGAGGGGAGAGAGGGATGAGAGAGAGAGAGAGAGGGTGAGAGAGAGAGAGAGAGAGAGAGAGAGAGAGAGAGAGAGAGAGAGAGAGATAGAGAGAGCGAGAGAGAGATGCTGGGAAAAAAGGCAGAAAATAAACTGGGAGAGGTCTTATGTGGGGTGAAGCAAAGAAGGAGCTGATTCAGAGAGTGAAAGATGGCGGTGTGTGTGAGAGCCAGTGAGGGAAAAAGCCACTGATTTGAAGAAGGCTCCAATTAATCCAGTTTATGGGCATAATGTGGGAGAGAGAGAGAGAGAGAGAGAGAGAGAGAGAGAGAGAGAGAGAGAGAGAGAGAGAGAGAGAGAGAGAGAGAGAGGAGATGAGAGGAATGTGAGGGAGGGGAAGACGCTGAGAGAAGATGTGGGGTTTGAGGGAGAGAGAGAGGGGTGGATGAAGAGAGAGAGAGAAAGAGAGGGAGAGAGAAGGGAAATTGAAAGAAGTGTGAGGGAGGGGGAGAGGCCAAGAGAAGAGGTGCGGATTGAGGGGGAGAGAGAGAGAGAGAGAGAGAGAGAGAGAGAGAGAGAAGAGGAGATGAGGGGGGCTGAGAGAAGATGTAGGGTTTGAGAGACAGAGAGAGAGAAAGAGAGAGTGAAAGCGAGAGAGCCTGGAGATGAAGTAAGAGTGGCCTTGACAATGGATGGTTCCATGAGACAGTAAAGGGAGAAGTGCAGTGAAAGACATGAAATGACTGATGAAGCTGATGTGGTGATATTGATGGGAAATGGCATGTCTCTGTACAAAAATACCGTCCACATTTATTGCCAAAGTCGGCTATTTTTCACCACCGGGCCTAAACATCAATCACCCACAGTGAGAACAGGCATTCTCCTCGCCGAATGTGGGTGTCACCGCTCCACTCAGATTGACACTTAGGGAGCCGATATCAGTGGTGTGAAATAGAAGTGATTTCCCTGTGTGTGTGTGTGTGTGTGTGTGTGTGTGTGTGTGTATGTGTGTGTGTGTGTGTGTGTGTGCTTTCAATTGCCAGTCCATCCTTTTCACTTGCAGATCAGAGCTGTCACTTTAGCAAAAGCTGGTGGCATACTGTACCTAAAGCTAGTTATCAGAGGGCTAGCAACAAAAAAAAGAGCATGTGTGTGTGTGTGTGTGTGTGTGTGTGTGTGTGTGTGTGTGTGTGTGTGTTTGTGTGTGTAGACAGTTTGACATCTTGACCTCTTTTCACTAGTCTGTCACTGGGTGCGTGACAGGTCTCAGTCGCTTTGAGCGACGCCTGTCATGAACACTATACTTCACGAACATCACCACTATAGGCTCCTATGGTATTAGAGTATGTGTTTTAGTGTGTCTCTGTGTATGAGTGTGTGTGTGTGTGTGTGTGTGTGTGTGTGTGTGTGTGTGTGTGTGTGTGTGTATGTGTGTGTGTGTATGTGTGTGTGTGTGTGTGTGTGTGTATGCAAGAAATGACCATTAGCTGAGTGTTGATTTAGCTCTAACAGCTTTAATGGCTGCTGCTGGGAGGTCACAGATTTGACTGAAATCCTGTCAAAGAGGATTCTATATGAATGTGTGTGTGTGTGTGTGTGTGTGTGTGTGTGTGTGTGTGTGTGTGTGTGTGTGTGTGTGTGTGTGGGAGGGAGACAGAGAAAGGGAGAGTGAGAGAATGAGAGAGAGAATGAAAAAGGGACGGCAGACTGAGGGGGCAAGCCTCAGATAGTCCAGCGGAAGAGAAAGTACCACATCTCCGTCCAGAGGATGGAATTTAGCAGGGGTGGACACGCTGGTGGCCAGCTTTGTCCTGCCGACCGACAGCAGGGTCTGAAAGAAAGCCACACCATCCCACTCTGAGACTGAGAGAGATACTGCTGCACCCACCCACCCCATTATCTCCAGTCCACTCCTCCTCTCTCTCTCTTTCTCTCTGCACGGCCATCCTCCCTCTCCGGCTGATACTGAAGCACACAAGAAAAGAGGGATGGAGGGAGAGAGAAGGGGGGTAGGATGACAAAAAGCTTGAAAAGGAAAGTTTGTGTGGTGTGTGTGTGTGTGTGTGTGTGTGTGTGTGTGTGTGTGTGTGTGTGTGTGTGTGTGTGTGTGTGTGTGTGTGTGTGTGTGTGTGTGTGTGTGTGTGTGTGTGTGTGTGGTGTGTGTGTGTTTTTTGTGAGAGGGAGAGATAGAAAGAGACAGAGAGAGAAGGAGAGAGAGAGAGAGAGAGAGAGAGTGAGAGAGAGAGAGAGAGAGAGAGAGAGAGAGAGAGAGAGAGAGATGGTGTAACTGTTTCTTAGGTTTGAGTGAACAATCAAGTGGATGGCAGAGAAGTCCTGATGGGCTCTCAAGCATAGCTCTGTGAACAATGATGTGAAAATGGAGCTGTGTGTGTCTGTACATGTGTGTGTGTGTGTGTGTGTGTGTGTGTGTGTGTGTGTGTGTGTGTGTCTGCATGTGTGTGTGCGAACACATACGCATGTGCGTGTATGTGCGCATTCTTCTTTTTTGCATACACCCCTAGAGTATACATGCTCGTCTGTATCTATAGGCGCCTGTGTAGCGTAGCGTAGCGTTTGGTGTGTTTTTCTCTGCTCCCCTTGACATGCAATTGGATGCAATTAGCGATCCTTTCCGCTTTGCAGCGGTGAGAGGGTAAACATTTCAGTGTCAGACAATAACACCCTCCCTACCCCCACGCTGTGTGTTTCACCCTCCACATACCTCATTCCGCACCACAGGTGTCTCCTCACACACCATCCCCCCCCCCCCCCCCCCTCCCCAACCACTTATAGTTCTCTGCCTGACCGGCCCTCAAAGCCTTGACAGAGTGTTTGAGTCAGACTTCACTCTATGAAATGGACAGCAGTGAAGAAGCTCGCACTAAAGACTTCCAAGACATGACGCCCACAGAAGATGGTGGGCAAAGAAATCCTGACTCACGTTTTTTTTTTTCTTTTTTTTTTTCTACATCACAAGGGAGCTTTTTGCTTTGTAGGGATTCTGTGTTGTGAGAGGCAGTGTTTAATTAACAGTAGGGCTTTTGAGAGGATTTGGGCCTATATTATGCACTTGCCCTTGTTAGTAGAGTAGCACTCTCTAAATGCCCCACTATTATAAACAGGCTCTTCAAATAGACAAGGCACTACAGTACTTCTTCATGCTCTCAAAACTGTTAAAACATAGAAAATAATTCCTTATGTTTTATTAATTTAGGTCAGTCGGGTGAAAAGGTTGTGTTAGCCATGCTCACTATTACTCCATTGTGCTAGCTAAGCT
>JAODXP020000006.1:8514883-8524883 GCA_027497455.2 Sardinella longiceps | reverse complement strand
CTGTACAGTATATGGTTCAGTGTACACTGATGTGTAAGTTAAGGTGGCAGGTGTGCGCCAGTGTGATACCACTGTGTGTTACACGTTAACATAGATAATTGGGAATGTATAAATATGAAGTTGATAATTGTTGAAGTTGATAGTTGTTTTATGCCTCCTTTGCACTCGTTCTATCAACATACCCTGAGATACTCCTGGTGTGAAATTCACAGTCCCTGCGCATGTGGGGTGTTTTTCCATTTAGGTAGATTGGTGGTTTGCCGCCATGAACTGGAAAGGTGTTTGTCACACTCCCTTTAAAAAACAAACTTCATTTTTATGTGTCGTGTGAAAGATTGAATTATATACTGAGGGACTGAGAACCTATAGGGCTGAAGTGACAGTTTGGTCAAAATTGAGTTATATGTATCAAATGAAAGCTGTTGATGAGCTCTTTCCACTAACAAAATTATACAAATAAAACATCAAATACTTTAGAGAGTGACTAACCAAAATGGAAAGGCTTAACTTTGAACATACAACCATACCAGAGGGGCATAAAAGACAAATTATTTCTCATGAATGCTTTAAATAGGTGAAATCAGTACAGCAAGCAGCATATGAGCTAACTGTAGTCATTTTTGTTTTGACTCTCCTGCAGTACAATGTTACATGAGCCCTTGATGTACTATATGTATACTTATATATATAATCAATGGCAAGTGGAAAATTTAGACTCACTACTGACCAGTGAAATAAACACCATATCCTCAAAAAATCTTCTCTGTCAAGAGCCAGGGTGTTTTTACTCAACAATATTCCAGTAATTCACTGTAGCTGTGTGAATTTAGTTCACCTTCATCTCAGTAGCTCAGGTCAGAGAGAGACTGAGAGCGAGTCACTGGTGTGCTGCCCACTGGCCTGTGCAACTGCACCTGTTCACCCTGATTCACCCTCAGGACAGTGACTCAGCATCGACTAAGACCTACTACTTCAGAGACTACCACTAACTCATATTTTCTCTCCTGTCTGTTGTGTGTGTGTGTGTGTGTGTGTGTGTGTGTGTGTGTGTGTGTGTGTGTGTGTGTGTGTGTGTGTGTGTGTGTGTGTGTGTGTGTGTGTGTGCTGTGTGTGTGTGTGTGTGTGTGTTTGTGTGTGTTTGTGTGTGCACATGTGGCATATATGTCTGTGTGGGATGGCATGTGTCTGTGTGTCTATGAATGTTTTTGTGTGTGTGCATGTGTGTGTGTGTGTGTGTGTGTGTGTGTGTGTGTGTGTGTGTGTGTGTGTGTGTGTGTGTGCTCCTACACTGCAGGCTCCTCGGTGACCCAGCTGCAGGCGGTGGACCCTGACGGGGAGCCGCTGATCTTCGGGGTTGTGGGGGAGGAGGCCACACGCTACTTCGCCGTGGAGCAGAACACCGGGGTGGTATGGCTCCGACAGCCACTTGACAGAGAGGTCAGACTCCATACATCTGTGTGTGTGTGTGTGTGTGTGTGTGTGTGTGTGTGTGTGTGTGTGTGTGTGTGTGTGTGTGTGTGTGTGTGTGTGTGCGTGTGTGTGTGGTTACAGTAGGTTACTTGTGTGTGTTTGTGTGTTTGTGTGTGTGTGTGGGGGGGGGGCAGTGGGGAGGAAGTGGGGAATGGAGGAAGGAGGGGAGAGGAGAAGAAATGGAATATGGGAAGGAATGACAGAGAGACTAAGAATGAAAGAAAGAAAGAAATAAAGAAATAATGGAAGAATGAATGAAAATGAAGAAGAAACATTAAAAAGTCCAGTTATAACTTTAGTATGTAAACTCTAAATTATAATTTGTACTTTGTACATTAACTGCATATTTGTATCTCTTGCACCAGAGCAAGTCAGAGATGCAAGTGGAGTTCTCTGTCAGTGACAGCCAAGGGGTAAGTGCCATCAGCCACCAGCAACAGCTTCAAGCATAGCGTCTATCTATCTATCTACGCAAACCTTGACAATCAGCGTTTCTCAAAGTCGAGCATGCTTCCTAGGTAGCACACTAGCCTTGGAAGCCGTACACTCCAAAAACGAGGATCCATCAGTGCATCCTTGAAAAATCTATGAACAAAGGCCTCTGTCCTCGCTAGAATTTAGAAGGATGCTTGACTTTGGAACAGTACTTGGCGACTGATAATGACGTGGAATGCTCGAAAAAGCAGCCTTCCAAGCATGCTTCCTCGACTTTGAGAAACGCTCAATGAGTATGATAATGTTGTATATAAAACATGGAACTTGAACTTGAACACACACACACACAGACACACACACACACACACACACACACACACACACACACACACACACACACACACACACACACAGACACACACACACACACACACACACACACACACACCACACACACCGACACACACACACACACACACACACACACACACACACACACACACACACACACACACACACACACACACACAAACATGTTAATGAATAATGGATATAATGGATGCAATGGTTAATGAATGTGAAACAGGTATTACAGCATATCAGGCCAAGTGTGGGAATGCATACAAGTTTTAAAAGTGTAGAGTTGTGTTCTGTGCTCGGACAGGTGGTGAAGGACACAGTCAACATCCAGATTGGAGATGTGAATGACAACGCCCCAACCTTCCACAACCAGCCTTACACAGTGCATATACCTGAGGTACACACACACACACACACACACACACACACACACACACACACACACACACACACACACACACACACACACACACACACACACAGAGAGAGACTATACCCCCTCAGTATTCTTGAACCAGCCAGTCAATCATTGCACAGAGTCAACAGATTTACACAAGTAAATGTACCAAACACACACACACACACACACACACACACACACACACACACACACACACACACACACACACACACACACTTCTTAAATACCCCCTCAGTATCTGACCGCATAGCCAAGGCATTTGCTTTCAGTTCTGTTTTGTTCTTGCTGTCTATATGCCTCTTTAATCAATACATGTCCATCATAGGCTGAAACAGTGGGTGGGTTGTCTTTGAGTAGGTGTTTATGCTTTTGTTTGTGTTTGTGTTTGTGCTTCTGTTGAACTGTGTGGGGATAAATGCTGAGGCTGTCTCACTTCAGGCTGAGATATCCTGTGTTTCCTCCTTCCCCTCTGAAAAAAGGAGCCGGTATTCCTCTCAATGGGTGGGAATAAAGCGTGGTTAGTTAGTCCTGCTGGTGTTTTTGGTGTTGTTGGCACACTGGTGCTATGATCATGCTGGAGGGTCTACTGCAGTAGAAACATAAACACATATACACACGCACGCGCGCACACACACACAGACACACACACACACATACACAAACTCATATAGACACACACAGACACACACAAATATCTAAACACATGCGCACACAGACAGACACACACACACACACACACACACACACACATAACTACACAATTATCACACACACACACACACACACACACACACACACACACACACACACACACACACACACACACACAGACACATACTGTAAACACATGGTTCTTAAAGACATACTGTATCTGCTCCGTCTTTTTTTCTCTCCCCTCTCTGTTCATCCTCCTCTCTCTCTCTATCCACCCTCTCCCATCTCCACCTAATCCCTAATATGAGGTAATTGGCAGGGCTGAGCATTGAGCTTCAAACAGGACGAAAACAGGACACACACACACACACACACACACACACACACACTCACACAGTGTGTCATGCATAGTTCACATGTTCATATAAATATAAAAATAATCTTTTTATTTATTTATTTCAAGACATACCCACACACCTCTTCTTTTCTCCAATTCTTTCCTCAATTCCTTCTCTCCCTCCCTGCCTCTCTAAAATTCAATTCTATTCTATTTCTCTCTTTCAGAGGAGAGATTATGTGTCTCTTTTTAAGCCAGCACCAAAAGAGCAATGGAAAGATTTAAAAATATTCAGGACATTCACAAAGTGCAATCACTATATTGACTGAGGAGCAAACAAAATGTTTTGCTTAAATTGCATAAGGAGAGAACTCAACGTATTTTACTAGGTTGTCTGGTGTCTGCTTTCACGACCGTAATGTCAGTCAGTAATGTGTTAAAAATTGTGCATCTGGTGTAATATTTTCCTGCCAACTTCATAGCATATTCCTTTGGATCCAAAGCAAAAGTCCATTTCTGCTGCCCAGACAGTCTGTGCTGTTCAGAAACATTGCTGGAGACAGGAAAAGCTGTTTCACTGGAAGGAGCTGAGAAAAAGATGGGTCTGTCCTCTCCTTTCAGTCCTGATCTCTCTCTCTCTCTCTCTCTCTCTCTCTCTCTCTCTCTCTCTCTCTCTCTCTCTCTCTCTCTCTCTCTCTCTCTGTCCCTCCTTCTCTCTCTCTCATCGTCTTCCTTCCCAACTTTCTCCCGGCCGCTGCATTTTGATGGCCTCATTACCTCCCTGACCCCCGGTGACCTCAGCCGGGCAAAGAAGACAAACTGCCACATCACTCCATCAAGCTGTCAGTCAGTGGAGCCACTGTGCTCGCTGGCCAATCACAGATCACTATGGCATTAAACCCTGGTGTACAGGGGTGGGGGTGGGGGTGTTGCAGTAACAGGGGACTCTGCAGATTACAGATGGGGAATTGGGGGAGGTGCAGAGAAAGATACACAGAAAGAAATGTAAGGAAACTGACAGGAGAGAAAGAATCATCCCCAAATACTACAGGGATGGTTTGAAGGTGGTTTAACCTACTGTAGCCTGGCCATTGCCTAGGGCTACTAACGCAGTTTAGCTCAATTGGCTCATCTCCCTTCAGTACTCCGTCTGGGAGTCTGGCCATTGGCATCCCATCCTAGGACAATCGGCGAACTTGGAATTTCAACAGCTCCAGCAAGCATTTGTTTCCCAATAGTCAGAATCCCAGACCCTCGAAGCGTAGAGATGGTTTCGAAGGTGTATTATCTGTGGGTTTGACCCCAACCCTAACCCTTTCCAGACTGGAGCAAGGCAAAGAGGTGTGTTTATGATGCTGGATTGTATTTGTGCCGGATTGGATTGTCTGGATTGCCTATGTGCACACTCCTACATGTTTTTACCCATGTTTGTGCAGGTGTCTACGTAACGGTTTGCGTGGTTTGACTGTGTGTGTGTGTGTGTGTGTGTGTGTGTGTGTGTGTGTGTGTGTGTGTGTGTGTGTGTGTGTTTGTGTGTATGTGTGTGTGTGTAGCGTGTGTACATTGCACAGTAATCGCTGGCATAATTTGTGGTGCCATAAAGATGCTCGGAGACACTCTGTGTAAGGGAGCAGGTGGACTCTGAGCATTCTCTCTGTCAGCAGTAATGAGCTGGGTGGATTTACTGCTCTCTCGCTCACTCCATACTTGTGTGTGTGTGTGTGTGTGTGTGTGTGTGTGTGTGAGCGTGTGTGTGTGTGTGTGTGTGTGTGAGCAGGCAAGATAGAGTGAGAGAAGGAAAGAGAGAGGCAGAGCGGAAGAAGGGAGGGAGAGATAGAGGGAGGGAAAGACAAATGAGAGGAATTTCGCAGCTAAAAACAATATATCAGCGAAGCGCGCTGTGAATGGGAGCTAAAGTAAAGGTGCTGCGAGGTGGCGGGCCAGGCTGCATACTGAGAGAATATGAATAATAAAAATCTCTTTGGAATGATGACAACATGTAAAAATAAGATTAATAGAGGCCATTACACACGTGAAATGTATTTGAGGAAAGGCCAGAGAGAGAGAGAGAGGGAAAGAGAGAGAAAGAGAGAGCCAGACAGTGTCTGTCGTGTGTGTGTGTGTGGGTACGTGCACCGCTGTGCCTGAATCCTGGTGCCTCTGAGAACTTATGATCCCCACCTCCCCAAACTTAAAAACAAAACAACCAAAAGAGCATTGTAAACACACAAAAACAAGCATTCAAGTTTTCTTTCTCTCTTTCTCTCTCTTTCTGCCAGACAGACAGACACACACACACACACATACACACACACACACACACACACACACACACACACACACACACACACACACACACACACACACACACACACACACACACATTCTTGCCTCCTGGTGTGTCCACTGGTGTGTCAGATGGCTCATCAGTGCCATGAAATGTCATTGCTAATGACTTTTTCTGGCAGTGCAGCATCCCGCTGGTCTCTGGCACTCTCCAACTTTTCCCTCTTGGACTGAGAGAGGAGAGAAAAAAGCACTCTGCCCTGTCATTTAACCCTGACCCTGACCTAGCTCAGGTGATTTGGCCTCAGTCCTATGCCAGTCACTCTTAACGGTCTTTGGTATTTTTTTTCCCTCAACGGCGCATTCCAGGCAGCGCTGCTTTTAAGGCAATACCCCCCCCCCCCCCACACACACACACACACAGATACACTACCCCCCCCCCCCCAATCAAGGGTTAAGGTGAGTTAAGGGGTTAGGTTTAGTGTTAGGGTTAAGGTAGACAGTGCTGCCTGCAAGGTGCAGTTGAGGGAAAACAACACTGTGATAGACTGTGAACTGCATCACTATTAGAATGACATCTGTCAGCTGACGATTATTCAATTCAGCTGCAATAATGATGGCACAATAGATTTACATTGTGATTACACTATTAATGTATTCTTGATTAATAATATTGATGTGAAAGAAGAATTTTTGAAAGCAGATGTGTCATTTGCAATTTAATAATGCTCCTAATGATCCTAAATATTATTTATTGCAGTCTAAATTGTTATTATTTAGTGCTGGTGCAGAAGAGGTGGTTTTAGAACTTTCCTCTTCATTTATCTTGTGAGTAAATCTAGTGCAAACTCTCCAGGCCTGCATTTGTAAATGCTGTTTTTCTTCTCGATATTTTTAAGTCCTGGAGTCATGCCTACCCAAAGCCATGTTCATCCTGCCCTGACCAGCACAGCCACCTTGATCATCACTGTGTGTTTACATAGAGTAGGTGTTTGGGAGTGTGTGTGTGTGTGTGTGTGTGTGTGTGTGTGTGTGTGTGTGTGTGTGTGTGTGTGTGTGTGTGTGTATCTGCATATTCAAAGCTTGAGCCTCCCAGCCTCAGCCCCTCATATCTGTATGCTGATCCTGTTGAGAGAAAGAGCGAGAGAGTGAGTGAGTGTGTGTGTGTGTGTGTGTGTGTGTGTGTGAGAGAGAGAGAGAGAGAGAGAGAGAGAGAGAGAGAGAGAGAGAGAGAGAGAGTAACACAGTGTTCCTGTGATCCGCTCCTACACCACCACACGTCCACCTCAGTATGCCCTGCCTGAAAGAGACCTCCCAGTGGCACACCCAGGGCCTGATGCCAGGCATCAGCTAACACCACAGCCTCCCACCACCACCACCACCACCCAAATGCCCCAAACTGGCACCACAACACAGGGCGTATCCTGGATGAGAGGGCCCAGCGCAAGCCGCAGGGACCAGGAACTGACAGACCAGACAAATCTGTTTGAATGGGTTTCCGATGTGCTGTACCCCCCCACCACCAAAGGCCCAGCCTGTCAGCAGAGCACAGTCTCCTGCTACTGTCTGGTCAAGCTTGGGGTCCATACTGACTTCCAACACACACCCAAACCCGCTGCTTTTCTGAATAAAATCCCTAATTTTCTGAGTATAACATCAAAACAGGCTACCTATGTAAGGTATAAAGCGAGGATTTCAAAGTGAGTACCGGTATAAAGTTTGGAAAATTCTACTCATATAGGAACTGAGGCAATATTTCAAAGCTGGCTCTCTCTGATCTTTATCCTCAGGTGTATGGCTTATCTTTCGCCTGTCAGTTATCTTCTACACTATATATTCCACCCAAGTGAATGCCATGGTAACCAATAAGCATGTCTGATATTCTCCACCCCCCCCTCCTACTCTCTCTCTCTCTCTCTCTCTCTCTCTCTCTCTCTCTCTCTCTCTCTCTCTCTCTCTCTCTCTCCAACCATTCTAACCTGGAATTCAGACCTGTCACCGTGGCACCCAAGTGGAGCCTCTTTTTGACAGTAAATAGAGGAAGGGGATGGGGGTTGTTGGGTGGGGGGGTGGTGGAGGGGTGAGGATTCACTCCTATAGTAAACCTCTGATCCATGAAGCGAGGGATTTGAAGCAGGAGAAAGAGTGGGAGATATAGAAATGAAAATCCCCCCACGCCTCCTCTCCTGTCTCTCTCTCTCTTATGGTTAAAAAAGGCTGAGGATGGGGCGGTCATTCATATCCATCTGCCTAATGCAGACTACCTGACAGGCTGATTAGACACTAAATCGGGAAGATGTGCTTCCCTAGGCGTGGGTGAATATGGATGACCAACAGGCACCGGCGAGTGTGTCTCTGTTTTGCTTGACCATCTGCTGGACAAGATACAATTTTGAAGTAACTTTTCGCGGTTAATCCTTGATGTGCAGCTGAGCACAAGAAATGCCTTGTAGTCACAGGGCGAGAGGAAAGAAGCACGTTCTTGGTGTGTGTGTGTGTGTGTGTGTGTGTGTGGTTATTGTAATGGCCCCCTCGAGAGCAAATGGCTGTGAAGAGAGTCATCACACGTCAGTCAGTGGGCCGAGAGGCACTAGTCGTCTCTGGAATAGTTTACGGCGCATTCTTTCTGGTTGGCCGGATAGCCTCAACAATACGGGCACTCTGATGCTGTCTGGAGCTAAATCATCCCCCCCCCCCAACACACACACACACACACAGACACACACACACACACACACACACACACACACACACACACACACACACACACACACACACGTGCATACACCCAGCACCACCAACACTTATGCACCCCCAACTTCAGCACCACCCCCCTCCCCGGCCTTACCTCTTACCTCCGCCTTCTCTGTCTTTATCTTTGTGTCATTTACTTTAGCCACTTGAGCATGAAGAACACCTTTGATTTGTGCGTGTATGTGTGTGTTTGGGCACTTCAGCAAGAGAGAGAGAGAGAGAGAGAGAGAGAGAGAGAGAGAGAGAGAGAGAGAGAGTGTGTATGTGTGTCTGTCTGATGTATGGGTGAGAGGCAAGTGTCCTTGTTTGCCTTTGTGCTTGCCTTTATGTGTGTGTGTGTGTGTGTGTGTGTGTGTGTGTGTGTGTGTGTGTGTGTGTGTGTGTCTGTAAATTATTTATGTTGAAAAATATCGCACATGCATATGTGCATCTCATGTTTGTAGAATGTTTTTATATATTTATTGTATCAGAAATAAATAAAACACTTTTATGCATGACTGTGCTGTTATGTAGCCTAAGTTCAATCATTTGCCTGTGTGAGTGTCAGCAGGAATGTGTGCACACACACTACAAAACACAGACCTATTACATATAAACCGCTCACAAAAAGTAAGGAAACTTGACTTTGGCCCATTATATCCCCCCTTTAATAATACCAATCCCTAAAGTGTTTTATGTCATTTTTATCGTTGGTTTGTCACCTTTACAATGAGGTATAGCTTGTAAGCATTGGACAATCATGGAATGCGCAACACAGCCTAACGTGTGAGTAGTGCCAAGCAAAAATGTGCCAAAATGGCCATGGTCATAGGGTTCTGCTGCATCTGATTTTGGGCCTCATGTGCTGCCAGTCACTGGTGTGCCTAAATTAGCACCTGAGCTTCAGCATTCTCCTATAGCAACAATACTGGTGGAAAGATGCCACGTTTGTTCCTTCAGGATAGGGCCTGTGCAATGGGGAACCTGAGGCTGGTGTTCCAACATGTAGTGGCAGCATCATTGGTGTCAGTCCTGGTACCATTTCCAAACTTAGAACCAAGTTCCATGAGACTGCGGAAGCCAAAGACAGACCAAGACGTGGCCATCTCAAGAAGACAACACCCCAAGAAGACCAGTGCCTCACTTTTGCTGCACTAAGGAACCGTAGACTCACTGCCAGAGACTTACAAGATATATTCAACTGTTCAACTGCTCAAATCTTCCACACGTTACTGAGGGCCCTGACACTGAGTGTAAAGTGTATGGCCAACATGTTTTTTTTGTTCTTGTCCTCGTTTCTTTGG
>JAODXP020000006.1:8504883-8509883 GCA_027497455.2 Sardinella longiceps | reverse complement strand
TTCCAACGTTCCCAGCTTTGTCTGTAATAGCATTCTCAATCATTTTTGAACACTTTTGAATGCTGTTTTTCAGCTTTTAAAGGAAAAAAGTAACTCCAGAATTTCAGATTTTTTCTTCAGACTAATAGCAAGCACTGTCCAATCATGCATACATATACTCCACACTACTGCCCACATGGTGTGTGTGTGTGTGTCTGCGTGTGTGTGTGTGTGAACAGTAGTACCTTCTGACTCTCACCCTGTCTACCACTCACACTCTCCTGCTGACAGGCCAGTCTACACCGTTGACTGCCCACGTCCGTTACTCGGGACTGACCAGGTCAGCATGTAGCCGTAAATAAAAAGCCTAGGGGACAGCAAACATGCTCCACACTTAGAACTTGTCAGCCAGTTCCGTTCGGTTGTCTGTTGCCTGTGAGGCGCTGGACTGACAGGTCTGTTGTCTTCCCTGGACACTCTGATGACCTCAGCCCTTCCACCGATATCTCAGAAAAGCAGCTTTTGTCTTTGGACACAATCAGAGGTGCCAAAGCAATCAGAGGCAAAGGCACTATTGCCATGCAGGAGATGTCAGACTCCTTTAACACTTTGCTCAGGCACGCTGACAGAGGCGGGACTGGTATGTAGTGTGTCCTGTGAGGGACATTTCTAGAGCGTTTTGCGGGTTGATTGTGAGGTGGAGGCTGAAGGCTACCCTTGTTGGGGAGACCACTGATAGAGAGGTTTGTTGCTCTGGTCTGTCACCGGAGTGTTGTTGATTTGTGCAAATCTAGTGAGACAGTCTCAGTTTTTCTTTCTATCTCTCCCTTTCGTTCTCTCTGTCTCCCTCTCTCCCCCTCAATTCAGTTTAATTTCATTCAAAGTTGCTTTATTAGCATGACCTCAAATACAGTGAAATAAAAGTTTGAAGAACAAGTACATCACATAATTTGCAAAATGATGTCTCTCGTTCTCTCTCTCTCTCTCTCTCTCTCTCTCTCTCTCTCTCTCTCTCTCTCTCTCTCTCTCTCTCTGTCAGTAATGTGTTTGATTTCATTGACTTGATTTGAAAAATGCAAAAAAATGAATGTGTGCTGTAGAGGAAGAGCAGAAGAAAGATAGAAAGAGAGAGAGCGAGGGAAAATTGTTGTGTGTGTGTGCATGAGTGTGCGTGAGTGGAATGGGGGGGGCCTCATGAATCTTCTTTTACCTCCATTTCATTTGTGTCATTTTAGCATGTCCCGTCAATTTAATTTGATCCATTTAGGCTGACATTGCGCCACTAATGTGGAACATCCCCAGAAGCAGAAGCAGCAGCAGTAGCGTCTCCTTTGGGCTGTAGCCACAGACAGCCAAGCCAATGTTTAAATAAATAACATTATTTAAAAAGCATTATTTAAACACCGTCCAAACCGTCAACAGCAACAACAAAAACAACAACAAAACTAATTAGTCCACATTGCCAGTTAAATATTAAGTCGGTAAGGCTAATCACAAGTCGTCCTCCCTTCAGCAGTCTTTAAATTGATAGAGAAAGAGAGAAGTGGTGAGAGAGAGAGAGAGTAAAAAAAAAAGTGGTGAGAGAGAGCGAGAGAGAGAGAGAGAGAGAGAGAGAGAGACGGTAGAGATGGAGAGAAAATGGGAACTTGTCGAGGCCGGGGAGTAGGGGTTGTAGAGTGAGAAGAGGGGGCAGGAGGGCAGGACAGAGAAGTAAAGAAAAAAAACAAAAACCAACAAAAAAAGAAACAAAACATGGTGAGCTTATAGAGAGATAGGTTGTACAAGGTGCACTGAGACCGGAATGCTCGCAGCGATGCTGTACCACTCACTATACACCAGGATCCCTCAGCACGCAGAGTTTTCACTTTGTCAGTGAGACATCACTCCTGTCAGTCCGTCACCATCGATTAGATGTGATGTGCTTCAGCCGTGGGGTTCCTCCGTGCGTACCCCAGAGCCAAACTCACAACCCCTCCTCACCTCTCCCCTCCTCTCCTCTCCTCTTCTATCCCCTCATCTTCATTAATGCTCCACTCCAGTTTCACTCATCCTCCTGTACTACCCGCACGGTGAAAATCACACCCTCTTCCTTTCAGTTCTTGTCAACTCTTTCTCCTGTATTATATCTCTATGATACTCTCCAGCCTTCTATCCCTCTTTGTGTGTCTCTGTTCTCTCTCTCTCTCTTTCTCTCTCGCTCACTTTCTCTCTATTTTCCCTCTTTCCACATTCTCCTGTCCTCAGGTATTCTTTCTCTTTCACCTGCCTTACTGTCTCTCCCTTGTTCATTTGTCTCCTGCTCCATTCTTTCCATCCTCTCCCCCTTCCTTTTTCCATATTCCTTTTTCTTCTCTCCATTTCCCACCATCCATCTGTCCCTCTCCCTCCATCTCACTCTGTCCCTCTATCTCCCCTCTCTCTTTCTTTCACTCTCTCTCTATCTGTCTGTTTTCTGTTTTCTGTGTTCTCTCTCTTCTCTGTGCCCCACCCATGCTCGTGTCTGGTTCAGACGTCTGCTGCAGAGCTACATGAAGTGATTGCAAACTGGACTCCCCTCATCAGGTTCCAGCAGCCCCCCCCCCCCCCCCCTTACCCCCCCTTACCTCCCCCCACCACCAACCACTCACCTGACTGCCAATCAAATCTGCTCCATGGCAGCCTTAGTGTACTGGGGTCTCCGCTCAAGACGTCTGTCGAGGGTCTCTTTTGTCTAACCCCAGCCTTTACTCAAGTTAGCCTGAGAATACAGTACATGCAAAGACTTGGCCCTCGCATATGTACTGTACTTTTGTACACAATACATACGCAACAGGTCATTTGCTCAGATTTTGTTTTTTTACATTTGCACCAGGGGCATAATTAAATATATCTAGAAGTCAGGAACACACATAAGAGATCCCCCTACAGCCGCAGATTTGAAAAAAAAGATATATACAGTAGATAGATAGATAGATAGATAGATAGATAGATAGATAGATAGATAGGCGTGCATTGCATTGCCAATGCATATTCTATATTTTACACAAGTACAATAGGCTATAGAATGTATAAAAAAATAAAAATAAATAAGAAAATAAAATAAATGCTACATACAGTAAATAATAAGCGAAAATAATAGACTCAAAGAAAAGTTTAAATTGCATACTGTCCATACAGAATAATTGGCAATGTGGTGTAAGCTCTATGTGCTTGATGTATAAACTTATCCATGATCCTGCACTACCACCTCTCAAGCATTGCATTGCAGAGATAAATGAAGGGTCTCTAGGTCCTCAGTGAGAGGTGATTGTTATGGGAGTTTCAGGGAGATCTCTTTTTGGCCAATCAGCTTTTTTTCCATCAGTGCAGTAGAAAAATGCAACTCAATTCCAGCCCATATTAGAGACTGTACAAGTTTCAACCAGTTTTATAAAATCCTTGAAGATAGACTGAAGGTTATCAAAGATGTGATCATTAATTTATTATTTTGTAATGTGTGCTGTCTAATATGTTCTTATTTGTGTATTTATGGTAGTGTCCTGGGTTGGCATGTTGTCCTTGTCTCATTCATTTGAAGCCCCCTGCCCAAGGACCACAGAAGAAAATTTGCTTTATTGCTAACTCTAGTATGGGACTTGTTCTGTGTGTGGTCCCTGTTAAATAAACTAATAAACTGAACTGAATGAAAGTGACTGTATTGAGCATGCAGGTACTGTAAGGTTTTTCCCAACGTCTCTCCTCCACTGTAATTTGAAACAGAACTTTGCTGCATGCAAGTTCATAATAAGCCGCCACAGGCAATAGTGATATCAGGAGGAGCAGGATAATTAAAATAGTTTGATTTCCAGTTTTATCCCTCTTTGTTTTTTCCCCTTGCGCTCTCTTCTTGTCTGTCTCTCTCTATCCTTTCTTTTCTTTCATGTGCTATTTCTTCATAGTCCTTTCCCCTCCTCTCCCTTTAGCTATCATTTCCAGTCTTCCACTCTCTCTCTCTCTCTCTCTCTCTCTCTCTCTCTCTCTCTCTCTCTCTCTCTCTCTCTCTCTCTCTCTCTCAGTCACACACACACACACACACACACACACACACACACACACACTGGCTCCCTGATCCTGACGGTCGTGTATTGAAAATAAAGAAGTGTGTATCACTTCTTGACCATCAGCTCCCACTTTGATGCTGATGAAGCAAAGCTGCCCCAGTGGCTCCGCTCCCATTTGATACTCAGCGACCGAGACACCGTCTGTCATCTGGTCAACCACTGCATGAACCCACGCTACCGCCGCCCCCATGTCGTCGCTCTTTGAAGATTCCACAGACTGGTTGGAGAGGATTGGGGGGGCGGGGGGGTGCCCATCGCCTGTGCTGTGCTATGCTATAGCCCACCGTTTTTGATATCTAATTGGATGGAGGGTAATGTGGGTCAAACGAAGGCTGCAGCCTGCAGGTCCTGAACCTTAACCCTGGTTAGGAATAATACATGTGCAGAAGCAGGATTTAGCTGAATAAAGATGGACAAAAGAGGTATGGTAAGGTAGTGAGAGAGAGGGAAAATAGACAGAGAGAAAGGAGAAAGAAAGAAAAGGAAAAAAGAATGGAAGAGCGAGGGAGAGAGAGAAAAGGAGAGAGTTCCTAGGAGAGGAAGGTGAGGAAAGTGAGTGAATGCCTGGGTGCAGTCAAGTCTCTCTCTCTCTCTCTCTCTCTCTCTCTCTCTCTCTCTCTCTCTCTCTCTCTCTCTCTCTCTCTCTGTGTGTGTGTGTCTTTAGCGATTTATGTATGTGCATGTCTGATGTAAGAGTAACTCCCAATGTGGCACAGCTTTGTCTTGGAGATGTGTGTTTCTCTGTGAGACTGTTTCTGTGTGCCCTGCCTAAAGTAAAAGAAATTCATTGTTTTCTTCAGCTGAGTATAAACAAATTCCAGCAGATCTTAGTGGACTCTCCTAAATTAGCTTTAGTATTAAAGTCTTAATTCATTCTGATTGAAAAAGGACAGAATAAATTAAAAGTAACTTCAAACTCACTTTAGTTTATGAGATTGTTCT
>JAODXP020000006.1:8494883-8497383 GCA_027497455.2 Sardinella longiceps | reverse complement strand
GAATAATTGAAATCTCATTTCAGCCATGATGTGTGTGTGTGTGTGTGCTCTCCAGCTCTGTTATAAGGAGCACCTCTGTCTCTGGACACAAAGGATACCCATGCCCAACCTGTGGCATCTGTCAGCAGCCTACTGCCAACTCAGGGGAACAGGAAGAGTCAGGGGTACTGTACAGGCGCTTTCACATTAGCCCGACATAGCCCGCCCAGAATGTTCATCCGTATCCATGGTCTGGGGACGGTCTTCATGGGCGGGTTTACATCGGTAGAGAGACTACCGGCCAATAAGCGAAGCTGATTAGACGAGCTGTCCAATCGTTTCAAACCAGAAGTGAATGCCCTCCCCCAAGCCCTATAATCGCGTCAGGTTTAAGAAGCTCCAGACCATGAATATGGATGAACAGCAGTATTATTGTCGGGCTATGTCAGGCTACTTTCACATAACCACCGTTGGAAAAGATGGCTCTGTACACTTACATGAAAAATAAATTATTGTATTGATCACAGCTTTTGGTCACACAACCTTCATCAGGGAATCATAATCATTGTTGAAAACTTTAACGATGCTTGATCAGAAATCACAGTTCTGCATTTGACTTATATACAGGAGACTACAAGAGCCATAACATAAAAGAAATAGCTTGTTAGTTTGTTTATGGTAAAAACACTACAGCGTGAAAGGTCAGAGCCAAGGTTGTCGATTTTCAACAAATTTGAACTTTGAGTGCTGCGTTAAAAAAGCTGATGCCGGCTATAATGCAATGCCGAGACCAACACGACACCATTCTATAGAAAAATAATTGATCAACGTGTGTCGGAAGAGTTTTGACAGCGGTGATGTGTAAGCACCTTAAGAGTCTGGTTGTTTTAGGATCACCAAGTCTGTGATCTTCAAGGGAGGGAGTAAACCTTTCTGATGGTAAAATGAACAGGCATTTTTAGCACAACATTTTTATTCCTCGATTTAGTCCCCCTGTACGGTTAGCAATTGAAAAGCAAATTGTAGTCTTGTTGAAAAGTAAATTGCAGTCTAAATTGGTCTAATCTAGTTGATCATTAAGAAAAATAAATAAAAAAAGGTTCTGCCATTTCTCTGTTCTCGGCTCAGCCAGCAGGAGAGCTCTGGTGATTTGTTACTTCCTCTTTTCCCCATTTAACATGTTCTAAACATCACCCAAGTTCTTTCCTGTTTTGACCCTGTTGCTACGTACAGTGCATGGCAATTTCACACATTTCTTTTTTTTTGCTATGGACCCAAATGGACTGTGGGGGTGGCGGCCACATTGAGTTTCACAATGTGAGTAAACATAACCTCCACTTTTAAAAAAAAGAACATAATAAATACAGAGAATAAAGAGTGTTTTACAAGTACTGATTGAAATAAAGCAACAAAAAAATAAAAAATAAAATAAAAACAAAGTTTGTCTGAGGCAAGTGAAGGAAAGTTTAGGAAAAAGTACAGAGATAGAAAGTGGAAGTGGATTTGGGTGACTGACCGAGAGAGCAAGTGAACGACAGGGAGAGAGAGAGAGAAAGAGCTAGAGAGAGAGAAAGGGAGGGAGAAAGAGAGGGAGCGAGAGAGACAGAGCGAGAGAAAGAGAGAGGGAGGGAGAAAAAGAGGGAGAGAGAGAGAGACAGAGCGAGAGAGAGAGAGAGGGAGGGAGAGAATTAGAGGGAAGTAGAGGGAGAGAGAGAGTATGTACTGGCCCCCTTTGGCATGCGTGGGAGTAATCAGATCTGTATTGTGGTGAGCAGCGGGTGCCCCTCCTCCCCATGTCCTAGATGGCCATTTAATGACACCCCCTGCCACACGGACCAATTAACCCTGTGTGCCTCACGTTGCTCAGCCTCCCCTCTCGCCCAGCGCCAGCTAGTGATTGTTCCACCTGTCGGGAAGAACCACGTGAACAAGGCCCTGCCTGCCTGTGCAGGATTGGAATCTTATTTTGCCACTGGGAGGCCCCCGAACAAGCCAAAGGGCTATTATAAGTGCCAGCAGCAACCGGCTATCTGTAAGCCTTGCATCAAAGCAGCTGCCTATATGTTCCTCTGTTAGTCACACTGTCGTTTCTCTTCAAAAGACGTTAATTCTGATGGTTATGTGTTGGTAATCAGCTATTCCAAGCACACTTGTTCTTTTCTTTTCTTTTTTTGAAAAAGAAAGAAAAATAAGATGGCATAGTGTTGAAGCAAAAGCAAAAAGTTGTGTTTCTATTTCAAAGGCAGTGTGTCGTGCTTAAACGTCATTCAAGTTCTCAGGGTTATAGATTGTCATCCAGATCTTATCTTATGCTTTGACTATTGTGATCTTTTCCATGAAACTTTGCACAGTGTGGAAAGCAACACACACATACACACACACACACACACACACACACGCGCGCGCGCGCGCGCATACACACGCATGCACACACACACACACACACACACACATACAGACACACACATGCACACACACACATGCGCACACATACACTCACACATGCACACACACACACACA
>JAODXP020000006.1:8484883-8489883 GCA_027497455.2 Sardinella longiceps | reverse complement strand
TTTTCCATATTTTGTGAATTATTTGGCCCTATTTGAGAAATTTCACAAATATCTGCAAGGCACACATATTTTATGTGCATAGTCCAAACAACCAAATGTTAAGGCAATGACTTTACATGAGTTGTGACAGTTGTTTGAAGCATTACAAATGTTTTTGATGCATAGCCAGTGTCCATGTAAATGTCTAAACAGAAGTCAATTTCCAAAGAGATAACTGATTTGACTAATTAATTAATATGAGATCAGGCGCATTTGGCAAGTGATTGATAGCAACTCCCAATGTGATGCGCTGATTGTGCATGAAAGAAAAACAGTTTTGATACCCTCAGTGTGATGGATTGTTGTGAACACAAACTCTCTCTCTCTCTCTCTCTCTCTCTCTCTCTCTCTCTCTCTCTCTCTCTCTCTCTCTCTCTCTCTCTCTCTCTCTCAAACACACACACACACACACACACACACACACACACACACACACACACACACACACACACACACACACACACACACACACACACACACACACACACTTGTGCACTGCACCTGCACACATACACCTGTCATCACGCATTTTAACTTTACTGCTTTGTACACCTTTTTCATTCTTAACTTCTACATTTCAATGACCACACTGTTGAAATCAGATTTCCTTTGGCAGTATTGTATCTTGATATATCTCTTCTTCTCCCTACTGTGTGTGTGTGTGTGTGTGTGTGTGTGTGTGTGTGTGTGTGTGTGTGTGTGTGTGTGTGTGTGTGTGTGTGTGTGTGTGTGTGTAGAATACTCCGGTGGGCACGTCAGTGTTCATGGTGAACGCCACAGACCCGGACCAGGGCACAGGGGGCAGTGTGCTCTTCTCCTTCCAGCCGCCCTCAGCCTTCTTCTCCATCGACGGGGCCCGCGGCATCGTCACCGTCACCAAGACCCTGGACTACGAGACCACCTCAGCCTATCAGCTCACCGTCAATGCCACGGTTAGATACACATACACACACACACACATACACACAGGGATGCACAAACATACACACACTGGGACGCACGCACACACATGCACACACATGCACACACACTCACACACACACACACACACACACACACACACATACACACTGGGACGCACACACATGCACACACAAGTGTGCGCGCACACACACACACACACACACACACACACACACACATAAACACAGTGTGACAGGGACACACACATACACACACACACACACACACACACACACACACACACACACACACACACACACACACACACACACCTGCAGCAAAATAAAACTAATTGAGCTCACACCATTACTCCTAGCGGGATCACAGCAGACCATGAATGTTTTGGATGACTTCATGCAGTACAGATTTATGCTTCTCATGCACCTTTTTCAAGCTGCCAACTTCTTTAAAGTTACCGAGGATAAAAGTGGAAAACATTGCGTAGTGGAAAACATTGCTTTGATGGATTGGTCTTCATTCATTCAAAACATACAGAATACAAGCATTGTATTTTATGAGACATCATTTTCATTGATCGGCTCGTTTAAAGCGTTGTCACTTCACCCAGTGGAGTATAGTCTTTTCATAATGCATATAGAGTGTGCGCTCTTTTGTACCTTCTGAAATTATTCATGGACATTATGTGTGCCTCAACCATTTCATTGATTTAAAAACTCAAATTAAATTGTGTGTGTGTGTGTGTGTGTGTGTGTGTGTGTGTGTGTGTGTGTGTGTGTGTGTGTGTGTGTCTGTGTGTGTGAACAGGACCAGGACAAAAGGAGGCCTTTGTCGCGACTTGCTAACTTGGCCATAACCATCACAGACGTGCAGGACATGGACCCCATCTTTACCAACCTGCCTTACAGCACCAACATTGTGGAGGGAGTACCACTGGTCAGTCAACATTTCTCTTCTCTTCTTTTTCTCCTCCTCTTCTCTTTTCTTCTTCTTCTTTTCACTTCCTATTCTCTTCTTTTACTTTTCCCTTCTCTTCTCTTCTCTTCTCTTCTCTTCTCTTCTCTTCTCTTCTCTTCTCTTCTCTTCCTCTTCCTCTTCTCATCTCTTCTCTTCCTCTTCTCTTCTTCATCTTTTCTTCATTTTCTCAGTTTGCCCTCATCCTCTCTCTCTTATTTTATTGCTCCTGAAATGGAGCTCTTTCTAGAGCACGTAGTGACGGAGAGATGTCCCACAGAGACAGAGAGGCAGTGAGCAGGAGGAGAGAAGCTGCCAGTAAACAGACAGTCATTATATGAGAGGCCATTACCCCTCTCTCCTCAACCTCCTCCTCCTCCTCCTCCTCTTCCTCCACCACCGCCGCCGCCGCCTCCTCCTTCCTGAGTGCGTGAGGTGGCGTCAGTGTAGCAGAGTGTAATTAAAGCGTTAGATTTACGCTCTGCCTCCTGCGCCGAGCGGCCCCAACCTGCTCCAAAGGTCAGCCAGACCAGGATTTATGCTTTGAGGAGGACAGAGGCGTGGAGCAGATTTACTCACTGTGTCAGACACCTCTGCCCTGAAGGAGCATGTTTGTGTGCGTGTGTGTGTGTGTGTGTGTGTGTGTGTGTGTGTGTGTGTGTGTGTGTGTGTGTGTGTGTGTGTGTGTGTGTGTGTGTGTGTGTGGTGTGTGTTTTAGGTGGGGGATGCCGGCATGTTCATTAGGTACATGCCATTATGTCTCTCAGAATGAGAATGTTTGCATCATCATGTATGTTTGTGTGTGTGTGTGTGTGTGTGTGTGTGTGTGTGTGTGTGTGTGTGTGTGTGTGTGTGTGTGTGTGTGTGTGTGTGTTTTGCTCAATGTGTGTGTGTATATGGGTTTTCTTGCGGTTGCATTGAGTGCCTACTGCCTACTCACTTGCACCACAGTGGTAGTGCTAGCCAACAGCATCCATTCCGTACCACATTGCTCACTGTCAGATAGCTAGCTGCCAACTTTATGAATGTGACTCAAACTTATGGAGACGCCTGTTGTACATCACATGCATTTATGCTCAGACTTTCCTGAACTATTACATCTCTGTCTCAACTTTCTCCCTCACCTTCCCCCTTCTCTCTCTCTTCCTTGCCTTCTCTCCCTCCCTCTCTCTCCCCCCCTCTCTCTCCCTCTCTCTTTGCCCACTCTCTCCACCCTGCACCTCTCACTTTGTCCCTCTATGCTGTAACAAAATGTCAAGTGCAGCATTTGCATGCATATTAACGGCGCGTGACGGCGACTGGGTCCGGGTGTCTCCCAGCCCGTACGATCCATCAGCTGTCAGAGGGAAGGTCAAACAGAGAGAGGAAGAGAGAGAGAGAGAGAAGGAGGGAGAGGGGAGGGGGTGTCGGGGAGAGAGAGAGAGAGAGAGAGAGAGAGAGTATGAACTGCATTTCTCCTTTGTCAGTGGTTAGAGTGCCTTGTCTGACCAATACAGGTTCATATGGAGACTTAGATTTAGGAGCTCCGACACACTGCAGATGTCCTCATGTAGCCTTTGGCTAGCTGGAAAAAAACTGGGTCTGGCTAGTTGATTTACTTCTGATAGTTTACCAACAAACATACTGTACCTTATATTCCAGCCAGCTTGCTGGTTTAGGGTAGACGCTAAATAAAGGCTTGTTTTTTATTGTTGAGTGAAGGCAAGCTTGCAAAGTAAATGGTAAAGGGACTGCATTTATATAGCGCTTTTTCTACTCCTATGAGCACTCAAAGTGCTTCACAATGTACAGTATGCCTCACATTCACCCATTCACACACTGGTGGCAGAGGATGCCATGCAAGGCGCCAAGCAACTCAATTCAATTCAATTCAATTCAATTCAATTCAATTCAATTCAATTCAATTCAATTCAATTCAATTCAATTCAATTTCAATTCAATTCAATTCAATTCAATTCAATTTGATTTCTATTCAATTCACTGTTGCTTTATTAGCATGACTGTTAGTACAGTGTTGCCAAAGCATAACACAGTACATAAAAACATAAAAAACTGGGAGCAATTTGGGTTCAGTATCTTGCTCAAGGACACTTTCGATGGTGTCAGGTGGAGTGGGGCTTGATGCAGCAGTCCGGTATTTTCATTCACCCCCATACATTCACAGTGGCGATGTAGGTTGGTGCAGGTCTGCGGGATTGCATTGAAAACAATGGAATAGAATGTTGAAAGCGGAGTGCTCCGCACTTTGTTGGAGCCAGAGTATGGATGCCTTTACTGTTCCTGTTGTGTTGTTACTTTGCTGTACCACTATGCATGTGCCATTTGTCCTATCGTACACTCACAAACACACACACACACACACATACACATACACACACACAAACAACGCCCACGCACATACACAGAGCCGTGGCTTACGTGACGGAGAGTGTGCGTCGAGTGTCCTCAAGGCCACTGACATTCACCAGAAAATGGTTTTCAAACACAACGGGCTGTCACAGGTCATTTCTCAGAGCACTCGCTCTTCTTTAACACCCTCTCTCCTCTCATCCACCTCTCCTCTCCTCCTCTTCTCTCCTCCTCTCCTCTTCTCTCCTTCATTCACCTGTCCCTCCCCAATTTCACTTTTTTTTTCTCCTAGCCTGTCATTTGGGCAAAACTTTGATGGTGAGAGTGGGGGAAGAGAGAGAGAGCGAGAAATTCTAAAGAAGAGAAAGCCAAGGCTTGTCAGGAAATCCAAATCCAGTTTTCTTTTTTTTTCGTCTTGCTTTTTTTCTGTTAGTTTGTGTTTGTCAGAATGACATTCAGACCCTTTTTTATGGGCAAACACAATTTGGCTGTCAGAGGAATGATCTGAATGAGCAGAGGAGAGCGGCGATAGAGGAGGAGACAAAAGAGGGGAAAAAAAGGAGAGTGAGCGAGATGGAGAGAGAGATAGCAAGAGAGCGAGGGAGAGAGAGAGAGAGAGAAAGAGAGAGAATGCTGTTTGCTCAGACTGAGAGGACGAATGATTGAGCATTGCTCTTGTGCTAACAGTGCAAGGGTGCCGAGCACACTCTTTCTGTGTCGTTTCTCTCTCTCTCTCT
>JAODXP020000006.1:8477383-8479883 GCA_027497455.2 Sardinella longiceps | reverse complement strand
GTATGGTGTCTTAGCTAATCGAGCCACGATGTCCCCTGACTTCTTATTTTTGGCCATTGTCAGGCTATGCCAGTGTTTCTCAAACTGTGGGGCGGAGTTGGTGTGAAACCCTCATGTCCATCCCCTCTCTGCACACTAATAATCTACTGATGGCCTTCTCCTCAATTCCACTTTAAACACTATTAGATTCATGCACAGTTTTACGTTATTATTTTTTTGGTTGCCTGAGTATAATATGCAATAAGTATATAAATCTCCCCAGACTCTAGCCAGACATTTCACAGTCTGGAGAGGAGGAGAATGGAAGAAGAAGTAGCGCCTCTGGTTATGGTGCTAATTAGAATGTCTTAACAGCTCAGATCCGCTGACAATTAGTCACACGGTCATTAAAACAGGGGAGAAATCAATCTCAGCATAAGAAAGCAAATAGAGGGGGATTGGGGAGCATCCATAAATTATTATAAGTGTTATAACAAAATTAATCACTGAATGAAGAAGAAAGGAGAAAAAAAATGGTATGCGGATGCTGGGAAAGCCTGATTGTGGAGAAAAGGAATGGTTGCCGTTGGTAGAAAGGTTGGTGCGAAGGGAATGAGAGTCTCAGTGCACTGTCATCGCCATTTTACATCATTGGCGTAGAGCGCAAACAACCCTGGCTGGCTCTTTTGCGACGGCATCATAGCCCATGGCTATCACACAATGGTTAAGCTGTGCAGACGACCGCAGTTGGCTATAATTGCACCACTGAAGTATCATTACGCCTAAAACTTTAATCTGCGTTTGTGTAGCAGATTAGCAGACATTAGATAGCCTACTCTCAGATACCTCCCTCAGCGTTGACCACTATGTGACCTTCTGGGTCGCAGCTAAATACTCACGGCTAGGCCTTTGAGAGCAGAGTTCTTAGTCTCCGCAGCTGGTGGTCTACACCCCCCAGAGCTCTCCTCTGGTGAAAAAGCGCAAACGCGCTAACTGCTAGCATGTATGAAGCATCACGCGAAATAGCTTAGCAAGGACCCACCTTCTGTGAGGTGAAGTGAAACACAGAAGGAGGCAGCGAAAAAGACAGGAGGAGCGAGTGAAAAGAGAGCGAGAGAGGGGGGAAGAGAGGAAGAGGAGGTGGAGGGAGGTTGGGAGTTGTAGGAGATTTCCCAGCGGGAGCTGCAAGGTGAGCGCAGCGGTACGCTTCACTAAGCCCCCACAGTGAGGAGGAGGAGCAAGGCTCTGATAGAATCATCACTGCTAAAGAGATAACAGACACGGAGAGATCTCCGAGAGCGCCAGGGATTGAGGTGGGCGGTGAGGGACCACACACACACACACACACACACACACACACACACACACACACACACACACACACACACACACACACACACATACTACTCCGCTCTGTGTTTGTGTGTCTGTCTGTGTGTGTGTGTGTGTGTGTGTGTACATTTAGACTCACTTCCCTGGGTGTCCTCTGAGGGTACACCGTGCTCCTCAGGGACTCGTCTCATTAGCTCTGTAATTTAGATTAACGAGGTTTTAATTGCGGGTGATCTGAGCTAACGATCTAGGGAACTGGGATCAGGATTTTACTCTCTTTCTCTCCCTCACCCTCTCCTCTCCTCTCACCCTCTCTCTCTCTCTCTCTCTCTCTCTCTTTCTCTCTCTCTCTTTCTCTCTCTCTGCTTCTCTCTAATCTTTGCTTTGATGCTGTTGAGTGGTGCAGGGCTGATCTTAATGGTGTTGATGTTGCTGTTGTTTACCACAAACAGAGAAGCTCCTTTGCTCTTGAAAGATGAAGGGATTGGAAGTGTGTGCTGCTTAAGCCCCGCTCAAGCCGAACGTGAGGAGAAGAAAAGAGAACACATTTACGGAATCTAAATTCTTTACTCGTGTCACGGCACACATACAAGACACATTTTGCAACTCTATGATCTTTTCTCGAAGTTAAATAAGAGAGGGAAAATATGATACAGACGCAAGCAATTGTGCACAAGCTCTCTCTCTCTACGCTACAGTTTGGTGATTCAATCATGTCCACTGTCCATAGAGTAATCTTTAAACATTTCATGGAAGATTTCCTTATCTCTTGTCAGGTTCTCATTTGCTTGACATCTGTAACATAATGAACCAGCAGTTGGGTAATTGGAGGCTCTAGTCCTCTTTCTGCATGTTAAGTATTCAATGCTGGTGTGTCCTCCCTCCACACGGTCTTGTAAAATGTCTTGGTGGAAGGTGGAGCGGCTTACAGAATGGCAAGAACGAAACTAACCTTCACAAACTTGAGAGTTGATAGGAAAACCTCCTCTCATCATTTTGCTGTCAGAGATTAAAAAATGCATCTGTCTTGCAGTGTGTGCAAAATAGTGTTTGCGTGTGTGGGTGTGGGTATGTGTGCGTTTCATGTTTGTATGTGGCTACTGTGTGTGTGTGCGAATATGCATGCATGCATGTGTGTGTGAAACGTTCCAGTGTGCTCACTTGCACCTCATCACAGATTTCACTTACA
>JAODXP020000006.1:8459883-8462383 GCA_027497455.2 Sardinella longiceps | reverse complement strand
ACCTTTAAAAATTTTCAACTGTGAACACACAGTAGTTAGAGCCAGAAGGGTATTATTTAATTTGACTAAAAGATATATATATTTTTCATAAGTATTGTGTCTATAAATGTGCTTTAAAGAGGTGAAATCAGTACAGAAAGTACTACAAGAGCAAACTGTGTCCATTTTTGTTGTGGCTCTCCAGTAAAGTTGGGTTAAATATCACTTACGGCCTATAGGCTTTTAGCCCCCCAAATCAGACATCCCACACATAGCCCATTCATAACTCTCTAGTCACGTAAACAGAGACCAACACACTCAAGTAAATAACCAACACAATAATCAAGAGCGTTTATGAGGACTTGACAGTAATACAGTTGGACAGTTGTTGATTTGTGCAGTCATTTCAGTTAGTGTTTGGATAGCGTGCGGCCCAGGGCTAGCAGCTAACCCGCCCTGAATGACATCATTCCTGTCAGTTTCTGGGGAAATTAATAAAGTGTTTTTAAAGTGTCTGCCTGTGCAGCTTCAAGGAAAAATCCAGTCTCACAAATCTCCGTCATACGCACACACAAACACACACACACACACACACACACACACACACACACACACACACACACACACACACACACACACACACACATACACACACACCTTTCCAATTGCAAACACAAACACACGCATATCAACACATTCTCAGTCTCTCTCAAAAGGCAGAGCAGCACATTCAATCAGTGTGACTCTTTGTTTGATTTCCATCGACCAGATCGCAGTGATTTCATTCCCATGTATGAACTGTCGCTATCTCGGGCGGGCAGCGGGCGTTCCCAAGCGCAGGCTGCGGCGCGCCAGGTGATGGCACCTCACGCTGAATATCAATCTGTTGCGGGAGAATCCACCGGCGACAGCATCAGAGAGCGGACGAGGGGGAAGTAGCGTAGAACCAAATGAACAAACAAACTACAACGATCAAACAGAAATGCTGCTACACAGCAGAGATTAGCCCTGAAGCACTATGGTGGAACCACTGGTCTTGTCCAATTTAGCATAACAATGGCTAACACTCGTGATGAGATTACACCGATGGTGTAGCCAAGATAAGAACAACAGAAACAAGAGAGAGAAAGAGACCGAGAGACAGAGTGAGAGAGTGTGTGATAGAGAAAGAGAGAGAGAGAGAAGAGTGATGACCAGGAGGGTAGACAGTTGTGATTGTTTGTTTGTTGGGCGGGTGGCTGTGGACTGGGGTGAAACAGGAGTGGATGGAAAGGAGTGTGTATGTGTGTGTGTGTGTTGATGTTGACAACATCTGCTTAATAACTACTCTTTTGCACCATATATGACTATTACTTCTAATAACTATATCATTATGTATGTTTATTTTTTTAAGCTAAATTTTAATACCATATTTCATTATGTGTTTGCTTGATTTTTTTGTTACCTCCGCCAAGGAGGTTGTTTTGCTTGGCGTGTGTGTGAGTGTGTGTGTGTGTCTGTGTACAAGATAACTCGAAAACTACTGCACGGATTTGGATGGAATTTTCAGACAACGTTTGTATTGGGAAGTAAGAACTCATTCGATTTTGGTGGCGATTGGTGATCCAGAACCCCATCAGTGACCACATTGTCTTAGCGGAGGTCTGCGCTCTCTGAGCGCTTTTCTAGTTTGTTTTTTGGATGGGTGTGGAGTGAAGAAGGTATGGACTTAAAGAGTGAGAGAGAGAGAGTGAGATGACCAGGAGGGGATGGAAAGGAGTGAGAGAGTGTGTGAGAAAGAGGAGAGAGAGAGAGAGAGAGAGAGAGAGAGAGAGAGAGAGAGAGAGAGAGAGAGAGAGAGAGAGGTGTCCAGGAGGGGATGCAAAGGAGTGAGAGAGGAGAGAGAGAGAGAGAGAGAGAGAGAGTGAGATGACCAGGAGGGGATGGAAAGGAGTGAGAGAGTGTGTGAGAGAGAGAGAGAGAGAGAGAGAGAGAGAGAGATGTCCAGGAGTGGATGGAAAGGAGTGAGAGAGTGTGTGAGAAAGAAAGAGAGAGACTGAGCGAGAGAGAAAGAGAGAGAGAGAGAGAGAGGGCCAGGAGGGGATGGAAAGGAGAGAGAGAGAGAGAGAGAGAGAGAGAGAGAGATGACCAGGAGTGTAGTATGGGAAGTAGTAGTGAGAGGAGAGGAGTGATGTAAGAGGAGGAGCACGGAAAAGTCTGATCACCTCATGTCTGCCATCTCCATCTGCTGGACATAATTAGTGTGCAGTCAACAGAGACACCAGCTGCTGGGTGAGGGAGGCTAGGAGAGAGATAGATAGATAGACAGGAGAGAGAGGACGAAAGGAAGGGTAGCACACAAGGAGAGAGAGAGAGAGAGAGAGAGAGAGAGAGAGAGAGAGAGAGAGAGAGAGAGAGAGAGAGAGAGAGAGAGAGAGGTTATTGGGGGCAAAGGGATTTGGGGGGTGTCACAGAGAAGCTATCAGAGTTTCTTAATAGTTGTCAGAGCAGGTTTGTGGAGGAATATAGCAGTATAGCGGTA
>JAODXP020000006.1:8444883-8454883 GCA_027497455.2 Sardinella longiceps | reverse complement strand
AGGAGACAGTGTGTGTGTGTGTGTGTGTGTGTGTGTGTGTGTGTGTGTCTGTGTTTGAGTGTGTGTCTGTGTGTGTGTGTCTGTGTCTGTGTGTGAGTGTGTGTTTGTATGTGTGTGTGTGTGTGTGTGTATGTGTTTGCGTCTGTGAGTGCGTGTGTAAAATGATAAATATTACATGTGTTGAGATGTGATTTGCATTCATATTTGTAGGCTATGTATTAGAAAAGAGAGAGAAAGGATTCCAAAATGCACCAACAGAAAGTGTGAATGTTGCTGCCATTGCATCAGCTAGTGAACGTCCTTCAGAAATCCCTTCTGTGACATGTTGTCCATGATGCAGAAGATCCCAGTCTGCTCTTCACAAGTGTCAGGGAACAGCACTGCTACGACAGCGACGAACAGCAGAACTTCATGTGCTGATGTCAAATGTGTGTGTGTGTGTTTGTATGAGAGAGAGAGAGAGAGAGAGAGAGAGAGAGAGAGAGAGAGAGAGAGAGAGAGAGAGAGAGAGAGAGAGAGAGAGAGTATTTGCAGCATGTGTATATCAGGTTCCATTACCCACACACAGAGAGAGCCTCACATAATTGAGTACATAGTCAGAATTCCATGTGGGACTAAAAAGGACATTCTCTCCATCACCACCACCACCACCCCCCATCCCCAACACACACACACACACACACACACACACACACACACACACACACACACACAGTCACTCACTCACTCAAATCAACAGACACCGCCACACACTCACGCCCTCACCTGCTCAGTCACTCTGCTCACACACACACACACACACACACACACACACACACACACACACACACACACACACACACACACACACACACACACTCCCCCCACATTCAGCTTGACTACAATTTAATTTGCTTTGGAGGAGATGGGATAGAGCATCAAATTATACCTAACGAGGAAAATCAATCACCTTTGGAGAAGATAAGCCGAGAGCTAGTCAACTCTGATTGATTCCAACACAGTGGCCGCCAGCGTGCTATTTGACAGATAACCGCCAGACGAGAGAATGGCGAGAGAGAGAGAGAGAGAGAGAGAGAGAGAGAGAGAGAGAGAGAGAGAGAGGAAGGAGGGAAAGAGAGAAGGAGGGAAGAGAGGGAAGAGAAGGAAGAGTGAGTTGAAGTGAAAGAGGCATAACTAATGAAGGAGAGAGCATAGAAGGGGAGGAGAGTGGGAGAGAGAGAGAGAGAGAGAAGTAAGGAGTGAGGGATAGAATGAGAGAGGGAAACAGAGAGGAGAGAAGGAGAGAGAGAGAGAGAGTTCCAAACTGCCGCCCTAATCACTCGCATGTGTTAATGTGTTTGCTTCTGTCGGCATGGCGATGCGAAGAAGGTGTGGTGAAGGGGAGCCTTTACGCAATGTGGTGTGGGAGCAGGACTGGTGATAAGAATATGTGTGTGTGTGTGTGTGTGTGTGTGTGTGTGTCTGTGTCTGTGTCTGTGTTGTGTGTGTTTGTGTGTGAGTGCATACATGCTCACTGAAGTTTTTATATCTTTGTAGTATAACTGGGATTTCATATTTCACACATTTCATTTTTCCATATAGCTTTTGCTTATTCTCTCTCTCTCTCTCTCTCTCTCTCTCTCTCTCTCTCTCTCTCTCTGTATCATATCAATTAAGCAATTAGCACCGAGTTATTAAATGACTGCATTGTTCCTTATCCTGATGTGAACTGCTGTACATCTTGCATGTTCTTTGTGCACTTATACATGTTTTTCCACATGGTTCTGCATGCCTTTATCTTAAAAGGCAGCTGTGCATCTGCATTGGCAATGAAGACATTGTAGTTTAAATGTACCTATAGACTACTTACATAGATATAGTACTTATAGTACTTATATAGACTTATATCAGGCCTGCATGGGCTGCTTAGTGGTATGTTTTAAAGTTTTTTTAGTTTTTTTGCACTGCACTGGCCTTGGGGAGTCTCAAGAACAGGGCACAAAAAGTAAATCACTGAGCAGGATTTACACTGATCTGGGGTCAGGCTGAGAGGAGTACTGATACTTCGCCCTCTGAGATCGGCAAGATAGCCTACTACTGAGGAAAAATCTCTCCCTCCTCTCTTTGTCTGTTGTTGTCTCTTTCATTCTCTTTTCGTTCATTCGTTCTTTCTTTCTTTCTTTCTTTCTTTCTTTCTGTCTTTCTGCCTTTGGTATTTTTCCTTGCATCTCTCTCTCTCTCTCTCTCTCTCTCTCTCTCTCTCTCTCTCTCTCTCTCTCTCTCTCTCTCTCTGTCTCTCTCAACACCCCTTTAACAGTATGCATATCTGTGTCTGTGTCAGGGAGGTTTCAACCAGGAGGCAAAAAAGACAAATGGATCAGCAATTATGTGTGCGGGCAGTTCGCTGGACACCCTTTTAAGAGGACCTGTTGCTACACGGCAGACAAACATTTATGCTATCATGCTCCATTATGTACATCTTGAGTCGATAGAATTGAGATCAGCCAGTTGTGAGAGAGAGAAGACGGGGGGGGTGATACATAAAAGGTAGAACTGGATTCAAACGATGTAACTGACATAGGAGTGTGTGTGTGTGTGTGTGTGTGTGTGTGTGTGTGTGTGTGTACACATGTGTCCTCTTTTACAT
Organism: Sardinella longiceps; assembly: GCA_027497455.2. Lineage (NCBI taxonomy): Eukaryota > Metazoa > Chordata > Actinopteri > Clupeiformes > Clupeidae > Sardinella > Sardinella longiceps. The sequence goes on along the minus strand of JAODXP020000006.1, from coordinate 8,452,257 downwards.
GCTGCGTGCTCTCCTACAGAGCCCACCATTGAGAAGGTGTGGCACTGGAAGACTGTGTAGCACTTGTTTGGGGTGGGTGGTCCTTCGCACCCCCCACAGCAGAATCTCCTCTGGTGAGATTAGACATCTCACTGCAGTGCTCCCGTCTCACATGCAGAGCGCCATTATTCGGGAAGACTTGTTGAGGCAGCGGGGGCAACGGCAGGTGGGAGTATTGAATGTGTCTCTAATTTCCCATTCATCTAACCAATCAGGGTTTAATTTGCCATTCATCCGGCCAGTCAACGCGTGTCACGCTGGGCGTTAGCGCCATGTTTGGGTAGAGTGAGTGTTGACTGTGGTGGAGAGGGATGAAGATTACAGTGTAGATTAACCCAGGTTTCTTCCTCCCTGCTCTCTTTTCTCTCGCTCACTCTCTCTTGCTGTCTGTCTGTCTGCGTGTCTGTCTGTCTGTCTGTGTGTCTGTCTGTGTGTGTGTCTGTCTTGTAACTTTTCTTGATCTTTTGCCTTTTCATTCTCTCTCACTTACTTTCAATCTTGTCATTTTCCTGCTCTTTCATTCTATCTCATTCAAATGAAAAAAAAGAGAGAGAGAGAGAGAGAGAGAGAGAGAGAAAGCGAATGAACACCCGAGGTTAAATGTTTATTGAACTCCAAAACAATTTTCTTGTGCCTGGATCAATCACAGGCATTGTGGCGCTGAGTGGCTCGCTGCTGTCAGATAGATTCCAGCAGATTAGCGAGCGCTGAAGAGCCTCATCATCTTCCCCGGTGCTGCCGCTGCCGCCGCCACCGCCGTACCGTGCCCTACAGCTCATTTCGCCTCGCGCTCGCTCGCGCTCAACACCAGCCAGCTCATCCGACCGGCTCGAACGTGCCCCACTGTCCCTCCCTCTGCAGACAGGACAGATAACAACAGACCACACACGTACTGACTGACACTGGGGGACAAAGGCTAGAGAACAGACAGATAGGAAGAGGGTATGGGGAGGAAAGGAAAGTGACAGTAATAAATGACAGGACAGTGGCAGTTTGTGCCAATTTTTCTCTGGGCTCTGACAGCCTGGCCCCCAGTCCCCCCACCCCCCAAAAAAAGGCCTCACTGCCCCCCTTTACAACATGGCCCTTGCTGCTCTCTGCATGATGACTGTGACTGTCTACCCCCAGTCTCAGGGGCCAGTTCATTTTTACTATCTGTTTATGACAAATTTATATACGCTGTTCTGTCTCAACAGGATCTTATTGTTGTCTTTTTGCAGCAGTGGTTAAATGTGAACCTACGTTTTGTTGCAGTGATATTTTACCCGTGTGAAAAAATTATGTACTCAAAAAAATAAATAAATAAAAATAAAAATTGTGAATGATCTAATCTACTCTAGTCTATGCACCTCCTTGGGTTCCACTTGAGAACAGAGGTTGCATGTAGGTACTGTAAATGGTACTTATGAACCTATAGGCTATAGTATTTGTCATTTTTTTCTCTCTCTCTTTCTTCTCGTTTCTCGCCCATAGGGAGTGAACAGCATGTTCCAAGTCTTTCTGACAGGGAATAACTCGGACCACTTCACTATCTCGCCCACCTCGGTTCAAGGCCGAGCCGACATCCGTGTCCGTGTGGCTGTCCCCCTGGACTACGAGAACATCAGGAGTTACAGCTTCTCTGTGAGTACCCACAATGCCACAGTATAGAGTTCCAACTGAAGGATTACTACTACTAAAATTAACAGTAAAGAACGATTTAATGATGGACTAATTAACTAACTGTAAAGCTAGACATGACTAAAAGTCTTAGATATTTTTACTGACATTAAAGCACTGAGTAGTTTAATAATAGTAGTTCAATAATAATTGAATTACCAGTCTTGTTAGTTGCCACGGACAACAGCTAAAATGCTAAATGGTTTCTTGTCATTATTAAAATATTGTTTTAGCATAAACAGTAATATTTACTCTGTCCGTCTCAAAGCACAGTATATGCAGTAAATCTTCTCTTAAATGCCTGACCCATGGGCGTCCTTGACGCAACAAAATAAAAATAAAATGTCTCTGAAGGTTGAATAGCGTTGGTGTGGGGAAGTCAGTTATTTGATGCCACTTATTCATCATCCACTCATTTATTATGCTATTATAATGTGTGGTATTTGGATCAGAGTTATTTGGATCTGGAGTGCATTACTGGGGGAAGTAAAAGTTGGATTAATACCTGCCATAAAACAGCATAATTATAGCACTAGCATTTCCCCCCCTTGCTCTTTATGGGATCTCATCCTGGAGCTCAGAAGGTGGAGCTGCAGAAGGGGCTCCTTGGAGGGGACTCCAGGTTCAAGTCTGGTCCTTAGCAGCTTTGTGTGGATGTGTCATTTAGAGGCCTTCTGTCATTACTAATATATAAATCTAAACACAATGTGGATAGGATCTGTAATAGCGGGCAGCCACAGGTAGATTCACTGAGTATGTGAAATGAGTTATTCAGCCTTATTCGAGTTATATAGTGTCAATAAATAGGAATGTGTCAGACCCAGAAAGCTGCATTTCTCAGTGTGGCATTGTGGCATCAGCGGCCACTGAGGTGTCCCTTTAATCCCTATATATGTAAGGGATAATGGATTGTCCACCGGTCATTAAAGACAAATATTTCCCAAGAGGAAGAACCGATTCATCCTCAAGGGAAATATTTTTCTATAATGACCGGCGAACAATGCATTATCCCGCTTATTATACGGGTCCTTGCCAACACGACAATATAATATTTTGCAGAAACGTCTTTTACATTTAATTTGTTAACGTTTCATGGCTTCTGCGGGGAGATAAATAGTTTGCTAAGAAACTTCAACTTGAAACATTCTATAGAACGCAGCAGATGTCCGTTCACTTTCAACGATGTGCCATTGTTGATCTCTATGTGCGGAATGATACGGAGACGTGCATGTCAAGCCAAAAACCTGTTGCCATTGACAGCGGTCATTATAGTTTTTCAGCGGCCATTATACAAAAATAACTGGTCTGCGAACATTGAGGAGTCCTATTGAAAGTGAATGGAGCCTCCCTCAACATTCTGGAGACCCGTATAATAAAGGGAAATAATGCACAAGGCCAGGGCTGTCACTTTAGTATACAATTTCCCAGGGTGATAACTATTAATGTCAGCATTTATAAAAAGAACACGCAATTACTCGCTACTGGCTTCCAAAGACATGTCTGTTTGAGCAATGACATCTGAAGTGTAAGCATACAGTATACAATAAGGAATGTGGAGGTCACATTCATTTTGTGCAGAATAAAGGCATAACATAACTTACTGGCCTCCTAGAGTTTTATTGTTGTCTAAGGTGTGTTGAACCTGCAGCTTGTTACAACTGACAAACAGCGGAAATAAACTCATTTAGTCACCTCTCTCTCTCTCTCTCTCTCTCTCTCTCTCTCTCTCTGTCTCTATCTCTCCCACACACACACTCACCTGAATACTAGATTGCGTTTACGTGACTTCATCGTTTTGCAGGGATCCCACCTTATTTTCCCACCTTTATTTTTTTCTGATTATACGCATGTTTATTTTTTTTCTTTCACTTGGTTTTAAAATGCCTCATTCTAATTCAGAAATGATTCCGCTGAAATTGGAAAGGGACTCCGTGAAGGCCCAGTGGATAAATAGTGTCTTTCGGCAGGATATGGTTATATGAGAGTCAGGCAATTTTTTTTTTTTTTTTGGTTGTTTTTGTTAGCATAGCGCCGTCTTCTTAGGGTCTTTTTTGGCGTGTGGGAAAATAATTAGGTCCAAGCGGAATGTAAATTAACAAAGTGTGTTTGTTTCTTTCCGAGGCCTGGATCTTATTGAAGTGTGTCTATGAAAATGAGTATTGATTGTTTCATGGCTGCAGAGAAGAAAAAAAACATAATTCTGGCAGGGACAATTTAAAGCACTCAGGTGTCAGTTCTTGTTGGGTTTTGTCTGCCATTAGCTGTGCATTTATGCACTCTCTTGTTTGACCCTTAACTATTTTCTCTTCTCTCACTCTCTCTTTCTGTCCTCTTTTCTATCCTTTTTTCCTCTAATGTTCTTCTCTGCCCTTTTTTCCTTCCTCTTACCAAACGTCTGCTTTTCATTTCCCTTAACCCTGTTTTCTGTCTATTCTATCGCTTTCTTATTTTTCCTTTCATCTCATCATTCTCTTCTCTTTCTCTTCCCTATTCTTTTATCGTCCATTTCTTCTTCCCCTCCCTCTGTGTCTTTCTCTTCCCCCTCTTTTTTTCCTCTCCTCTGCAGCTCTATGCCAACGAGTCTCTCTCTGAGCATGTGGGCTTTGCTCGCGTTTTCATCGACCTGATCAACGAGAATGACAACCGGCCCATCTTCAGCAGCCCCCTGTACAACATCAGCCTGCCTGAAGACACGCCGCCTGGGACCTCGCTCATACAGATCATAGTAAGTCGAGCACCACTGCTGCTGGACACACACACACACACACACACACACACACACACACACACACACACACACACACACACACACACACACACACACACACACACAAACACGCACCTCAAACAGACACACACACACACATACACACAAACAAGCACTTCAAACAGACAAACAGACACAAACATGCACACACAAACACACAACACAGACACATACAAACACACACCACAAACACACACACACACACACACACACACACACACACACACACACACTCAAACACACACACACACACACACACACACACACACACACACACACACACACACACACACACACACACACACACACACACACACGCACACACAGACACTCATACACCTTCATACACTCATAATACACTCATTACACAACATAATCACACCAATGCAGTGCCTTATACACATAAACATCCTCCTACACTCAGATCTTCGTAGCTCTTCCCCACCCTCAGCCGAGGTGCTGTTGCTGCTGCTGCTGCAGCGCAGGCTTAAACTTTCCAAAGTGGAGCATATGATGAAAACAGCAGCACTATATTGGCCAGTCCTTTTCAGAAATTCTCAAAGACACAGCGGAGCGTGATAAGGTCGCGCTGAAAGTCAAGAGTAGAATTGCTCGTAAAGCCAGTAGGCGGTGGAGTGTTCACCTCGTCTCTTCATTATCATAACTCCCAGGCGCGGTGCGGCGCAGCACAACACAACACAACACACACACACACACACACACACACACACACACACACACACACACACACACACACACACACACACACACACAAACACACTCCTCATCCTGCACGCATAGACAGTGTAGCCGGAGCGATGCACAGTGCAGCACACAAACCCCAAATCAATAGGCATCGATCCCAAACTGGTGACTCCTTTAAGGGGAAGACCTCATTTAGCTTATCCCAAAGACCCAGGCAAACAGAGAAGTGGGGGGGGGGGTACAATGGGAGAATGTGTGTATGGGTGTGTGTTTGTGTGTGTGTGTGTGTGTGTGTGTGTGTGTGTGTGTGTGTGTGTGTGTGTATGTGTGAAGCTTGGGTGTGTGTGTGTGTGTGTGTGTGTGTGTGTGTGTGTGTGTGTGTGTGTGTGTGTGTGTGTGTGTGTGTGTGAAGCTTGTCAACATCCAAAAACACATTTACACACACACACACACACACACACACACACACACACACACACACAGCGGTTTCAGCACTGTTAATAGGGCTGAGAGTGGTTGCAAAGACACCCCAAATCCTGCCACATAGGCGGCATCATAATTAATCCAAGAGCAGTTTACACAGACTTTAGAAGATTACAGCAGAGTGGATTAAGCGTTCCTCAAACAAGGTACCATGGTGGAATAAAACGCCGGAGAGATGTCAGGATCACAGTCAGCAAACCGCCAGGCATTTGTTGAATGAGGTCTTTGTTGATGTCTGAGTCCTCCTAGCACAATGTAAACTGCACTTGATTTCATGTCCACAAGTACCAGAAGCAAAGTGAAATGCCACTCTCCTCAAAGAAACATCAACAAACAAGGAAGTGTATGATTTACTGGCCAAGTAGCTCTCAGACTATTGATTTGCTGTCGGTTAGTCGCACATTTTCTTCTGTGGTGAGTAGCCACACATACATATTTACAGTGGGGCAGCACTTGTTTTGTTGTTTTTCTTTGTTTTGTCGAGGTAGGATGAATTCCTTGAAGCCTCACCTTCTAGACTCTCACTCAGAAAGGAAAATATGTTTATGAATAGGTTATTTGCCATTATCTTTATGCCTTTGTTCTGGTAATCGGAGGGAAGAGCTTATCAATAGCCATAATATGACACGGATAAACAATTAGGATGCATTTGTCAGGGTGAAATTACGGAGATTGCAGTGGGAACACGGTTCTTGTGAGGTTAACGACGCTTACTGTACCAGGCGAGTGTTACACAAGTGAGCTGTTATCCATATTTAAGGGGATTGAAGGGGATGGTTGACATGATATAATCAGTCTGACGCCTGCCAAAAACCAGCAGCTATTGTATGTGTTAAACAGTACACGGCTTCCTCTCAAGCATGCTCTCGCTTTCCCTCTCTCTACCTCTCTCTCTCTCTGCCTCTCTCTCTCTGCCTCTCTCTCTCTCTCTCTCTCTCTCTCTCTCTCTCTCTCTCTCTCTCTCGTGTGTGTGTGCATGTGTGTGTGTGTGTTGTGTTCCATTCATGAAAATGAGCATCGCTTTGGGATTAGCTTGTTTGTGTTAGTGTCAGTTAGAACAGAGCAGGTGGGTAATCACCCACAGCCCTTTGCCTCAGTCTACACACACAAACACATGTGCACGCATAAACACACACACACACACACACACACACACACACACACACACACACACACACACACACACACACTGCACTGCATCTGTTGTCCTTGTGTGTACCCGATCTTGGTGACAGGCGGGCCATCTCGGCTGATGAAGCAGATGTTTGGGTCGTTCATTACACCTCTCTAAGAGCTGCAGCTGGGACAGGGAGAGGGAGAGACAGAGGGGTTTGGACGGGGGAAGGGAGTGGGGTGGAGTGGCATCTTACACACAGATCACACACACACACACACACACACACACACGCTGTATTACACAGAAATACATGCACCAACATTTTCTTTCTCCCTTTAAATCTACACACACACACACACACACACACACACACACACACACACACACACACACACACACACACACACACACACACACTCACACATCTACGCATTGCAGAAACGGCTCCATCAGTCTCTCAGGCCGCCAAGGTCAATGAGTGGCCACAGCGGCAGGGAAGGCCACCTCACTAACCCAGATTTATCCCTCACATTTTCACTGGTGTGCTGCTGAGTGACTGTGTGTGTTTGTGTGTGTGTGTGTGTGTGTGTGTGTGTGTGTGTGT
>JAODXP020000006.1:8428408-8433408 GCA_027497455.2 Sardinella longiceps | reverse complement strand
CCAGCAGTACTGGCTGGACGGCCGTCTGATTGCTGTGGGGGTGATCGACATCCTGCCCTCCTGTGTCTCCTCTGTCTACCTGTACTACCACCCCGACTTCTCCAACCTCTCAGTGGGAGTCTACTCTGCACTCAGGTACACACAACCACTCACACACATTAAAATGCCAAATGCACACTCACACACACACACACGTATGCACACACACACATATTAAAATGCACACTCGCACACACACACACACACACACACACACACACACACACACACACACACACTCACTAAATCACTAAAATGCCCAATGCATACTCATGCATTTTCTCCATAGTCTTAGCTGTGATGTGGTCATGAAGCATCAAACCACTACTGCTCTGAAGAATAGTGACATATTATTCATCTGTGTGTGTGTGCGCGCTACTCTGCAGAATAATTACGTCTTAGTCATTTGTGTGTGTGTGTGTGTGTGTGTGTGTGTGTGTGTGTGTGTGTGTGGCTATGACTGATGTAGATGATGGACTGTGGGGTAAGTCTTGTGGGTGAGTGTGTATGAGAGAAGGAGATTTCTGAAGTCGGTGCTTGTTTGATCACCTCTCAGCTCCCCTCTGCAGACCTACATGCTGCTGTATGTGTGCAGAGCCAAGATACACAAACACACTCACACACACACACTCTCAAACACACACTTGATGACTCTCTCAAACACGTACACTCTGTCTAACACACACACACACTCTCTCAAACCCACACTTGTGCACTCTCTCAAACACGTACACTCTGTCTAACACACACACACACTCTCTCAAACCCACACTTGAGCACTCTCTCAAACACACACTCTGTCTAACACAGACACACACTCTGTCCAACGTACATTTGAGAGCAACTTTGCCTCCATGTAAAGTCAGCAAAGATCCACATGAGAGCCATAGTTGAATACGTTCTGATGGGTACTCTAAATTCAAGTTTACACTTGATCTGTGTGTGTCTGTGTCTGTGTCTGTGTCTGTGTCTGTGTGTGTGTCTGTGTGTGTCTGTGTGTGTCTGTGTGTGTGCATGAGGGTTTTGTCAAGAGGGAGGCGATGTGTGTGTGTGAGTGAGCGTGTGTGTGTGTATGTGGGTGTGATTCTGAGCTAAGAACAGGAGAGGGGGATATGGGGTTCAGTTTGAGGGACCGGACTGGAGACCGGAAAGAATGGGGGGAGGGAGCAATAATGAGGGAGAGAGTGTTACACACCCTACTGTGTGTGTGTGTGTGTGTGTGTGTGTGTGTGTGTGTGTGTGTGTGTGTGTGTGTGTGTGTGCTGTGTGTGTGTGTGTGTACATGCGTGTGCATGTGTGTGACCTAGGTACGTATGTGTATCCGTGTGTGTTAGCGGGCTGTTAAAGCACAATTTGAGCAGTCTTTGATATTTCCCCGTATCTGTTTCAAAGTCTATTGGTTTTATTCAGTCACTAAAAGACTAGACTAGAGTAAGGCAAGTCTGTGCAGGGACCTGAGGCTGGTCTCCTCTCTGCCCCTGCTCCCCCTCAGCTCAGCATACTGCACTGCACTCAAATGTCCTGCAAATAATTACACTTTTTTCCGTCCCATGATAATTATAGTTTTGAGGGAAATCCTGTGGAAAGAACCTTTTTCACCCAGCTCATTCACATATTTCAGTTGGTGTGTGTGTGTGTGTGTGTGTGTGTGTGTGTGTGTGTGTGTGTGCGTGTGCGTGTGCGTGTGCGTGTGCGTGTGCGTGTGCGTGTGCGTGTGCGTGTGCGTGTGCGTGTGCGTGTGCGTGTGCGTGTGCGTGTGCGTGCGTGTGTGTGCGTGTGTATGCATATGTTTGCGGGCCTGTGTGCGTGTGTGCGTGTGCGTGTGTGCATGTGTGTGTGTGCGTGTGTGTGTGTGCGTGTGCATATGTGTGTGTGCATGCGTGTGTGTGTGTATGCATATGTTTGCGGGCCTGTGTGTGTGTGTGTGTGTGTGTGTGTGTTGATTTGGATGTGTGTGCGTGTGCACTGTGCAGCTCATTCACATATTTCAGTTTGTGTGTGTTTGTGTGTGTGTGTGTTGCATGTGCTGTGTATGCATGTGTTTGTGTCTGTGTGTGTTTGTGTATGTGGGTGTGCATATGTAGGTATGTTTGCGGGCCTGTGTGTGTGTGTGTGTGTGTGTGTGTGTGTGTGTGTGTGTGTGTGTGTGTGTGTGTGTGTGCACTGTGCACACATGCGTCTGCTTGTGGAAAGCTTGTTTGTAAGGAGAGAGACGGGGAGGAGAGTTTGAATAGGACATGATGTCTTAGAGTGAGTGTGTACCGTATGTGGGAGGAAGACTTTGAGTCAGATTGATGGATAGATACTTTATTATGCCTTTGGAAATGAAGGCTTCCTGAAGTATTCATGTCATGACTTGACATACACATCTACTCACAGAAACTATAAAAAGGAAAATCTGACATTGAAGTGTAAAGGTGGTGTTAATATGTACAGGATGCAGTGGAAACAGGGAAAGTGTAACCTGCTTTAGTACTCAGAGATGTCAGAGGAAGGATATTGCCAGTGCAATTTCTGCCTTTAAAAAAACAGTGCAATTAAGATTTTGAATGTATGTCAAAAATATGCAGAGTAGTACTTATACTTATTCCAGTCCATCACTGTCTGAACTTACACGTAGCATTATTAAAAAATAGAAAAACTAGGTCTAGACTTAAGGGATAAAATTTGTAAACAAGTCAGAGTTGTTGTTGAGAGTTTTCAGAGGTGGAATGGGAGGGTTCTTTGCATTAGGCTAGGATAGACATGCTGTCAGTTGTTGGTGTGCGTGTGCTTGTGTGTTCATTTGTGTGTGTGTGTGTATGTCTGTGTTTGTGTGTGTGTGTGTGCATGCAATTGAGTGTGTGTGTGTGTGTGTGTGTGTGTGTGTGTGTGTGTGTGTGTGTGCATGCAATTGAGTGTGTGTGTGTGTGTGTGTGTGTGTGAGTGTGTGTGTGTGTGTGTGTGTGTGTGTGTGTGTGTGTGTGTGTGTGTGCGCAATTGAGTGTGTGAGAGAGAGAAAGTGAGTGAGTAAGAGTGTGCGTGGAGTACATTAGTATGTGCTGGGCCTGCCGGCTGAGGCGGGGGATAATTGGCCAGTGTGCGAGTGTCAGCGTGCTGAAGAGGGGATAATGGCGGCTTCAAGCTGCTGCCAGAGGCCCCCTGCGTGGGGCCCGGGGGGGGGGCGGAGGGGGGCTGCGGGTGCGGAGAGTTGGGGGTTGGGGTTTGGGGTTTGTGGGGGGGGCCTCCAGCGTTTTTGTGAATGGGCCCCTCACCTCTGCTGCTCCGCTCCTCATTCACAGGCAGCAGGGTCTTTGTGTGGAGGGGATGGGAACCCGGGAACCTGGCAGAGACGCGCTGACCTCCCAGCACCTCTCCTCTCTCTTGATCTCTCTCTCTCTCTCTCTCTCTCTCTCTCTCTCTCTCTCTCTCTCTCTCTCTCTCCCTCTCTCTCTCTCTTTCTGTCGTTCCTTTTCTGAGAGGGTGGGGGCTGTTTTTGTTTTGTTTTGTTTTTTTTTCGCTGGCTCCTCTTGGCAGCCTTGTATTCGCCTTCGCTTTTCTTACCCCCTCTTACCCCCATGTCTTGCTCCTTGCTCTCTTCCTCTAGTTGGCCATGTCACCCCTTCCACCCCCCCCCACCTCCATTCCTCCTCCCTTCTTTCTCTTCTCCCTCTTTCTCCTACTCCCCCCATCTCCCCTATTTAGCTTTTAATTTCCACTACATCTATTTTATGGAGGAGAGTTTTGGGGCTTCTCTTTTCTTCTCTGTTCTCTCCCACTGCAGAGGTTTTGGGGCCGGAGGAGAAAAGACTAAAAGACCTCTGGTCCTGCATTGGGTGTGAAGCACTGTGAAAACACTGCACAGAGAAAGAGAGATGGATGGAGACGGAGATGGAGAAAGAGATGGGGAGAAAAAAAGAGAGAGAGAAAAAAAATAACAAAGACTTTGAAAAAGAATAGCGTGAGGGATTTATTTATGGAAGATTGAAGCGGTGAGAGAAAGGGAGAGAGAAAAGCGTCAGAGGAAGTGGGGAGAGCGGAGCAGGAGCCTAATTAAGAGAGAGAGAGAGAGAGAGAGAGAGAGAGAGAGAGAGAGAGAGAGAGAGAGAGAGAGAGAGAGAGAGAGGGAGAGGACAGTCGGCACTGAATGAGCCGTGAGCCCCGCCAGAGGATGTCATTAAAAAAAACGCCTCCTCTTTTTCCATGGAGCTCTCTCTCTCTCAATCTCCTCTTCCCTCTTCTCCTCTTCTCTCCTTATTGCGTCCCGCTGTCCATCTTTCCTTTTTCTTTCATCTTCCATCTTTCCATTCATCTTTCCTATCTTTCTCTCCTTCCTGTCCTCTCCTGTTTGATTTACGCTTAACAGCCTGAGCCACGTCAGCTACTTTCTCTGTGTGTGTGTGTGTGTGTGTGTGTGTGTGTGTGTGTGTGTGTGTGTGTGTGCGCTTGTTGTAAAAGTCCAGACCTATGAATGACCTTTTCCAGTTTCATACTCTTATTGCCATCAGCAGACAAACCACTGTTGTCATTTCAAAACATCATTTTTAAAAATCTTATTAGAATCTGAATTAAAATATGAGTAACAGTTGTGAGGATTAGTTTGTCAAGTAAAGTATGTTAGTCAGAAACCAACAATTTTTTTGTACTTGTCTAATTGATTTTGATTTATTTTAAAAATGATGAAACATAATTTTGGGTTTTCTTTCTTCTGTTTGCCTTGCAGGGAGATCGCCTTTACCAGGCAGTTGCAGAGGCAGTCTCCTAAGCTGTGTCACTACTACCTGGGCTTCTACATCCACTCCTGTCCAAAGATGCGCTACAAGGTACGTTTGCAAAAAAGAAAAAAGCAATTTACTTTCATTTGTTTTATTCTAATGCCTCTTTAAATGTCTAACACAAGTTAGCGTCATCCCTCACCTCTGATTGAAACTCTGCCAGTGCTGTGCTGTGTCGTTTGTGCTGTAGACTTTCACTAGGGTGTT
>JAODXP020000006.1:8409840-8418308 GCA_027497455.2 Sardinella longiceps | reverse complement strand
AATTTTCGCTGTTGTTTTTCCCCCCTCTGGTAGCGTCACCCAGCGGAGGTCAGGAGTAATACTCCTAAACTCCCCTCCTTATCAGCTCATCATCTGCAGTAAGGAGGCTCCAAAGGCTCCCCTGTGCCCTGACTGTCACCTCTGTGGTATCTTCCATCTGCCTGAGGGGCCTTCCACCCTACGCCTACTCCACAGCCGTGGGCCACTGGATGCCTGTTGCCATGACTTAATTAAAGTTTTTGTCTTCTGTGTGTGTGTGTGTGTGTGTGTGTGTGTGTGTGTGTGTGTGTGTGTGTATGTGTGTATTTGTCTGTGTGTGTGTGTGTGTGTGTGTGTGTGTTTGTGTGTGTGTGTGTGTGTGTGTGTGTGTGTGTGTGTGTGTTTGTGTGTTGGGGGTGGTGCGGGGTAGGGGGTTAGCGTGCACTTTGAACAAGTTCTCTTCTTCGCGTGTCTTCACATTCCTCTCCTTCTCCTAAGCTCCATGTGGCTTCACTGAGCCCTTAATTGGCACGTGACCTCTGACCTTTGACTGACAGGTGAGTGCAAGGGTCACGCAATCTCCTTTGGTTCTGACTCGACGTGTTTGCTTTGAGAGTGAGGTAATATCGAAAACAACTCGGACAAGCACCACGGCTCATGCTTACCATTAAATTCTATTTTGCTGCAGGCTAGGCATTTAAATGTGAACACACACACACATCTTATTGTGTGTTTGTGTGTGTGTGAGTGTGTGTGTGTGTGTGAGGGAGAGAGAGTGAGCCCCCTTGCAACCACCCACCCACCCAAATACTTTATGTTTATAATGGCTGGCACACAGCCGCTGTTCACACGCGTCATAAAATACAAATATTCCACTATGGCTTCAGATTCCAATAACGCCCCCCTCTGAACAATAAATGAATAAACTTCACGGATCATAATAATACTAATGGACTGTTCAGGTTTACCCAGCAAGATACACAGACCTGACATCATGGGGTAATCACTGTTCTTGGTAAGCGGCGTGTATATGACTGCATCTGTGTGTGTGTGTTTGTGCGTGCATGTGCTTTTTAACGTGTGTGTGCGTGTGTATGTGTGTGTGTGTGTATTGTGTGTGTGCCTCTGTTCATACAGTATGTATATGAATTATGATGTGTATTTTTGTGAATGTGTGTGTGTTTGTGTGCTCCAATTACACCTATGTTTTTGTAGATGTGTGCTGTGTGTGTGTGAGGGGCCAGGCACTGCACTGCACTGCGCTGTGCTCCTCACCACTCCTGGCTCAGTGACCCTGACACGAGTCCCTCTGACGTGGAGCACGCATGGCGTGTAGGGAATGTCTTAAGCTCTACCGGAGATGTCAAAACACCCTCTTCCTCCCAGAGCTCACCCTGCGGCCCTGGGACAGTAAGAACCTCCTGCACCCCCCACCCTCGGGCCCTTGGCCTCCATGCCCCCATCCTATCCCAAAACTACCCCACCCATGACTGAGAGACATCTATATACATAGAGAGAGAGAGAGAGAGAGAGAGAGAGAGAGATGTGAGTGGGGTCAGAAAGGGCAAACCTGCAGCTTTGCCTGCTTGTGTCATCCTGTTCAGCTGCGGTGTTGCCACTTGTAAAGGCGATTGTGGAATTTGCTCAAGATTTGTCACTGACAGTCTCTTCACTCTGCACCCCCCCCCCCCAAACTCACTCTCATCTTGACTCCCACCACACCCTCAGGACCCAGGGACCCACAGCAACCAGTGCTTCGATGTTCAGAGGAGTTCATTTCCTCTGGGAGTCATAAACTGAGTGGTCAGTGAACGGTGCTGCTTAAGTATCTTTGCTTCACTTTGTGTTGGCGACAGCCCAGAGATCCTGTGGACGGGAGTCTTTTGTCCTAATTCTGACCACCCCCCCCCCCCCACACACACACACACACACACTTCTCCCTCCTCTGTATTTGATCCGTGAGATAAATCCCACAGCTGTGTGTGGATGATACATGGAGCTGCCAGTAGTTCTTGAACTGCCCCCCCCCACACACACATACATATCCCCCTTCCAGCCCCCTCCCAGATGCTGTCCATATGCCTGCCATTGGTTCTTTTCTTTTCAAGAGTAATGGATCTTAGGGGCGGCAGTGTATGTGTAATTTATGGGTACTTTATGCACAGATTAACCTGTCTTTCCTCACACCTCCTCCAGCACCCAGGCCTTTGTGCTCGGTCGTGCCCAACAGCAGTGCCTGATCCTGGGCCTCTGTTTGTGGGTGTCAGGCTCTTCCCCCTCAGACACACCTGGGCCAGGACTGGGGGGTATGAGACCTTTTGGAGATGTCAATCACACCTGAGTCGCTGAAGCGCCTGTGCTTATGCCCCAAGCGGCACTTAACCTCCTTCTCTTCTACTCCTCCCTCACACTGTTCAAGTTCTCTCTCTCTCTCTCTCTCTCTCTCTCTCTCTCTCTCTCTCTCTCTCTCTCTCTCTCTCTCTCTCTCTCTCTCTCTCTCTTTTTCTCTCTCTCTCTCTCTTTCTCTCTCTCTTTTTCAAGAGCAAGAACACACACACACACAAACACAGACAAACAGACAGACAGACAGACACACACACACACACACACACACACACACACACACACACACACACACACACACACACACACACACACACACACACACACACAAATTCACCTCCTTTCAGCATGTGCTGGAACGTCATTAGCCCAGGGCATGAAAACATTGCAGCAGTAGTAAACACCTAGACAGGTGTTCAGAGAGAGAGAGAGAGAGAGAGAGAGAGAGAGAGAGAGAGAGAGAGAGAGAGAGAGAGAGAGAGAGAGAGAGATTATGGATGAGAAAAATAAAGACAGATGCATTCAACTACAGTACATTTACCAAAGCAAGGCGTAGCCTCCATAAAGTAGATCTTCACAGTAAGTAAAACACAATGTTGGCATAACACTGTATTAAAACACTATTCAGTGTCAAATGTGCTGCCCACACAGACATACTGTACTGTACACACATACAATACAATACAATACATACACACACATGCATGGCTGCACAACAATACGCACACAGATGCATGTCAAATCAGCACACATTGTACAGTGGGAGTCACCCCTACACACATATCCACTGAGAGCCAGTCAGCCATGAAGTTTCACATATCTGTTTGCACTGACCCCATCTTTCAGTCAAGTCCTGCAGGCTTCTGTAACACACACACACACACACACACACACACACACACACACACACACACACACACACACCCATACACACACACACACACACACACACACAGAGGTGAAGTCACATGCACATATGTACATACACACACACGCACACACACAAACACACTCACATAAACACGGCCACATGTTGCACACACACACAAACACCCACTGCAGGTGCACACAACTACACAAAAACATACACATAACTCACTCAGGCGCACATACAAAACTCAACATCCATTTACAACAGGATATGAGAAAAAAAAGAACTCCGTCATCACATTTCGGCAGAGGCCTGATCTTAGCCTCCCGTCCACCAATCAGATATATTGCAGCCGTGATGTTTTGACAGCTTGGGAAAGTTGTCTGCCCGAATCATTGTCACTACCTCCTGTTTTAGAAGAGCCCATTCATGGGATAAGGTGTTGTGGATTTTTCAGATTCCTTCAGATCAGGGGGTTTGTGTGTGCATGGAGGTGGTGCTGGATGTGAGGGGGGTAGAGGAATTATGGTTGAACAGTGGGGTTAGAAGGGGGGGGGTAGGTTGAGATCTTTCAGCTGGGGCAAAGGTGATTGAAGGCGGGGCTTTCCATGGGTTGAGAAGTCTCCGCCCTGAAAATGAAAGCCAACCCAACATGGCCGTGTCAGTTTTCAGGACACAGTGGCGGTTTTCGCCTGCAGACTTTCCTGCTTATGCTTTTGGCCTACTGCTGATGGGGTGTCAAGTGACATGCATAAAAATGATATGGGGGATACGTGTTATGGGAACTGGGATTTCAATACTTGGATCAGATGTGTGTTTGCAATCAACTGCTGTGTGTATCCATTACTCATGATATGGTGTGTGTGTGTGTGTGTGTGTGTGTGTGTGTGTGTGTGTGTGTGTGTGTGTGTGTGTGTGTGTGTCTGTATGTGTCTGTGTGTGTGTGTGTGTGTGTGTGTGTGTGTGTGTGTGTGTGTGTGCGCGCGATGTGTAATTCAAATATAATCAAATTTGTTTACAGAAAAAAGATCCCCCTTGAAAGATAACATCTTTGCGATTTCAACATTCCTAATTGTGCCTAAGAGTGTTTCCAAACACCCATGTGTGTAATTTCAGTACATCTCAACACACAATCTCTTGTAAAGTAGATGATTATGACATTTTATAAAGCTACAACCATGAAAAGCCATGACGAAGTTGCACATATGTCTGGATGTAGAGAGAGAATAACCAATCACACAGATTTAATGGTCTGCTGGCTTTGTCTAGTGAATGTTTCGCTAAACACATTCAAGCATTCATTCATAACAAAAGAATCTAACTGACACTGAACTTCCATTTCCCACCCACCCCCTCACACACACACACACACACACACACACACACACACACACACACACACACACACACACACACACACACACACACACACACACACACACTCATGCACACACTCACCAGCAAAAGCATCTCGCTAGATTCAGCTGGTAAAAGTATCATATTGTTGCCTTGTTTTTACTTGAGGCTAATCAGTCACCAGTGGTCTCTAAAGACCTGGATATACTGTACATATTATAAAAGTCGTGTATGAATGTTCATCTGTGGGTCCTGCACTGCAGATATATTTACTGCTTAAAGCTCTCAACACAGTCTCATATTATACTGTGAATTTATACAAAGTTCCTTTAATGTGTTCGGTTATGTTTTCGTCTGTTTCTTTGTTTGTCTGTTTGTCAGCAGGATAACTCGAAAAGCGCTTTTCTAGTTTTAATAATGTTTTCAATTGTATATGGATGTGCTATTGTTGTGTTCTAGGAGTCCATATATGGCAAACCTTGCCTGATACAGATAAACATACATATTGGTATAAGGTTAGAGTGTGGTTTGTGTCAGTGACTTCAACGACCTCTGCCTGACCTCTGACGGTTGCCATGGCTCTTGATGGGGAGCTATCAGAGGGAGCCTAGCCAGAGATGAAGCAGAGGATGCGGAGCGGGAGCTGGAGCAGGAGCCGGAGTGGGACAAGGACACGGACAGGGCCTGGATGGGACACAGAGCTCCTCTGGAGCTGATGGGAACAGTGCTGCCATGTAAACCACGGCACCCTGCCACAGCCGGAAAAAAGGCTTTTCCGTTTGCCGTGCGCAAGGCACAGGAACCAGGTGACAGTTGTTTAGACGTGTTTAAAAGACCAGCGCTTCCCTTTATAACTCAATACTGTCCTTACTTTCACACACATTCACTCACTCATTCTCTCACTCTTTCTCTCTCTCTCTCTCTCTCTCTCTCTCTCTCTCTCTCTCTCTTGCTCACACACACACACAAACACACACACACAACTCACACTCAATGACACACACTTGAATCCCCCATTGAACCTGGAGTGACCTGTCACCTCGTGAAGTTGCCCAAAGTGCCAAAATCGTTTAGAGCATCTCACATGACTTTCCGGAAGGATTCCCCTCTCCTTCGTCGCCTAACGTCCTCTGCTCATCTCTCTCCCAGATATATGGGCAAGTGTCCACATTGGCCAGGACACTCTCATTAAAACTCATGACATCGCTTGGGACTTCAAAATAAACATCTTCAGTTGAATTACAAATCTGTGAGTCTTTGCAGACTCTCACAGCTCAGTCTAACACAGGAACTGTCCCTAGTATTTTACTATTTCTGTACACACGGGTCTGACAGGTTCTGCCAAACACTGCCAACCATGTTGTCTCATTTTAAAACATTAGGTTTAGCTTCATGACAGATGAGTTTTACAGTAACGATGTATGGCAGTCGAGGTACAACAGAGCATTTCCTATAGTAAAACATCCAGGATTTTTTTCAGCAACGAAAGAGACGGTAAAAGAGCTCACTTGAATACACCAAGTGTCCCTGGGGCCTACAGGAATTTTAGAAGAAGTTAACTAAGGACAACTTGCAATGTTCATACAACAACAATCAATAACAATCAACAACAATCCATGCACACACACACACACACACACACACACACACACACACACACACACACACACGCACACACGCACGTACACACACACACACACACACACACACACACACACACACACACACACACACACACACACACACACTTCTGGACCTCCAGTGACTTTTCTCTTTTTCCTCATCAATGAACTTTTCCTTGGTCCCTTTCCTGTCACTACATCATAGGACTTTAATGTTCTGGAATGAGAACATGCTGGTCACCCGTCTCAAAGACAATCTCTCTCTCTCTCTCTCTCTCTCTCTCTCTCTCTCTCTCTCTCTCTCTCTCTCTCTCTCTCTCTCTCTCTCTCTCTCTCTCTCTTTCACACACTCACACACACACACACACACACACACACACACACACACACACACACTCACTCACTCACTCACTCACTCACTCTCTCTCTCTCTCTCTCCCTCTCTTCTGACCGATGGTGCCCTTTTCCCTCCTTATCTTGTCCAGAGTGTGGCTCTGTAAGTCAAACAGCACTCATTCCTGCAGGCAGCAGGGCAGGCTGTGTGGGGATCATGTGATTGGGTAGGGCTGGTCATATGAAGGCAAACATGACCCCGTCGGGCGGGCGGGCAGGCAGCGGTGCTGGCGGGCGGCTCAGGGATAACAATGAGGCCCCGGCGAGGAGTTTACTCAGTGGTGTAATGTTTGTTCTCCTCAGACTGCGCACAGCTGCCTAATGCAGCTCTTATCTGCTCCCCCCAATACACTTACACACACACACACACACACACACACACACACACACACACACACACACACACACACACACACACACATATCACACATCTCACACTGCTACACACACATACACACACACACACACACACACACACACACACACACACACACACACACACACACACACACACACACACACACACACGCACACACATCCCTCTACTGCTAAAGACCCACACCAGCAGGAACAGCTCAGAGACAGGCAAGGCAGCCAGGGCCTCACACAAACATAAGTATGACAAATACACACACACACACACACACACACACACACACACACACACACACACACACACACACACACATACAATATACAATTAACATAAATATACGCATGCCTCTACATACTGGATCTTCACACAACTCTCATCTGTCCTGCAAAAACACAAAGCACATAAAAGCCTACTTGCAGTCACACACATACACACACACACACACGAATAAATGTACACATGCACATAGAAACACACACACAATTACACACACATGCTCAAACACACACATGCACACACACACACACACACACAACACACACACACACACACACACACACACACACACACACACACACACACAGCCATGCAACACCACAGACAAACACCCTGACACATGGCACAAAAGAGAAGGAACACATTACTCTAGCAAACAAAGCTCAACAAAGGGGGACCGGAGAGAGGGAGATAAAACAGAAAGGGAGTCTGATGGAATGTCAAGAAAGCAGGCAGGATGGAAGGGAAGAAAAAGAACTTGAGTGTGCGGCTCGACTGGTTGCATTTCTCAAGTGACTCTGAGGACTCTGTTAGTGAGGAGAGAGAAAGAGCAGAGAAACCAGTAAAGAGAGAGAGAGAAAGAAAGAAAGAAAGAAAGAAAGAAAGAAAGAGAGAGAGAGAGAGATGCTGCAGGACTACCGTAGTTGGTAGGAATAGAGGATTTGAGAGATTTGTTCAGGCAGGCTTACATCAGAGCACAAGGCTTTTTGCCTGTCTCAATAAACTCTCCTCTGCAGAGAAATGTTGAAGTAGAGAAGAACGGCGGTAACTCTAAAGTTTCTATTCATTATATATATATATGTATTTACTTTTTTAATTATTCTTTTTACTACTTGCTCATTCATTTTTTACTTGCATTGCCCACAGTGAAGGAAATAAACACTGTTCCTGTGTCACTTTCATTTAACCTTTTTACTGCTGAGAATAAATAAGTTTGAGGATATGGGAAGCCCGACTAGCATTGGTACTTTTACAGCAGCTTACCTCAGTTTTGTCAGCTGTAACGTTGGACAGGATTGACCATGGAGTCAGAATGGAAGGACGTGAGAAAGAGAAGCCAAGCCTGGCACCACCATCTCTCTCTCTCTCTCTCTCTCTCTCTCTCTCTCTCTCTCTCTCTCTCTCTCTCTCTCTGTCTCTCTCTCTTTCTCTTCCTCACACACACACACACACTCTCTCTCTCTCTTCACTTTTCCTCTGGTGTTCCTTCTCTCTCTCTTTCTTTGCCTCTCTCTCCTCACTTTTCCTCTGG
>JAODXP020000006.1:8344840-8402340 GCA_027497455.2 Sardinella longiceps | reverse complement strand
GAGCACTCCTATTATGGGGGCCCCTCTGCTGCGCTTCGCACAACAATTATGGTCATTATTATTTCCCAAAATGCCCGTATCCAGTGTTGCGGGATGGGAAGAGGTTTAAAATGTCAGATCCTGATGTTTTAGGCTGATATGTCCCCATTTTTTGCCTTCCTTTACTTTTGCTCATTCCATGCATCCTTTCATTTTTTTTTTTTACTTTCTTGATTTTTTTTTTTTTTTGTCTTCATATCATGCATGTTTAATTGTAGGAAACACTGATGGGCTCCCATGGTGAACATTAGCCCGGTGCTGGAGCAGTTACCATGGAGATAGAGTCAAATGGGATGGGGTGTGGGGAGGGGTGTGTGTGTGTGTGTGTGTGTGTGTGTGTGTGTGTGTGTGTGTGTGTTGGGGGGGGGGGTGCACCAACCATGGCAGGGGTGAGGAGGAAGAGGGGACCCGGGGAAGGGAAGAAGGGGACTAGAAGGGTCACAAGAGAGGAGAAGAGAAAAGTGGAGTAAGGTGACTGGATGAACAGATGGTAGAAAGGCATAGATGAAGAGGACAGGAAGGAGGAGGAAGAGGAGGAGGAGAAAATGATAAGGCTGCAGGCTAGCTGAGAGAATGATGAGTGTTCTGCCGTTCTGTGCTCGGTTCTGATGCCGTGTAGTAGAACCTGCTCTAAGCACTTTTTTTGGACTTAAGCACATGTGAGAATAGCAGCCTAAATGAATTAGTCTTTGTTGGGAGAGGGTGGCAGAATAGTCTGGAGTGTGAATGCCTGCCACAGTTGTGGGGTAGGGCAATGGTGACATGAGGGTTTGGTAAGCTGCCACTGATGAGGTAGCTGGTCTCACTGTACTGTACAGCCAGCACACGTCAGGAGGTCAGAGGGCACATCTGCAGAGGCCTGACTGTGAAACAGCTGGGTGGTGTGTGTGTGTGTGTGTGTGTGTGTGTGTGTGTGTGTGTGTGTGTGTGTGTGTGTGTGTGTGTGTGTGTGTGGAGGGCAGGGCAAATCCAGTAGACTCACTCAGGTGCTCCTGTAATTTAATTGCAGTTTTTTACACTCCAACTCTCTCTCTCCCCGCCAATTTAGGTCAACAGTTCAATACAACAATTGAGGAATCGAGTCAGTATGCTATGGGTCCTACATACTTTTGCCAAAAAAAAAAAAAAAAAAAACATACATTAAATCTCATGCTACTTTCTTTTGTCAGGTGATGAGAGCATGACATTTTATAGTCATGTGACGGACGGTCAGACGGTCAGACACCTCAGCCAATGAAAATGTTGCATTGCTGTGAGCCAGGGGTATCTGTCAGAAGCATCATCCACCAAATCAGCAGCACTTTCTTCAGTTATTGGCTTGTTTGCTGTACACTGACTTCACACTGAAAATAGGACATTTATAATGTTCCCCTGTAGTCCATGAACACAGACCACACACACACACACACACACACACACACACACACACACACACACACACACACACACACACATACACACAGTTCAGCGCAGCCTGTACTTACGGGACATACCGTACATCAGACCTCTCTAAAGGCCCCAGGAGAAGAGGGTTCCCTCATTGGGCATCTCCCAAAGGAAGTGACCGGAGAGGTGACCCCAGGCAGGGCCCGGTGTGGAATAGAGCATCTGGGATCCACACAGGATGGGCAGACACATGGAGAGAGAACTATTTGGGTCTATAGGTCATAGATGGTGTAGTATATGAACTTCCATGTCAAATGTCAAGGGGGGTGGATACATTACACACTCTCTCTCTCTCTCTCTCTCTCTCTCTCTCTCTCTCTCTCTCTCTCTCTCTCTCTCTCTCTCTCTCTCACTCACACACACACACACACACACACACACACACATGATCCGCCATTCATTCCACACTATACTGCTACAAAGTGGGAATAATTTAACAGCATATTGCCCTCATTACAGCAAGATGCATGGCGTTCACTAAGAGCTCGTGGACGCCCCCAAAACTGCCTGCTCCCTGACCAATCACCACCTACTGTACACTCCATGCCACCCACGATGTATCGCCAAACAGGAGGTCCAGGGAGACCCTGTGCAGGTGGTTCAACATAATGAGACCTGATAGATAAATGGACACACACACACACACACACACACACACACACACACACACACACACACACACACACACACACAGTCCTGTTTTCACACATTCCCTGGGCCTAAGCACAATTTTCCACACGAGTAATTATTTGCCTATAAATGTTCCTAACTTTACCCTGTTAAAAATAGAAGAAGAAGAAGAAGAAGAAGAAGAAGAAGAAGAAGAAGAAGAAGAAGAAGAAGAAGAAGAAATGCACAGGGTAAGTTTTATGATCAGCTTTATCATAATGATTTAAAAAATCAAGAGACAGCCAGAGAGAAAGAGGGACAAATAGAGAGAGAAGGAGAAAGAGAGATATCCCCCTCCAGTGGAGAACTGACAATTGGAATTGGGAGGAGGGGCATCTTTTATGAGTTACTTTTATCGCCAAGGAAGCTTGGTAACCTGATTCCATGAGGTCGAATAACAATAAACAAAAGCCTCAGGCTGCACTGTGTCAAAACAACACTTTTGGTGTGCACATCTCCATGGCCATAGGTGTCTTGTACAGTGGATTCAGGGCGCTCACGCAGTAACTGCTCTCTTAACTTACCTATTGTTTGACCTGACATTTTATACCTGAATACTTGAATGTGTTTCCTGGGAATTTTCCATTTATGCCTGCACAACTCTGTAAAGGGGGTAGGGTGGGTTTTGCCTGTGTGTGTGTGTGTGTGTGTGTGTGTGTGTGTGTGTGTGTGTGTGTGTGTGTGCATATCTATGAGTCTACATTGCATGTAGCCCATACGTGAGTACTAGGCGTGGTAAGGGAGCCATGGGGCAGAATGCTTGGAATCTCTTCTCTCTGGGTGAACCTGAACCCTGCGGCACACAGGTAAGCCCCACCTGGCCCAGGTGCATTATGACGCCCCTCCCCTACAGAGGTGAGTGTGTGAAGTGTGTGAGTCTGGGGTAGGTGAGGTTGAGTCGGGGGTCAAGGGGGTTGGACCCCAGAAGGGCCCAGCAGCCTGTCAGGAGCTGGGCCCCTCAGTGTCTCTGACAGGCTCCTTAATGAGGCCCTAATGAGCTGCCAACTCAACTGACAGTCTGTCACACTTCACCTGACACAGGTAGGAGAGAGAGAGAGAGAGAGAGAGAGAGAGAGAGAGAGAGAGAGAGAGAGAGAGAGAGAGAGAGAGAGAGCAAACCTTTATGGAAGGTGAACTAAAGAAATCCAATCTTAAACCAACATCAAATACAGTGCGGTTGCAAATGACAACCTGTCACCTGCATGACCTTGTGTCTTGTGTCTTTTTGGGGGGATATTTCACTGTATGAAGATGTGATGGGGTGAACCTTGAGTTTGTGTTCAATAAGGAACATAAAGATACAGTTGTAACATGTCTCCAAACAGCCCTCTGATGACCTGGTATATAAAATGCCCCCAGGACATTTCAACTTTTGCCAACAATATCCGTTTTCATCGATCAACAGATTGTTTTAATTTGTTTTGCAACTTGAGAGAAGTAACTTGATTCATCTGAGATCCTGCTAGGGTTTACACAATATCTAGGGGAAATCTTGTGAAGGAAGTGCCAACTAACATGAAATCTACAGTAACACTAACATTATAAAATGGTAATGTGCTCATTGAACCAGGAGGGGTCGCTAAACTCAAAGAAAAGAACACCAATTCTTTTTTCCCTTCTGACAGGCCAAAGCATCAACCTAACAACAGCACTCAGCACTCTCTTTGTCAGTGAGAAATATGGACATAAAATTACGTGATGGAAAATAACTTTGAAGAAACTTTATTCTACCCCTAACCCTAAAGGAGAGAACAACCCATCAACATCAGACACATACCAGAAAGGTTTAGTCAAATATGCTTGCGTACAAAAGCACATGCACACACACACTTTGGGGGCCCCAAGCAAACAGGGCATGGAGGCCCTTCACCTCCCATAAACACCTACATAAACCACATTGTTATACTCTTTAAGAAACTTTGAACATTGAACTTGCAATTGTCTAACTCTGTAATATTTCATTGAAAAACACCACCAACTAACTTTCAGCCTGGGGCCCAGGTAGTTGCCTGGTTTGCCTGTCCTGTTGCAATGGCCCGGCACACACACACAAAGACACACACACTACTCTCTGTATGTATACAGCATAGCACACACATACTACAGTAATACCTGAACATACTGAACATAATGAACTCCTCTTATGGTAGAAAACAACAATTCCTGAACGGTGAGTTGTAGAGGTTTACCCCACTGAGGCCCAGTGAACCAAACTCAGGAAAATACAAAATAAAAAGGATGAGAGAAGGGACTGAGAGAAACACACACATTGTGAGTGAGATGCTCATATAACGTGTGTGTGTGTGTGTGTGTGTGTGTGTGTGTGTGTGTGTGTGTGTGTGTGTGTGGGGAGAGAGAGAGAGAGAGAGAGAGAGAGAGAGAGAGAGAGAAATCATTCATGAACTATAGTCTAAATAAACAAGTTTCTCTGAAAATCCCAAGTCGAACACACGTTGTGAGTCCATCTGTGTACAATAATAATGATTGAAAAAATAATGTCTATGCCGTATCAGACACCATACACCCAACCCTAAGGGAAAATACAGGGGGTGACGTTCAATCAAGCTTCCACAAGGCTTGCTTTACCTCCCACCCCAAACCACACTACATAATGTCAATAGCTACCATGGCCTGACATGAAAGAATAACATTTACAAATTTCGCTCAAATCTTTTTTTTTTTTTCATTTAGAAATGTGTGCTTTCTGGAGAAAAGTGCTCTCTTGGTGAGGCTTGGCTCAGGCAGGTCAAATATTTACCTTTTTCCTCAGTGTCTATCTGTCATGTTTCTTTCTAACTGTGTTTTGGCTTGGTCTATGCTGAGGGTTTCCTAAGAATTGTAGCCAGGCCAGGGTTGCTCTTGAAGTATGTACTACTAAAACTAGATGGATCCTCCCTTATCCCTCTAGTCACACAAAGTTCTCTTGAGAGAGGAAATCATGAATGAAAGAGTGACAGGCTCCCTGCATACATTGTGCAACAAATACCTTCACAGAAGGTATCAAGCAATTGCAAATGCATGTTGCATGGTGAAGTTACCAAACTCAGAGCTGTGTATCAATATGCTATTTTTTCACACTGATATGGTTTTGTTTGAGTGTCTCTTTTTTTATTTATATAATGTTTCCATTATTTCTGGCATCTCCATCACACCTACATGGAGTGATGGTATTAAAGTTACGCTATGCGTGTCCACCATGATTAGATGTTGATGTATATAAGCTATCTGCATTTATAATACATTATGTCTAGATTTAGAGTCCTAAAAAAATACCATTTACCATTTGTTTCTAGTACTGGGGTTATTCGACCAAATTATAGAATTAGGGATTAGAAACCAAATCAATACTTACGTAAGGTCTCATTGCCACCTGTGTCTTATATAAATCACCTTTTAGTCTCTTGTGAACGCTCCATCCAGAATTTGCTGAAAGGACAGAGACACATTAATCCAATTGTCCATCTTATATTGTACTTGACTGCTCTGATGGTAAGTTTATCAAATGTCCAGTAGAGGGTGCTATAAAGCAATATTTGGTGCATTACTCAGCCTCTGCCCTGATGTTAAGTTGAGACAACTTCTTTTCCTTCACACTTCATCACTCCGACTATTTTTTAGAAATTTCGGTAACACTTTGCGGTAAGGGTACATGATTTATCATGAATTCATGCATGAAATCATTCATGATAAATCCATGATTCATGCATTACTTCATCTCTGAAAGTCTAATGAGTTATCAGGAATTAACATGAATTCATTGTTTGTCATTAATGACCTCCTGCTGAAATAGCACATGATCTTAAGTATTAGTTACTCTGGGTACATCATCATGAGTCATGATTAATTAGCATGAGTCATGATTATTAGCATGATCATGATGAATTCATCATGTTTGTGCCCCCTCAACTAAAGTGTTGACATGGTTAAATTGGTAAAATTTAGTTGACGTATGGGATAGATATGAGGAACTAGGCCAAAGTAGGCTAAATAAGTACTTTTTTTTATTATATCAAATTATATCAAATTTTTTGAACAAAAACATCATGATCATGTGTAATTAGTCATGACTCATGATGATGTGCCCAGAGTAATTAATGCTTAAGATCATCTGCTATTTCAGCAAGAGGTCATTAATGATAAACAATGAATTCATTCTAATGCCTGATGAGTCATTAGATATTCAGAGATGAAGTAATGCATGAATCATGAATGAATCATGCATGAAATCATGCATGAATTCATGATGATTCATGTACCCTTACCGCAAAGTGTTACCGAAATTTCTATAGCATGAAGCTGTACCTGTCTCCCCCAAGTCACACACACACACACACACACACACACACACACACACACACACATTGCATAAATGCCAGACAGTGCAGTGGTCAACTGTATTCTCCCACAAAATCAGCCATTTGCAAGTGTCAAATGGTGTTGGCCATTAATATAATAGTTATATAGGCTAGTCTTAAGCCAGATATATTTGAACAAAGTCATAAAAAGTAAAAGGGCTTCAACCCTTCAACCAAAACTTAGTTTCTTCTGACTCATTGAACCGAGTTTTGCATCAGATAGCCTACCTCTAGCTACCAGTCATCCTCCCTTCACACACATCCTAACCACCATTTTGCATTTCTATAGATAAAAGTGCACAACATAGTGTAGCACATAGTTGTCAGTGGCAGACTCCACATGCCATTCACTCAAGCTACACATAAAGCAGCATTAATTCATTAGATTATTTCATTTAGGATACAAATTTTATCTGGCAGAAGTGAAAACAGCCATAGGACAAGATGAATTAAATACATGTCATAAAGAAAGAAGCAGTCAACAGTTATTTTTTTTTTTTACCACTATTAACCTTGCCTCTGTCAACTCTCTCTGAGTCTACTGTTTGAGCTCAAATGAAAAATCGGTAGTTATTCAGTCTATCCCTTCTCTTTGAGGCTACCGAATGCTATAGTTATCGGAATGGCAGCATTACAACGAAGACCTGCAACTAACTTGCAACTAACGCTAAAACATGCGGGCATATGAAAATAAAACTTTCATGCCCTCATCACATAGCTTTGGCTGCTGATTCACTATTTGGTCTGCTTTGCACAAAATGAATGATTCTAGGGCCTGACACTGACACAGGGCCCTTTGAGGGCTGTTAATATTATTTTAATAGGCTAGCTTATTATTGCCTTGTGTAGGTGTTTTAAATTAAATGTTTAATTTAATTTGTTGAAACAACCAAATTAAACATGGTTGTGAAATAGCATTTATTGTTGTTTCACCCCTCTCCCTACCAAATTGTATGTCACAGTTTGATCTTTTGCAGGAACACTGGCTCTGTCAGTCTAATGGTAGGCTACTACTACACTGGTAAACAAATCCTGCATCTGTTGATTGGCAAGAGCCAGAACTAGCATGTGAGTAGTCTGCATCTCTGACACGCAAAACCAGAAATGGTCACCATGCAAAGTCAGGAAAAGAATAGCCTATAGAGACTGTGAGAATGTAAGTGTGTATAATGCAAATGCTAACTGCAAATATGCCAGCCCTATACATCTGTCAGTTGGTTTATGGACTTCTCACCAAAGGCTTTGGTCCAAACTTAAGATGTTTGAACTTAAGGCTCTCTGTCTGGCCATGCTAATAAATAAGTCATCTGATAGCTTGTTATCACAGGCAAAAGAGTTGGTTTTGATGGCCTAAAACCATGGAGGAGTCATTGCACCTCAACAGCCTTACAGTTTCAATTTGCATAGGACAAGATAACTGGGACGTTGGGGGACGGTTTTCTGCTAGTGTAATATACTATTGCTGAATAATCTGCACATTATTTACCATACATGTTATTCTTTCCAGCAATGCTACTAGTTCCATACAGTATAGAGTTTTTAAGTGCTTAGAGTGGAAGAAGGACCTCACATATAGAATAACACACACACACACACACACACACACACACACACACACAAACAAACAGAGTACACACAAACTAGAGCTTAGATCGGGCCGAAAAAATTGAGCCCGACCCTACCGAAGACCGATCATTTTCTGCCCAAGCCCGGCCCGACCCGAGAGATAACTTGTGATAATGAGCCCGAGACCGATTTAAACCCGACATGTTAAATAGCCCTAATAATGGCCTACTTTTGTAACTGCATGTTCAACAACAATTCCGGATTGATTTACAGACATTTGTTCAGCATATTCTTGAAGCATATTGCCTGTTGACAAGACTTCATGTCTGTGTTGAGGTCCACGTCTTTCTGTCATACCTTGTGCTGACACACAGCTCTGCGCAACTCTCATTCACTGAGATTAGATAGGCTACTCATTCATTCATTAGACTGTCATGCTGGCAAATCCACGAATAAAAAAATTAATAACCAGAAGTTTTCTGGCAATAGACAGAGGTTATAATGCGTTGTGCGCTGCAACGTTTACCTTTATTGTATTCAGAAACACTGTAATTTCTCCAAATGTATCCACTTTCACTTTCGGTTCCCACGCGAAAGAAGCACGATTTTACTGACAAACAAACTTGATGTTTCCTTATGCTTTCCACTGGACTGGGTTCATTTTATTTTATTTTTCCCCCATCACATTAGAAGCGTTATATTACGTTATAGGTCTGATGTAGCCGACAGAGCGCAGCTGACAGGTGCTGCTCAACGCTGCGCAGAGCTGTCCAAACATATTTTTTTCTATCAATCACCTTAGGCTTAGATAACATTTTTTACTGAGTTACTTAACCATAATACATACAACTTTATTGGGTGTCACACCATATAGCGTCATAGGCTAAATAAATAAATTAAAAAAAAACATATATAAAGCATAGGCCTATTTATGGAACATTGATCACGAGCCCGGCCCGACCCGAGCCCGATAGAGTGACGGCAAATGTCAACCCGAGCCCGGCCCAAGTTCGGGTAGGGTCGGACCGGGCTCGGGCAGCGAATCTAAACTCTAACACAAACACACAGAGTACACACAAAGTACAAACATGAATGCCAGCAACAGACTCTGATTACAGAATGCACTTATCTAATCTGCTATTCTTGGCAATTAATTAACATTGCAAAAGTGATCGCAAAAACCGGAGTTGTTGGCATCTCCACAAACACTGACAATAAAACATCCCATGTGTGATAGTGGTGCCACTCATGGTGGGGGATGTGGGTACTTATGAGAGGATGTTTCGCTGGCCACGTTCACCTTGGCAAACTCATTGGCCTTCAGTGACAGACTATAGCTCAACATTCTCTCTCCCTCCCTCATGTACATATACGTACGTTCACACACACACACACACACACACACACACACACACACACACACACACACACACACACACACACACACAAACACACACACACACACAGGACATGTTCTAGGCAAGTTTCATTACGCCACATTATACACATTTCTTTTATTTTTCTATAACTTTATAACAGTTATAAAGTTATAACTGTTAACTTTATAACTTTTTATTCACTGGTTGACTTCAAGTTCATGGTGCTCTGGGGATGATTTGTGTATCTATTCCTTGCAGTAGTTCTACAATGGAATCATGCAAATAACTGCTGATAAAAGGATGTACAGTATTTAAGTCAAGGTTATTCACCCACTCCGACAGGTTTCAGAAATTCAGAGTTCAGGTTTCAAATTCAGAGCCCTTTTCGAATATATTTTGTAAGGTAATCTGTTCATAGGAGTCTGTCTGTAGGAGTCTGTTTTGAAGTTTAGAAAAAAAATATTTGTTCTGTGGTTTCTATTAATAGCTATCTATTTTCTTCTTTTCAAGGAGACCTTTACAAAGTCATCATGATACGCAAAGTGTGCTTCTATGTCATGGTGAGTTAATACTTTATATATTGTGGTGAATAATTGTATTTGCTTCTTGTTTGCTTATGTGAAAATATTCTGTGAATATCTGTGAATAACTATACAATCACAAACCATATCTTATTTTAACATTATGTTTAAAGTAAAAAAAAGCAACATAGCTTAGGAGCAACTTTTAACAAGAATTTACAAGAGCCTCAAAAATATTTTTGTCATAGTCTAAGCTACTGTTGCTGCTTAGTAATTATAAGCATCTCTTTCAAACCACTTGTACGGTATCGCTGATCCTTTGCCTTTCCGTGTTATATTTCCTTGCTTATTGAGTAAAATATTTCCTTATATTCCAGTGTTGTGTACTGGTGGTTGATATTCTTGGAAAGCTTTCTGCTGGGGGAAGTCTGTACAAGTCCAGTGGTGAATTTACAGGTTGGTGAAACAATGTAAAGGAAGTTCTATAGTGGATTTAGGGATGCAATGGTACATTTTGCCCATGGCATCGTGGTTATTGGGGACACGATAATGGTACAGTTTCAGTATTTTCTAACAAAAATGGGGTTATGTTTTTAATGGCTAGACCTGACCTATGCAACAGTTCATTATCAACTTTCAGAGGGGGATGAGGAAACTGTCATTTTGATTCAGATTTCTTTCATTGACAGAATTGATAGGTTTCATAATGGTGAGACAGCCAAGTTATTAAAATCAATAATTAAAGTACATGCATTATGAAATATTGTGATTGTAATATCCTATTGGCCCAGGCCTATTTTATTATTCTCTTATTAACAGAAAATTGTTTGGTAAGTAATAGTGAGAGTCATCAGTTTTTATAGATTGAGTGTTACAGTATGGCTTGGCTACAGTATGACAAAAACAGCAAAAAATAATTTTAGGGAGTCTCATATTAGTTTTCTTTAAAATACCATGCTGCAAAGAAGAGTTCATTACTGATCATGAGAGCTACAGCGACAGTCTGTTAGTCTATGTGTGCAAGATACAAGTTCACTGCATGAAATATCTATCAAACTTCTATTGTTTGATCAAAGGTTCTAAGCCACTTTTAAACAAGAAGAACCGGAGCACACCAAATCCTGTTAAGAGCTTCATTTCAGGTGCAAAACAAGACTGTTTAGAAGTGGCCTAGAACCTGTGTTTGATTCTACTGTCCTACTCCGAGAGGCACCCCGGTTTGAATGCAAGTAGACCCCTTTTATTTTGTTTGTTGTCTAAATTATCCTTTTTTTCCCCAGATACATTGAAATACACAGCCTCAGAAGAGCACCAGTTGGAGAAGCGACAACCTTCACAGAAAAAACCAGACCATGTCATCAATAATGGACTACACAAACTCTATCAGCGCGTTGTTGATATGTTATTTCAAAGTCTGGGAACAGCGTTACCTGATGACCTACACAATGTAGAAGGCTTTGCTATGTGGTACAATCAGGGAGGATTTGATAAGCAAACTCTAGAAGACTTAGACTTTGGCCCTCCTCATGAAGGGGCAGCAAGAGCAGATGAAAATTCTATTGAGTTTGGGATCAGGTCACAAAATTTTGTTATAGACTGTGTGACATATCTTTGTAATGTTCTTAGCAGTCAAGCAACACAGTCAAATGCAATTGAGCAAGCTGTTCAAACCTTTAACGAGAGTAGGCCCTACATTGATGCTGATGCACAGAGGCGGTGGAAAGACCAGCGACGAGACCAGCGACTAGTTGAAAATGGATTAAACGCAGTAAATGTAATGCTGGGGAACTTCCACAAAGGAATAGCATTGCTGGAAAGGTATATTATGTCTCCTCCAAGCATTAATAGATTATGTACAAATATTCCCCCAAAACTCACCAGAGAAAACATTCAGAATAAAATCAACAAACAAAACCAAAATCAAAATCAAAACCGAAAGAAAAAGAATTGACTTTGCCATCTTGCCAAAATCATGTAAAACTTCAGTCTCTAGAAAATTTAAATGCAGGTTTGCCTTGTCTTATTCTGATGACAATTCAAATTCCATTCAAAGTGGTGAGAATGATGTATTTTAAATAAATACAATCAAATAAATATTCACTGAAATCCATTGATGCATTAGATGTTGTTTGTATGTCCAGTGCATTTTTCTTTTTCTTTTTTTTAAAACATGCGCATTTTTTACACATAATCACACACACTACTATATGATGCTTTGGAATAAATTCAATAATACTTACATGGTTTTGTTTGTTTGTTGCTTGTCTTTTAGAAAGACATACATTGTGATATGAGCAAACATGATCGAAAACCTCACTGCCAAAACATCTACTCCTTGCCTGTCTGATGCCCATTTTGAGATAATAATAATGATAATACTTGATCTCTATTTACTAATTAATAGTATCTAGCAAAATAGAATATGTAGCCTATACTGTCTGAATAAATCACTTGTAGAATAAGCAAGTTTATAACTCAACGTCATGGTTGTATTTCACTGCCACAGCAATTACGTTGAGCTATAATACTTTACAAGTGTTCTTCCACTATTCTGGATTTATTCAGACAGTATTAGTGGGTTAAACATATTCCATTTTGGTAGATAGGCCTACTATTACTTAGTAAGTGGAGATCAAGGCTTATTAGGGCCTTATTAAGATTATACCAGGAATAAAGGCCTAACTAGTCATGAACAAGAAATTTGTGAATACACGCCTAACAAATGATTAATGTTGTCTAACACATGCCTTACAAGTCACTAATACAGGCATTAACTAGGTATGTATTACTGGCTAATATGTGAACCTTAAAATAAAGTGTTAACCAAAAAAGACTAACGTTTTTGTTTCGGTCACCACATCGTCATCAGAGTTCATAGGACTTCCAGTATTTCCTTTCAGTGCAGGTCTGTCTCCCCCATCGTATGCATACCCTGTGTGTACAGAAGAGTGACTGATTTACTGCTGTTTGAGCCGGAGCAGTTGCAGTCTCTCAACAGCCCCTAATGCTTTCATCTCTGCTGCAGAGCTGGAAGACCACTTGTATGAAATGACAGTGAAGTTTGGCCTTTCAACAGCTGTAAGTCTCCGGCCATCTTAGATGTAACAGGTGAGGTATAGTACATAGCACACCTATAAATGTGAGCATTGAGTCACATTGCACTACACTCATGACCAAATTTATTACGAAATCATTTATTAGACACAATTAGTCAGGGCAAAGTGAAAGAAGCCAAGATCTGCTGGTGTCAATGGGTAAAAGAACCCAGCAAATGAACCATCTAGCTGCAGTTTAAACCATGTGGAATTTTCTGCATTGAAAAGGCCTCCATTTCGAGTTCTTTCAAATGAACATGACTGCTGAAAGAAATTATGGTGTGCATTTAACAGGTACTGTATGCACACATTATGGTTCCAACACAACAGTATCAGTGTAGTTTACAGTAACATTTGTTGCAGAAAAGACAGTATCCTTTCAGTTCTGGAGAGATATTTGAGCATGAAAGCACACCATTTTTTGTCATGGGAGATTCAGTGACGCAGTTGACTGTAGCCAATGTTGTGTTATTTGTTGAGTATGAATCTGAATATACAGTAGGTGCATTCAGCAATATCAAGAAGGTTGCAAGCAACTGCATTATATGCAAATGGGATACAAGTATGATTGCTTTACTGGCAGCTGGTAGCATAATAACTTCTTTTTATAAGATATCCTTGACAGGCAGGCAACAGACAAGTGCTCCATGCAACAACAACAACAACAACAAAAAAATGTAATGCAATATAAAGTACAATATTGGGGTTCAAAATAGTGAGTTGAAAGTCACAGGTTTCCAAATAAAATGAAACAGTATATGAATACATTTACTTAAGTACATGTGGAATAGGTGAGGGGCTCAACCACTGCCCCTTGACCAGTTGATTCCCAAACAAGTAGACGCTCACCCTCGAAAAAGCCCAAATGCATAGCAAATGGATTAAACCATTGAGTTTATTTATAAAATGAATAAAAGTGTCTGCAAAGGAGATAAGATCCTCCCAGTCCAGCAGCTCATCATGGGAACATACTTCTTCCAGTCCTTACCTCCATTTGACTGCTCCTCAGGTTTACACAGAAGCATGGTGGGTTTACATGTATTCCAGTTTGAGTAGCAGTCAGAGTCTGTCAACAGCCTCTGATTCTCCATCTCTGCTGCACAGATGGAAGAAGATAGTTGTAAAATGCCACGAGTTTGACCCTTCCAATAACAGGTGGAGATACATTCATAGCACATCTATAAACGTGGGTATTGAATCACATTGCACTACAATCATGACCGAATTTCTGTACACCAAATCATTTATTAAACACAACAAACTCACATCAAAGTGAAAGAAGCCAAAAGGGAGATATAAGCCATGTTTAAAATGAAATCTAAATGACAAAATATTGTGGTATCAAATAGCAGGGGTAAAAAAAACACAAAAAAATGGTTTAATAAACCCTTATGGTGTGTATTCAACAGGTCTCAACACATTACGGCATACACGCAACAGCATTAGTTACAGTACCAGTTCTTGCATAAATGACAGTAGGCCTATCCCCTGTGCAACAAAATTGCAACCCTTTGCATGATTATAAAGTCAGTCTACAGAAACACAGCGGATGTTATTGGTCAGATTGCTCATAACTTTCTTTGACATTTTGTGGATGTTTTCGATACAATATTGATTCCTGGTAAAAACAAAAACAAAAACAAAAAAAAACAGCTCACTAGTCCATAGAGGTCAAATTGTGTGAGAAAAACAGAAGTAGGCCTACCACACAGCCTGTGCAACCACTGGGAATAAGATATGGGGCTGTCTCAAGTGGATGGTTAGATTAAGCTGATCTCCCACAAGAACATTTAGTCGCATGATAAACACAGCAAATGCTATAACTTATTTATTATTTCTTTTTAAGATAGTTTTGGGGCTTTTTGCCTTTAATCAGATAGTACAGTATAGAGGTGGACAGGAAACAAGTGGGAGAGAGAGATGGGGTGGGATTGGGAAATGACCTCGGGTCGGACTCGAACCTGGGTCCCCGGAGTAATGGTTTGACACTTTAGCCCACTGAGCCACGGCGCCCCCGCTTATTTTTTACTCAATCAGTAGTTACAGATTTACGATATACAGAAATGTAGTAATGAAATGACCTAGAGGGAAAAAATCATATGGCTTTTAACACCTAGATAGATGCCCCCGATTGCTACAACAATGGATTGCGCCCAACTCTAACAGATAAAAATAGACTTGCCAACAACACCAGCAGCAGAAAACTTAAAAATTGTATTGTCCTGATGGTGCGCTCACTGTTTTATTTTATTAAAGGCCTACTGTGTATCCAGGGATGGGGAACTTCTATGATAAAGAGGGCCACAATTTTTCATCGCCACCATCCGGGGGCCACATGACTGCACACTTCAACTAATTTAATATGAGAGAAGTTACAATAAAATTTTACATAGGGGCACAATATTTGCATATTTTTATGTCGGTATGTTTATTGAACCAACATACATATTTCCCACACAGAAATGCATTTTCAACATATCTCTCTGTTAAACACAAAGTGTGTTGTTATGTAAAAGACACAAAGTGCCAAGGACTCACATTTAATGTGTACATCCAATCCGCATCAAATGAAAAAATGTGTCATCAGTGAACCTGTTTCTCTCCTTTGATTTAATGTGCTTCATTGTGGAAAAACTGCTCTCACAAATATAAGTGATCCCAAACATGCTGTCCTTTGACAGGGCAAAGTCTCTGAAGACTCCAAAACCTCTGAGGACAGTCTCCAAAATGAAATCCCCCTCTCATTGTGCTTTGCTTAAAAAACGGAAAAAAAGCTCAATAGCCTGGCACTATAATTTATGTTATTATTATTAACAATTCTGAACCCCCCTTTAACCGCATTGACAGATATTTAATGAAATATGTAAAACTTGTGCTGGCAAGATAGTTATCCATTCCACCTTGATCATACTTCAAGACATTTATGCCAAGAATTAACAAGATAAGCCAAAATGGTCTTGAGAAAATAAAGGTGGCCTATTTAGTTGTATGCAGTATGTTACTTGTGTAATGCTAAGTTGTAAGTGGAAGAGCTACTTGTCCATAACTGCCTGTTGAGACTTCCAGCTCCCAAGATGCCGGTGTTGTAGGCTACTTGACTGTTCAAAATCGTTTACAATATTGCAAAATTGTCGGTTGTGTCAAATTTGGGACAAAATTGGGATGGCCCAAGGTGATGAAACACAATCCTACCAAGTTCTCACGATCAAATGACATATAAAGACTCATCAAAGACAGTAGGTCTTCACATCACTCCAGGGTGGCTTGTGGTTTTTGGAGGTAAGTAGGCTATCAACTTAAGATGCTATTTGACTTACAGGTATGGATGTTGTGACCATGCATGTACTGTAAGTAAATATTAATATGGTTATTATTTGGTGATTATAATTTTTTTTTTTTTTTCAGGAGACAACCACAAAAATGGCACGCAAACTGTTTCTAGCTATTGCGGTGAGTCAGTAATTTATGTTGATTTCCGTGTCACCTTATATTTCTATCTTCCTTTTTCTTTTGTATTAAAGGGACAGCTGTGTAGACAGTTCAATTAAAATTACTTTGTTTATTATATTTATTATTTTATTTATTGTTTGTCATTTTCAAAGTCCAAACTCTGTACCTCTTGCAGCTGTTTCTCCTGGTGGGGGAGCTGACTGGGGAAATGGCAGATGAGGATGGAATTATCCTGTCAGAACTTTATCTTCCCGCAGGTGAGAATTTCAGAAATTGTACAAGAGATGTTTTTTTTTTTTTTTTTATCAAGAAACAGAAAAGTATTTATAAAACAAGACAGATGTAAGACTGTATGTCTTTGATGTGTTTCTTGCAAGAAAAAATAGAAAACACTAAGACATTCAATTCAAAGTATTCAATTCACTTCATTGTTCCATTATGCAGCGGAGCTGGGGGCTTCCGAGGCTCTGGACCGTGAAACACGTGGCATTAGAAGTCGGTTCAGGAAAGTGTTTAAAAAATTGTTAAGGAGAATGAAGAAGCTGCGCAAGAAGCCCAAACCTGAGGAGGAAAGTGGGGATCAGGGTGGTGGTGAGGGAGGCGGAGAACCGCAACAGTAAAATCCTTCATGCATTTGTCAGCTACACAAGAGAGAAGCAGATCTCATTCTCACTTGCTCATGTAATATTTCCTTTATGGGATAAAATAAACATATCATCTTGCATTCACATAACTCTGTGTACAGTGATTTAATTTCCATTTCATTCGTATACAGTACATCAGTTGATGATGTATGTTCTTATGGTTCAAAACAACGGTCCGTTTTGAGGCAAAGCATGTGAAGTAAAATATAAGATGTGTTTTCAGTTATTTCACACTTTTTTATCAAGTATACATAATGCCACATATTAATTCTATTTTAATGCCTTCAAACAGTACCCAAGTACCCAAACTACAGTACCCAAACTTTTGGCTACTGTAGCTATGGTTTAAAAAAGGGATGAAGGGATGATTAGGGATGAAGATGCGATTTCTTTGGATGGTGCATGCCATATTATGAATTGAAGATGGTATATCTAGTTCAGTTTGCAACTGGACATCAGAATGAGCATGAAAATGCCATGCCACTTGAACCACTGCTGCTCCCATTCTCCGCTCGGCTCTGCAAAAATAATGTCTGTGCCGTATCAGATACCATACACCCAACAGATACAGGGGGTGATGTTCAATCAAGCTCCCACAAGGCTTGCTTTACCTCCCACCCCAAACCACACTCCATAATGTCAATAGCTACCATGGCCTGACATGAAAGAACAACATTTACACATTTCCCTCTTGGTGAGGCTTGGCTCAGGCAGGTCAAATATTTACCTTTTCCTTAGTGTCTATCTGTCATGTTTCTTTCTAACCGTGTTTTGGCTTGGTCTATGCCAGTGGTTCTCAAAGTGTGGTCCGGGGACCACTGGTCCGCGACCAAGCTCAAGTGGTCCGCAAAGGGATTTAAAAAAATCACTAACATTATTTGAACATTTATTTGTTACTATAAGGCAGGCTTGTAATTTATAATATTATAGGCTATCTTCATATTGAGGTGCTATAAATGCCTATGCAAGCCTGCTGCTTTGGTTAAAAGGTAGCGATAGAGGGTTGACTTGGAAAGGGGGCTGAGGGTTGGTGGTCCCTAAAAAACATTTTTTGGGCAAAGTGATCCTTGGTCTGAAAAAGTTTGAGAACCCCTGGTCTATGCTGAGGGGTTCCTAAGAATTGTAGCCAGGCCAGGGTTGCTCTAGAAGTACTAAAACTAGATGGATCCTCCTAGTCACACAAAGTTCTCTTGAGAGAGGAAACCATGACTGAAAGAGTGACAGACTGTGCATATATTGTGCAACAAAAACTTTCACAGAAGGTATCATGCAATTGCAAATGCATGTTGCACGGTGAAGTTATCCCAAGCTCAGAGCTGTGTATCAATATGCTATTTTTTCACACTGATATGGTTTTGTTTTAGTGTCTCTTTGGTTCGTGTCTTGGTATATTTCTATTTATATAATGTTTCCATTATTTCTGGCAACATAGTAGCTACATCACACCTACATGGAGTGATGGTGTTAAAGTTACGCTATGCGTGTCCACCATGATTAGATGTTGATGTATATAAGCTATCTGCATTTATAATACATTATGTCTAGATTTAGTCCTAAAAGAATACCATTTACCATTTGTTTCTAGTACTGAGGATATATTAGACCAAATTATAGAATTAGGGATTATAGAAATCAAAACAATACTTACTACTTGCCACCTGTGTCAATTTGTTTTACATATTACTTGTTGCAATACTTGACTGCTCTGATGGTAAGTTTATCAAATGTCCAGTAGAGGGTGCTATAAAGCAATATTTGGTGCATTACTCAGCCTCTGCCCTGATGTTTAGTTGAGATAAGACAAAGTCTGTTTTTTCCTTTCGAGTTCTTTAAAATGAACATGACTGCTGAAAGAAATTATGGTGTGCATTTAACAGGTACTGTATGCACACATTATGGTTCTAACACAACAGCATCAGTGTAGTTTACAGTAACATTTGTTGCAGAAAAGACAGTATCCTTTCAGTTCTGGAGATATTTGAGCATGAAAGCACAATGCACCATTTTTTGTCATGGGAGATTCAAACTAAAGTGAGGCAGTTGACTGTAGCCAATGTTGTGTTATTTGTTGAGTATGAATCTGAATATAGGTGCATTCAGCAATATCAAGAAAGTTGCAAGCAACTGCATTATATGCAAATGGGATACAAGTATGACGGCTTTACTGGCAGCTGGTAGCATAATAACTTCTTTTGATAAGATTTCCTTGACAGACAGGCAACAGACAAGTGCTCCATGCTAAAAAAAAATGTAATGCAATACAAACTACAATATTGGGTTTGAAAATAGTGAGCTGGAAGTCACAGGTTTCCAAATAAAATGATATAGTATATGAATGCATTTACTTAAGTACATGTAGAATAGGTGGGGGGCTCAACCACTGCCCCTTTGACCAGTTGATTCCCAAACAAGCAGACACTCACCCTCTAAAAAGCCCAAATGCATAGCAAATGATTAAACCATTGAGTTTATTTATAAACTAAAGTGACGCAGTTATAAAAGGAATAAAAGTATCTGCAAAGGAGATAAGATCCTCCCAGTCCAGCAGCTCATGGGAACATACTTCTTCCAGTCCTTACCTCCATTTGACTGCTCCTCAGGTTTACACAGAAGCATGGTGGGTTTACATGTATTCCAGTTTGAGTAGCAGTCAGAGTCTGTCAACAGCCTCTGATTCTCCATCTCTGCTGCACAGATGGAAGAAGATAGTTGTAAAATGCCACAAGTTTGACCCTTCCAATAACAGGTGAGATACATTCATAGCACATCTATAAACGTGGGTATTGAATCACATTGCACTACAATCATGACCGAATTTCTGTACACCCAATCATTTATTAAACACAACAAACTCACATCAAAGTGAAAGAAGCCAAAAGGGAGATATAAGCCATGTTTAAAATGAAATCTAAATGACAAAATCTTGTGGTATCAAATAGCAGGGGGAAAACCCCCCACAAAAATGGTTTAATAAACCCTTATGGTGTGTATTCAACAGGTCTAAACACATTACGGCATACACGCAACAGCATTAGTTACATCAGGGCCGGTTCTAGCCTTTTTGGTGCCCTAGGCCAGATTTGATTTTTGCCTCCCTTTTTCTAAAAGTATAAAAATGATTGAAATGTAAGAAATGTATTGTGATGCCCCCTGATGTTTGATGCCTAGCGACCGCCTGTTTGTCTATGCCTAGAACGGCCTAGTACAACCAGTTCTTGCATAAATGCATCCCCTGTGCAACAAAATTGCAACCCTTTGCATGATTATAAAGTCTACAGAAACACATCGGATGTTATTGCTCAGATTTTTCATAACTTTCTTTGACATTTTGTGGATGTTTTCGATACAATATTGATTCCTGGTAAAAAAAACAAAAAAAAAAAAAAAACAGCTCACTAGTTCATAGAGGTCAAACTGTTGAAGTGTGAGAAAAACAGAAGTAGGCCTACCACACAGCCTGTGCAACCACTGGGAATAAGATATGGGGCTGTCTCAAGTGGATGGTTAGATTAAGCTGATCTCCCACAAGAATATTTAGTCGCATAATAAACACAGCAAATGCTATAACTTATTTATTATTTCGTTTTAAGATATTTTTGGGGCTTTTTGCCTTTAATCAGAAAGGACAGAGGTGGACAGGAAACAAGTGGGAGAGAGAGAAGGGGTGGGGTGGGATCGGGAAATGACCTCGGGTCGGACTCAAACCTGGGTCCCCAGAGTAATGGTATGACAGTTTAGCCCACTGAGCCACGGCGCCCCCGCTATACCTTATTTTTGACTCAATCAGCAGTTACAGATTTACAATATACAGAAATGTAGTAATGAAATGACCTAGAGGGAAAAAATCATATGGCTTTTAACACCTAGATAGATGCCCCCGATTGCTACAACAATGGATTGTGCCCAACTTTAACAGAGAAAAATAGGCTTCCCAACAACACCAGCAGCAGAAAACTAAAAAAAATTGTACTGTGCTGATGGTGCGCTCACTGTTTTATTTTATCAAAGGCCTACTGTGTATCCACTTCACCCTGCGTGTTTATGCCATGGGAAACTTACTTTACTTGCTGCCTCTTGTATCTTGACGGTGCCTGTGGAGGTGTCCAGTATAGGCCTATTTGGCAACCTTGTCAGAACAGTGCTTGTTTGTGTATTTGATCATGTGTATATGTATCTTGTTATGGAAACTCTGGGATGCTTGCATTTCCTTCAGGATGAGTAAAGCACTATCTTGTCTTATCTTGTTTTATCTTAACTTATCTTATAACGAAATATTTAGTGTATTTCATAACTTTTCAGTTTAGGCTGCAGGTTTCTGTTCAGAGTGAATAACTGAAAAATAAATAAATAAATAAATAAATAAGCAAAGGTAGGCCTGGAACCTCTACAGTTTTCTTCAAGTCCACCCACACCAGTTGGTAGGTGGCCTGTATGATGGTTGGCTTCTCTAGACATCTAATCAAGAAGATGATTAGGCTTCTTTTTACTGCAATGTAGGCTAATCTATTTTTCTATTATTAAAAGTAGGACTACTCACACATATAGCAATGCTTTCAGGAACTAAATGTCACTTTTCCATAAAAGTTGCCAGTATGCATGCAACTGCAGTGATAGGAGTCCCTGTTACTCAACGTTCAATGTCATTCCTACTGCCGTTTTCAGTAAACATTGTAATTTTGAGTCATTACGGTCACCATTAAAGGGGGGGTTCAAAATTTTCAATGTTAAACCTCATTTCCAAGTCTGAGTGATATCTGTCACTGGAGACCATTTTCAACTAATTTCATGCAGTCCTTCTATCAGCTGAGTTCGCTGGTGCTAAGCTAACGCAAGTGACTGGACACCGCTAGCTAGCCAATAAAAACAGTCTTGCGAACTCCACAGTACACCCAAAACACATAAATTATAATGCCAGCCTATCGATGTAAATGTATGTGTTGATAGAACCTCATTTACCTCAATAGCCTGGCATTATAATTTAATAAAGCTTTGGGTGTACTGTGGAGTTCGCAAGACTGTTTTTATTGGCTAGCTAGCGGTGTCCAGTCACTTACGCTAGCTTAGCACCAGCAAGCTCAGCAGCTAGAAGAACTGGATGAAATGTGCTGAAAATGGTCTCCACTGATAGATATCACTCAGGCTTACTTGGAAATGAGGCGTAACATAAAAAATTCTGAAACCCCCCTTTAACCGCATTGACAGATATTTAATGAAATATCTCAAACTTGTGCTGGCAAGATAGTTATCCATTCCACCTTGATCATACTTCAAGACGTTTATGCCAAGAATTAACAAGATAAGCCAAAATGATCTTGAAAATAAAGGTAGCCTATAGGAATTTTGTTTTATGCAGTACTGTATGTTAGGCCTACTTGTGTAATGCTAAGCTGTGAGTGGAAGAGCTACTTGTCCATAACTGCCTGTTGAGACTTCCGGCTCCCAAGACGCCGGTGTTGTAGGCTACTTGACTGTTCAAAATCGTATACAATATTGCAAAATTAACGATTGTGTCAAATTTGGGACAAAATTGGGATGGCCCAAGGTGATGAAACACAATCCTACCAAGTTCTCACGATAAAATGCTATATAAAGACAGTAGGTCTTCACATCACTCCAGGGAGGCTTGTGGTTTTTGGAGGTATGTAGGCTATCAACTTAAGATGCTATTTGACTTACAGGTATGGATGTTGTGACCATGCATGTACTGTCAGTAAATATGAATATGATTATTATTTGGTGATCATAATTTTTTTCTTTCAGGAGACAACCACAACAATGGCACGCAAACTGTTTCTAGCTATTGCGGTGAGTCAGTAATTTATGTTGATTTCCGTGTCATCTTATATTTCTATCTTCCTTTTTCTTTTGTATTAAAGGGACAGCTGTACAGACAGTTCAATTAAAATTACTTTTATTATACTTTTACTTTTATTATACTTTTATTATATTTATTATTTTATTTATTGTTTGTCATTTTCAAAGTCCAAACTCTGTACCTCTTGCAGCTGTTTCTCCTGGTGGGGGAGCTGACTGGGGAAATGGCAGATGAGGATGGAATTATCCTGTCAGAACTTCTTCCCGCAGGTGAGAATTTCAGAAAGAATTTTTTTTTTTTTATCATGAAACAGAAAAGTATTTATAAAACAAGACAGATGTAAGACTGTACGTCTTT
This sequence comes from Sardinella longiceps, assembly GCA_027497455.2. Classification (NCBI taxonomy): domain Eukaryota; kingdom Metazoa; phylum Chordata; class Actinopteri; order Clupeiformes; family Clupeidae; genus Sardinella; species Sardinella longiceps. The sequence goes on along the minus strand of JAODXP020000006.1, from coordinate 8,379,004 downwards.
GATGTGTTTCTTGCGAGAAAAAATAGACAACACTGAGACATTCATGTGTATTCAATTCACCTCATTGTTCCATAATGCAGTGGAGCTGGGGGCTTCCGAGGCTCTGGAGCGTGAAAAACGTGGCTTTAAAAGTCGGTTCAGGAAGAAGTTTAAGAAATTGATGAAGAAATTGAAGAAGAAGCTGCGCAAGAAGCCCAAACCTGAAGAGGAAAATGGGGATCAAGGTGGAGGAGAACAGGGTGGTGGAGAAGGAGGCGAAGAACCGCAACAGTAAAATCCTTCATGCATTTGTCAGCTACACAAGAGAGAAGCAGATCTCATTCTCACTTACTTGCTCATGTAATATTCCCTTTATAGGATAAAATAAACATATCATCTTGCATTCACATAACTGTGTACAGTGATTTAATTTCCATTTCATTCGTATACAGCACATCAGTTGATGATGTATGTTCTTATGGTTCAAAACAAAGGTCCGTTTTGAGGCAAAGCATGTGAACTAAAATATAAGACGTGTTTTCAGTTATTTCACACTTTTTTATCAAGTATATAATGCCACATATTCATTCTTTTTTTAATGCCCTCAAACAGTACCCAAGTACCCAAACTACATTACCCAAACTTTTGGCGATTGTAGCTATGGTTTAAAAGATGTGTCAAGAATAGGGATGAAGATGCAATTTCTTTGGATGGTGCATGCCATATTATGAATTGATGATGGTATATCTAGTTCAGTTTGCAACTGCACATCAGAATGAGCAGTTTGCAATGAAAATGAAAATGTCATGCCACTTGAACCACTGCTGCTCCCATTCTCCGCTCGGCTCTGCATGGAGTAGTAGGCTGTTCATTTTATGGAAATTGCATGAAGCAGGTTCAATGATCTACACATTTTTCAACATGGGGAGGAGAGAACACAGAATTTAAATGTACATTAGGCTAAAGTGAGAAAAAAAGAAAACAAAAAATATTTATATTAATTTGCTTAATTGAAAATGCCCCTTCTGCCATGAAAACAGAAGTTCCAGTCAATTCAATAAAACATTGCTGGATTTAAGGACCAATGGTTATCTTGTCCCTGTATAAGAGAATTTATTTTGTTAGATTAATTTTAAAAATGTGCATTTAAATGACTGAAATTGCTCAAGCATAGCAATGTTTCATAGCCAAATGGAATGGAGTTTTTGTGTTGCCACATGGATGGCTTCTGTGACACGGTTGTCACACCTGAACAAAATATGAACGATGTTGCAAACTTGTTGCATCAATTCAGGACGAAAAAGTGGGCCGGCCCAAGGTGATGAAACATAATCTTACCAAGTTCCCACGATAAAATGAAATATAAAGACTCACTAAAGACAGTAGGTCTTCACATCACTCAACTTGTGGTTATTTTTGGTGGTAAGTAGGCTATCAATCTGACATGCTATGTGACACTTACAGGTATGGATTTTGTGACCGTGCATGTACCGTAAATGAATTAATATAGTTTGTTAATTATGTTTTCTTTCAGGACACAACTACAAAAATGGCACAGAAACTGTTTCTAGCCATTGCGGTGAGTCAGTAATTTATGTTAATCAAATATCGTTTTTAATTAATTGATTACTGTGCCACCTTCAATTATTATTATATTTATGGAACAGCTGTGCAGACAGCTCAATTAAAATCATTCTGTTTATACTTTATTTTTACATTTATATTTATGTTAAATGTTTATATTTATTGTGTAGGCCTATATATATGGCCATTTTCAATCTAAGTCCAAACTCTGTACCTCTTGCAGTTGTTTCTCCTGGTGGGGGAGCTGACTGGGGAAATGGCAGATGAGGATGGAATTATCCTGTCAGAACTTTATCTTCCTGCAGGTGAGAATTTCAGATTGTTGTTTTTTTCCTGTGAAGAAAAACAGAAAGTAGTTGTAAAACAAGCTTGTATCAAGCACCCACTATTGCCTTATATACCATACAGTAGGTCAGTGGTGTGCGGTAAGGTCTGTGTTTGATGTTTTCAACACAATTGGCTGAAACAAGCCACCAAACATATACAAGAGAAAAATAGACAACACTGAGACATTATGTATTCAATTCACCTGATTGTTCCACAATGCAGCGGAGCTGGGGGCTTCCGAGGCTCTGGAGCGTGAAAGACGTGGCATAAGAGATTGGTTCAGGAGGAAGTTTAGGAAGTTGAAGAGGAAATTTAAGAACTGGCTTAATAAGCCCGAGCCTGAAGAGAATGGTGGAGCTCAAGGTGGTGGAGGAGGTGACGAACAACAACAACAACAACAACAGTAACATCCCTCATGCATTTGCCAGCTACATAACAGAGAAGCAACAAATGCCATTGTTACATTCGATATTTCCTTTATAGGATGAAATAAACATATCTTCTTGCATTTACATAAGTCTGTGTACAGTCATTTAATTAACAATTAATTCTTGTACATCAGCTGATGATGAATATTATGGTTTAAAACAAAAGCCCAATTCAAGGGCTGAGAGCTTAGAGGGCATAACTGACACTTCACCAACTTTACAGGAGAGCCGAAAAAAATATTACGACAGTTTGCTCTTAAGCAAATTGAACTTCGATGAGTGCAAAAAGAATCAGCTGTGTTCTAAAGAATGTTTCAAGTTCAACTATTTTTTATCTGCAGAAACCACGTAGTGACAACACATTAAACTTAAAAGATATTTGTGTGAATTTTTCTCATCGATCTGGTATGTTGTTCTATTTTAAACAGGATACTGTATTGTCCAATGGTCATTATAGAAAAATATTTCCCAGTAAAGCGAACCAGACACTACCGGCAAAGACAGAAGTGTGTGACTTGCTTACTGTAGCTCGATTTGCAATAATGACCGTCGGACAATACATTGTCCCTTACATTATATATCTTGGGTCACTGTTTGAGAGAATTGACTTTGTTGTTAGACGAATTTTATAATGCATGCCATGAGCACATGGGCATATGTGTGTGTGTGTGTGTGTGTGTGTGTGTGTGTGTGTGTGTGTGTGTGTGTGTGTGCAGGGCCGTTGCAACAGGACAGGCAAAACAGGCAATTGCCTGGGGCCCAAGGCTGCAAGGGGCCCCCAAGAATGACTGTTTAATCATTTTAGTAGTTTAGTTGGTGGTGTTTTCCAATAAAATATGACAGAGTTAGACAATTGTAAGTTCAACACAAATAACTATATTAATGAAAGTTGCTCGAAGTTTATATCAATGTGGTTTATGTAGATGTTTATGGAAGGTGAAGGGCCCCCATGCCTTGTTTGCTTGGGGCCCCCTAAGTACCTTGAACCAGCCCTGAGTGTGTGTGTGTGTGTGTGTGTGTGTGTGTGTGTGTGTGTGTGTGTGTGTGTGGATTACGTGTTACTTAAAATAAAGTCTTGCCATATAAGGTATGGTACATGTAACAATAATTGACTTTGACTTGCAAGCAAACAAAACATTACCGGCAGTAACAAAGTTGACAAAATCCAAAATCAGTTTAGCAAATAATTTGGTCATGACTGTATGAACTATATTCACAATTGACATAGGCCTTGATACATTGCTTCTGATGAAAACAATCAAACAGAAACTCTGACTTTTGTTATAAGTCATTTATGGACCAAACAACTTGCAACAGTGATAAAGTGGGGAAACTGGAGAGCAAGACAGTGGAGTCTACTGGGTGTGATTACATAATTTCGATATCCATTGGTCAAGATGACGAAGCACAGCTCTCCCAATCTCCCACGGTACAATGACTTATAAAAACACACCAAAGATAGTAGTTCTTCACTCCACTGAGCAAGGCTGCTTTTCACTAATCACCATAAAATAAGTGAGTATCAACTGGAGAGACCATGTTAGAGAAACAGTGTAACTTACAGCACAGATATTGGCCTTGACACCATAGGTTTAAAAAAGTTTGGTTCAGTGTATAATTCTAGTCATACAATGTTGTTTGTTTGTTTGTCTGTTGATTGTCAGCAAATGTTGGACTACCTTATATTATCTGTTCAGTAGTCTAACATACTCTGGAAATCACTAAAACTGTATTCACTGTATTAGAAAAATGTATTATGCCTATTATAACACAAATGGGTATAGAATTTGTTTGACTCTTACCTTTAAAATGTAAAGATGTAAGATTTTATTTAATGAAAACTAACTCCTGTCTATTACAGTAAGTGGACTTGAATATCCACAGTATCTCTTCCTTTCAGGAGACAAGAGCCAGAGGAATGGCACACAAACTGTTTCTTGTTATTGCAGTGAGTCAGTGATTTATGTTGGTCAAATTCAATTATGACATTTTGTCTATTATATTGTCGGATTGCTGTATCAGTAACACTGTCATACATTGTTATAAACACCAAAGTACACAGAAAATTCAGAATTACTTTATTTTTATCTTCTCTCAATGACATGAGCATGCACCAATTTTATGGTAGGCCTATACAGTAATACATTATTATTATTATTATTATTATTACTATTATTATTATATAAACAAAAGTAACAAATGGCTGATAATAGATCTATATTCATTAAACGCAACAGAAAGCTGTCTGTAATCTAAGTCCAAACTCTCTTGCAGCTGTTTCTCCTGGTGGGGGAGCTGACTGGGGAAATGGCAGATGAGGATGGAATTGTCCTGTCAGAACTTTATCTTCCCGCAGGTGAGAATTTCAGAAAATTCCAAAAGGAAATAGACTATTTAGAAACTAAGAAAAAAAAGAGCATTTTGTATTTGTTAAAGGAAGAATAAAAACATTTTATGTGGGCCAGAAATCATTCAATTTGCAGTCAAACCAATTGTATGAAAAAAGTTTTGTGGTGGATTTTACAGCATTTTCTAATAAAATGGTATACTGAGGTATGGTCTTAAATGACTCATTTGTTATATACTGCAGTCGAGCCGGGAGCAGCTGAGGCCCAGGAGCGCAAAAAACGCAGCATTCGGAGACGAGTCGACAGTTCATGGTTATATGAGCGTTGGTTGGAGCGTAACAAGAAGAAACCAGGTGGTGGAGGTGGTGGAGAGAAAGCTCCACAAGAGTAGCTGTAACTACAGCAGCAAACAGTGAAGACCTTCACTTTCTGAGAAAAAGTGCCTGAATCAGCAGTTTGCTAGCCTGGTCATATCAGCCCCTCGGCCAGGTCTACGCTTCTCTTCGTACGAGGGTCTTGGATCTTGGCTATTGAGAAACATTGCTGGAGATGTTAAAATCCCACAATCCCAGACCCGCGTACGAAGAGAAGCGTAGACCAAGGGGCTGGTTATGACCAGGCTAGCAGTCTGCATTATAGTGTGAAGAAATAAAGATGTATTACAGCATTATCCTTTCTATGTCCATTATTTTCTTTAGGTAGCCTACCTACAGTACATTGACCTTTCTCTGTTCATGCATGTTATTGCAGAATCAATGAACATTTGCTTAAATTAGTATTCTGCAACCCGTTTAAAGTCAAATTTCGTGGAATTGCCATGTTATTCTGAAAGAAGTACATGGCTATTTTGAAAAAAAAAACACTGAATTCTCTAGCTCCATCTAAACCCTGTAATCGTTGTTGCAATTGTCTTATCCTTTTATAGTGGAATCCATAGGGATTTGAGAGGCCTTTAAGGAGGGTAGAGACTGGGAGGGACCAACGAGTTGTATGATTAAGATTTTTTGCCAAAGTCTCAGAATTACGTAGACTTGCCGAATACATCTTTAATGAGGAGAGGTGCTATCATTCCTCACATTAGAGGTGCTAAAAACTGTTTTCAGATGAGCTTGATTTTGACCATGGAAAACATAGAAAGGCTATACTGTAGGCGATAGAGCAGGGGTTCTCAAAGTTTTGATAGGTCAGGGACAATATGGGGGCCCAACGCTGAACATTTGTAATCTTTTTAATTACCAAATAAATAAATGCCTATGCTGTTAAACTTCACAAAATGCATATTCATTCTTTCAAAGCAATGTACATTTTTATAGATACTGCATTATCACGTTATCATGGGCCGCACTTTGAGAACATACTGTATATAGAGAATAGTTTTAAAAGAGTCAGTTCCAAGGCACTCAAGATGCAATATAAAAGTATTTATTCGGCAACAAAAAAGGCCTTTGTCAGGACATTGAGATGACTGCTTGTTTGCCACTCTTTCTAACAAAGTCAATCATGTGGCGTTTTCAAGACGACGTAACATTACAAAACGTTTACTACGTCACCCATAGGGATGAATGGGAACTGTTATGTTACGTTACAAAACGTTACGCTCGTTGAATTCGCCAATGGTTCACACATGGCAAGTGATCACATGACACAAAACACCTGATAAATCACATGACAATCCAAATTGACAATAAACACAAAGCAATAAGTTACAATCATCAGTATTATCGAATACATTAATTAAGTCAGCACATTAATTTCAGAAAGCCATCATAAGTTAAGATAATAACAGCACAAAGCACAATCCAACATTATATCACAATAAGCCTTACAATCACAATAATACAAAAGAAAAGATCGTATAGAAAAGGGGGGAAATCCAATTCTAGGTTTAACCCAGGGTGTGTAGTTGCTTTTAAGGTGTAAATCCAAAATGATTAACACTGTAAAAGTTTTTTTTTTATTCTATCTCCCAGCAGCACTCCAGGCATACAGTTTTCTACACAAGATATAGAGAGAATGTTTAACAAAAATAATACTTTTAATGTGAAGCTCACACATTGTCATAAGATGTTTATTTGTAGCCTACAGTAAATTATTTATTATTGTGTCAGTGAGCAGTGTAAGTTAAGAGAACTCATCTACCGTATGCCATTTTCTGAATTTCACTGCTGCCATGAATCCAGATGTTCCATGATTAGGTATTCAGTCCTAGCCTCTCTAAGTATTCCTCTCAGAGGTGACTGAAGATGACTTTGGTGGTGACTAAAGGTAAAATAACTCTAAATTAGATTTATTAAATGTGCATAGTGCTATAATTCAGCACAGCTGACAGTACCTGGAGATAAGCCATCTCCATACTACATTTGAATGAACTTATTTGCTCTTGGGTTTTTTCTCTGCTGGAAATTTGCCTGTGATTTGAACCACATTTGATGAGAAGGTTGGGCATTTTTCACAAGCCTTGATAATGCACTAAAGAAACACTATGGGTCACATGTGATGTAACGGCTCAGTAAGTTAGGAACTTTGTAGGTTGCCATGCAATTTACCATTGCCAACTAAGAAACTAACTGCAAGAACATTCAACTCTCAAGCTGTGGGTTTGTTGTAGTTGACAAGGTGCCGGGTTCAAGTTTGTGTGTTGACCTCTGCACAGCCAATATATCACTCACATTTCACAATTTATGGAAATAAGTTAAAATGACATAATACTTTAGTACCTTATTCAATTACAAATGCACACCCTCCAGTCACCAAATGCGCCAAGACCTTATAAAAAGAAATTTGAAATTTGCTCCTGTTGATCTGGCCACAAGACAATTGTTGTCCAATTTCAAAAAATCAAAAAGCCACTAGCCCTGGACTGAGTAGGTTTTAAGACTCATAACTGATTCAAGCATTTGGGTCTTAGTAAAATAAGAAAATTTTCATTCAATCAACTGCTGTAACAGCTTTTAAATATTTATTATATTTTACAAGAGTCTCATGCCACTTTGTTCATTCAATATCAAAGGTTTGTTACAGCTGGTGAATTTGTGTGTGAAAGTGGAGATGCAAAGAAATTTGAAATGTAATTGAATCTGTTGGGAACACCTCAAGGTAAGCATTAAAGATGAGTCAAATTAAGATCAAGTCAAATTACATAGAATTGTCATGTTATTCTGGAAGTACATGAAAAAGGCTATTTAGGAAAAAAACTGAATTCATAGCTCCATCTAAACCCTGTATTAGTGTTTGCAAAAAATCCAGCGCTCCCTGTAGCCTTCCACCAATCAAATTCAGAGGGAGGGATAGCTGCCTGTCGATCACAGCTGTGAGCAAGCCGCTAAGAACGTGCTACAGTGAGGAAGGGGTTTGAGGAGGAGTGGGGGAGGGACCAGAGAGTTGTATGATTTTGATTTTTTTGCCTAATAAGTCGAAATTATGTAGATTTGCCAAATACAGCTTTAAGTACACCCTCTTACTTTGAGCTACAGTACTTGTAGTGGTGCCATTTCACAATGACACAATGTGCAGAAAACATTAGTTCTTCTATCTGTTGTTGTAAAGCTGGCCCTGTTGTTATACAGTGGCTCAGCTAATTTTAAGGCAGATGCAAATCTGCTGCAATCTAATGCCAAAGGGGAACACAACCGAAATCTAACTGTGTGCACAACACACACACACACACACACACACACACACACACACACACACACACACACACACACACACACACACACAATAACTCCTGTTACAACTACTCATGATTACCTGATGTTTGTCATGAATGTTTTAGTATTAGGCTGTTATTGTACATATTTTGTGTTATAGCCAAACCTGTTTCTTTATGAAAAGTTGAATTTTAAGGAAGCATTAATTATTAAAGGTTCTTCCAAACCCCAGAAAATCTCTCATGATATATTTAAATGGGAAGGTCTTTCTGACCTCTAAAGTCTTTTAGGAACAGTTAAGCTGTTTAGGAACAGACCCTGTGATGGTCCATCGATACGTTAAAAAAATACACATTGCAAATCAATGGATAGCCATAAATGCTGAAAAACTCGCTGAAAAACTAGCTGAAAAGTCATCGCTAGATGTACTGGCCAGGCTAAGCAAAACTATTTGCTATGGTACGCCTAGATTTCTAGCCTAATAGTTATGTGCATTGTTACCTGATTTTTTATTTATTTTATTTATTTTTTGCCTTGCGGTCTTATTCTTTGTTTCTTCTCAGCCCCAGTGGCAGTGAATTAGCAATGACTACCTTATGTGTATTATAGTAGTGCCAAAATCAGTTTGCTAAAAGTTGTAATTGTTTCATATTCATTGGCCAATTCCATTCCAATTCATGCGGGCACAAAGCATCATATTAAATTTTAACAAGGCTGGAGATCAATCATTTGAGCAAGCTAGGCATTTGAAAAAAATACACAAAACACACAATATAGAAGTCCAATCCCTTATCTTCAGACTTCCCCGGAATCCACACCTTCAGAGTGCAGGAAAAAAGGGGGCATTTTCAAACATGTACATGTAGGCTACCTTAGTTCTTTGTCTTGCAAAAGTAATATCTAGTATGCGTTTAAATTGTGTATATAGACACTTTGGTCTCTTTATATGTAAGTCTGTCCAATATGGTTTGGAAAATGTGTCATTGAATGTAATTAATATTTTCTAGAAGTATCAATGATTTTGTAAAATATATTTTTGTTTTTGATTCATTGTGTTATCTCAAGATAAATTCCATATTGAGGTGACAATTAATTATTCCTTATACCCATTAAATGTGCAAAATCATCAATTAACATGTTTTGAATGCTTCTGAACATCTTTATTTCTTCAGAATATTTCACAGACTCTCTCACTGTGAATGCACACAGAACCCTCTGCTGTCATGACTAACCACGGTGCCGGTTGCGAATCTTGTCGCGAATCTTGTTGAAGATCTTTTTTCCAAGACTGATTCCCATTTTGAATAAGCCTCCAAAGAAACGCTTCTCTCGTGCAGGCACATTGACATCTTGCATCTCCTCTACAAGTGGAACACAGAATTGGTGATTTTAGGTACAGTATCACATATTCAATCATAATTTTTCTAAATTTCTATTTTTTTCTCTTCACTGTATGCAATACATTTTAGAAGGCTGTAAATTGTGAAAACACACTTAACAAATACTCCTCTAACATATGAATTTATTTAGAGCCTGGAAATAAAATTAATTTGTGATATTTCAAACTGAATAACTTTGGTCATATCATCTTCATTTCAAAAAGTATAAAGCAAAAAAGAAAAAAATTCTAAAACCTCTCACTGTTGCTTTCTCTCTCACCTGCTGGGATGTTGTATACCTCAGAGAGATATTTGACATCCTCATCTGCCATCCTCCCCATCACTTCTCCCACCAAGAGAAAGAGCTGAGAATATAGCAGAGCCATGAGCACGTGTGGAGTTAAACTCTTTTAAGCTTTTTTTCTGAAAAAATTAATTTAAATACCAATATAATATGCTCCAAATACAAAATGTACAGAACAAACAGTGCTGATCTTATATGATTATGACATGATTTCATTGTCATTCCCACTGAATGTCATAGGGTGTCGTTAAATAATACTGGCATTACCCTGCCACTTCAATGAAAAATTGCTGCTGTTAAATAGGGCCATTGAGATGACCAGACTCACCGCAATGATTAGAAACAGCTTACGTGCCATGCTTGAATTGGGTTGTTACCTTCAGATAGAAAGAGAAACACAAATAGTCTGACAACATGGTATGAGCTCATAGGTCATTAGTTACACCTTCATGTGACTTAATTTCATTCCATCTTAATGCAGGTAAAGTGATTTAAAACAAACTTCTCCAATTTCCAAGTTGACTTGGAGGATTTCTCTTTTCATAGTGACCAAAAACAGAAAAATAAGTCATTATATTTGGACTTCATTTCATTATGAATTGTTTTCATTTGAAACAATATTCCAGCAAAAGTTGATTGTAGACTGTAAATCTGTATGGGAATGAGTGTAAAAAGATTAGGCCTTCTTCAGATTACTGCATTTTGTAATAAACTAGTGCTGGCAAAATTAACTCTTTAACTTAAGCGATTAATATGGATATGGTTCCACTTTCATGTTCATAGAATATGTCACTACTATACCCATCCATACTCAAGGGCATGACATCAAGGGCATAATTTCTTGCAACACCAAAAATTTTATTTATATGATTAAATGCCCATGTGGATTAATTTGCTTTAAAATCTTTTCTGTAAAATGTTTTTTGTTTTCTTTTTCTATCCTTGCAAAAATATGTATTGCTGTTGTGATTTTTGATCATATGACTTTGTATGTCTATGTAGTGTATTGATGTTTGGGAAGGTGGGCCTCCATGAATTTTTGGCTCCACCTTGTGTAGGTGTGTTATGTATGTCAATGTCACTGTTGCCCTGCCCTCAACAGGGTAACCTGTTAAAATTACACACCTCAGTCACCTGAGTAGGCCATTTTGTACTTTTATACTGGCAGTGCTCTTTCACTTGATGCTCGAAAAAGATCAAGAGATCGAAACATTGCACATTTATTAAAAGTTGAGTCTCCTGAAGGCAGTGTGCAAATTCTTTTTGTTTTTCATTATGCTATCAATTCGCACAAGACAAGAATGGCCTCGCTCCTGAGTGTCCAACAACAGCAGAGGGTTAAAGGAAAGCTCAGAGGTAAATTCAAGCATAGGCCTGTTGAACAAGCCTGCTAAATGCACTAGTTAGCGAGTGGAACAAAATAATTTGGAACAGCATAGACCGAATGCGGACGCAGAAGCGAACAAGCACTTTACACTGAATCAATTAATGATTATTCGAAACCGAGAGTAACATCTGACCGTTGACTCAATATAAAGTGCTTAGTTGCAATTAAAAGTGATTAATCATGATTAATCATGGAAAAAAATCCATGAAAAAAATAAAATTTTATAAGAAATAATTTGACATCACCAAAACTATTACAAAATGCAGCAATTACTACAAAACATGTCAATTATGACATAATGAAGTGAAAATGTATTAAATTTGGTCAGGTTACTACATAATCCAATGTTATTACATAATGGGTTGTAACAGCCTGCAATCGCAAAGTGCTGGCTTACACTTTAAGTAACTAGTAATGTTTTATGGTGCCTGTCTGTCCTGAAAAAAAAAAAAACAATAACAAAGAAACAGATATACAGTAGCATGTGTTGATGGTCCTTATAATGACTGAGTTAAACAAAGGTACAGTAAGATTGATCTGAAAATACCCTAAAGTTCATAGGGTTAACACATTTATCACTAATGTAATAACCATTACTGAAATTATGGTTCTAATAAATCTAGAAACAAATGCATTCAACAAACAGACAGAATTTCCAAATGTAAAACATTTACCTCCAAAGACAACAGCAAGACAAAACTGCACACTGGAGTGAGCAGCATGGTTTCTTGGTGTGTCTTTAAAGATCATCTCATTGTGGGCGGTTAGAGAGGTGACACCTATTTCTCACATTAGAGGTGCTAGATAAAAAAAATGATTTTGTTGCCAGATTTTGTTGCAGTTGACCTTGCAGCCATATTCTTCCTCTTTTCTCAGCCTTCATGTTAAACCCAGTGCCAGGGAATTCTCATCAATGACAAGTATATATTGATTACTAGTAGTGCCATACTCATTTTGCTAAAAGTTATAGTAATGGTATTGTAAAAGCCATTGATTACTGAGCATACAGCATCATTCAGTGAAATTATTAATTATCTTCATTTTATTTGTCAGCAAAATAAGATAGGCCTGGGATATAATTTCACCTGTCTGCATATTTCTACAGACTTCTCTTTGGTATTTGGCCGCTTAGAGGGTTAAGGGCTCATAAAATTGTTGTTGTTCTGTACTCACACTCACACACTTATTTAGGTTGCTACTGTAATTTGACACCTTTTTGCCATCAACTTTGAGAAGAATGATATATAGCCATTGGTATATAACAGCCAAAACACTTTGTCGCCTCTGAAAATGCTAATAATTCCAAACCGGTATTCGGTTGGGTACAAAGAAAATCAAAGCTAACTGCACCGCTAAGTAATTCAAGACAACTACCAAGTCTGATTCAGCATAAGTGAAAAAAACAGCAAAAGTCAACCAAATTGACAGCCCTAGGACGTTTTGAGGCATGTGTGTCCGGAGCTTATATTTTATTGTTTTGGTAAAAGGCTAAAACCAATGCCAAGCTAAAGCATAGAACAAAGCACAAACAATTGGAGTCCTAATTCTTGTTCATTCATCCCCTATCTTTGAAAAACCAAGGTTGCTGAATAATGTATCTAGCCAAAAACCAGTTGTCCAATTCTATGTATGTACTATCTGTATGTGTGTGTGTGTGTGTGTGTGTGTGTGTGTGTGTGTGTGTGTGTGTGTGTGTGTGTGTGTGTGTGTGTGTGTGTGTGTGTGTATGTATGTTAGTGATTGTAGATTTACATATGTCTCTCTCACATCCAAGACTGTGGTCAGTAGTGCCAAACTGTTCTGAGTCATGCCATAGGCAGAAATTCTTTGGGGTCGGGTGATGACAGTGGGAGAGAGTACACAGAATAAGGCAGCACAAGTGGCATAGATGACTAAGTACAGACCCCAAAAACTCTTACTATACAGTGTAGGAAACATACACTGTAAGAACCCTGAACTAATTTGTATTTGGTTTGTGTGTGTGGGCTACTTACTTTAGATTTAACCTAAGAAATAGCAGTCAGTCATACAATTATATAATATTGGTTGTATGAGCATATACAGTAAGGAGATTCGCCACTGTTTGCCACATTTAAACACCGACCGCTTTGAACAAAGCTGAAAATGGCATCTAGAAGGTTACCAAATTACAATAAAAATTATATAGCAGACCTTTCATTCCACATGGGCCTTCACACAAACGTTGGCTAAAGGATGGCAAGAGTGTGAGAAAAGAGGAAGTGTGATCATGATATCAGCACAAACAAGGATTGTAGATGATGGGGCAAAAATGTTCTTTTGGGACTTGTAGCAACAGCTTCATGCCAGCCCTGATATGCTTGTTCACAGCCTTCATGTTGTCTACTTGCCATCTCTCTCACAGGCCAGTGTCCATTTCTTAATGTTGTCACATGGACCATGGCCTCTGTGTGCCACTGTGCTTTTATGAAATATGCGGCAATATAAAGCGGCAGTGTGCAAAAAAAAATCCTGCCAAAAGCAAAACCATATGTAAAGAAGGCTGCTAAAGGCCTTCCTTAATGCCCTTCCTAAAACTCACATTTGAATTTAGCACGTATGATGTAAAAGCTCATTTTAAAACTAAAAGATTATATTACAAGCATCTACTGTATATTTACCTGATAGATAATCAGCCTTGGACCTTGACTAACAGGCCCAAGGATTGACCAACAAAGGGTTAATAAAGTATGTGGGGAAAGAGGAAGTGTTGGTCAGTAGTCTTATCAGAGAGACACCTGAGAACATGACACATCAGTACAGGCAAGGACACGGGTTGCAGAGACCTTTGTGAAACTTGCTAGGATTCTTTTGGGAGTTGTAGTGATGCCCTATGGTTACCCCTATTACAATGCTAGTTCTCAGCCTTCATGATATCTTCTTGCCATCTCTCTCACAGTCCTGCGCTCATTTCTAGACATATTTTGAGGTAGGAGAGTTACATGACCAATGCATGGCCACTCAAATGACAACAAAGATATTGGGGGTCAGCATGTCACCTAGGGGTACATATTCCAAGTGGTAAACCTGGGTAAATTAAGATGGATGAAGTCCAAATAGAGAAGTCGGTTGACCTTTTTTTAGTTAAGAGAATAAGAACTCCAGGCTCTTTTCTTATAGCTCTGGCTTAACTTACCCAGGTTTGACATCTAACCACCTACTCAAGAGTTTCAACAAAACAATCTTAGTTTTGTTGATATTGAATGTTGAAACCAGACGGGGTATTTCAAGAAGCTAATTAAGTAACAAACCTGGGTAAGTTTAGCTTGAAGTAGTGGTAAACCTTAACTAAACAAAGGCAGCAGGCTAATCTTTTAGCAGGTTTTACGACTTCCTCTGAGTTAACTTAGTCAGGTTTACTTCTTGATCACCTACTTGGAATATCCCATGTCATGATAGAATAATGTAAGGACCATAAGAAGTGCCCGTATGCCAATTAAATAATTGGAATATATTGTATAATTCAACAATCAAGCTAGTAAAGTAAACAGTAAATGCCTTACTTGGAGTGTGATTTGCTAACAAGAAACTGACATGTTGAAAGTGCAAGAGTATGATCTTGTAAGTTGAAGGTTCTAGGGCTCTCGAAAGAGCTGGGTCTTCAAGAATCTCTTGAAGGTGGAGAGAGTGTCTGGTGCAGTTGTGCTTGGAGACATTCCTCCGGTGTGGAACAATAGATGACATTATGGTCCAAGTAATGGTGACTTAAAGCTACACTATTTCTGAGTTTAACTAGTGGACTAGCGGCTAGCCACCTAAAGAACACAAAAACTCTCCCATAGCAATATACGGGTCTGCATTAATAAGATCCCAGGCCTGATATTATTCAGCCTCCGACATATTATTCCAACATGACTGTGGAAAAGATGATTGTCTTGAGAAAGAGATGGGATGGTAGGATTAAACCAAAATTCAAATGTTGTCTTCTAATTGTCCCCTCGTAGCAGTGATTAGGATTGATAAATTGCATGTTCTGAGATATGGAATTTGCTCATAATCAAGTAGAAGAGAAAAGTTTAGGCTCAGGACTTTTTTTTCACTATCAGCCCTGTAAGATGCTAATTGTTGGCAATATTGTCATGTTTGATAACTTTTCGTTGTTGCTGTTTCATAGCCTGTTGCCAGCTGGTTTAGTCAGTAGCCAATCATTAGCAGAGATTGAGCGCTGTAGAAATTTCTGTCCTGGTGCATCACTGCCATCATGTGGTCAAACTGAATAGGAGGGGAGCTGTGGGTTGCAGTGAGTCAGTGGGCTAAGTCACCATACCATAAACCCAGCGACTAAGTTTGGAGCCCAACCCGAAGTAAATTCCAGATCCTCCCGTCTCTTTCTCCAACTCACTTCGTGTCACCCTCTAATGTACTATCAGAATAAAGGCCAAAAAAAAAAAAACATATGTAAAACAATGAATGAAAAATTGCCATGACCATGTCAAAGTTTTTACAGAACTCTTGCTGAACATTAATCACTTGCTGGGCACACTTCTACATTTGTATTATTCATCTGCCATTATTTTAGTGAACCAAAAAATGGAAAGGAGAGCTCAACTTCAGACCTTGTCGGTCTTAAAATGATATTCCATATTTTTGACAGCTGATGACATGCTTCCTTTTAATTTTGTTTTTCTTCATTGTTGCTTTGTTGCAGTGCATCAGCTACAGTACATGCCATACCTTTTCCCATCAGACTTAGTCAGCTGAAGAAATTTTTCAAACAATTTTGAACTATTTAAGTCCAAGTTCCCTTTGTTCGGCACTGTCACAGCAGAGTGTTTCTTTATCTGTGGTTTTCTGGGAAGCACATCATGACAATAGCATGACAGTAGGCCTACAACAATGCATTTGCACTCTGACACACATCACATATCCACAGTGTGTGTGTGTGTGTGTGTGTGTGTGTGTGTGTGTGTGTGTGTGTGTGTGTGTGTGTGTGTGTGTGTGTGTGTGTGTGTGTGTGTGTGTGTGTGTGTGTGTGTGTGTGTGTGTGTGTGTGTCAAATTTGGTCATATTTGTTATTCTGAAAGGCAACTTGTTGAAGTGCTCAGTTCTAACACCAGCACCAACAGGTATGCCTGTGTGTGTGTGTGTGTGTGTGTGTGTGTGTGTGTGTGTGTGTGTGTGTGTGTGTGTGTGTGTGTGTGTGTGTGTGTGTGTCTGTGTGTGTGTTTATGTATAGAGTGTGAATCAGGTGAGACAAGACATGGCTGACATGTCACTGTAATTAAAGTACTACATGTGATCCAGAGTAGTCATACTTGTAGACCACTGTACTGAGGAGTCTCTCAATTACAACAAAAAAGTATCAAGTGTACCCTGTATTGTCATTCAATAGTATAGGAAATTAGTTAGTTAGTTAACAGTTACTTTACAGCTTGTTATGGCTAAATGAAAAAATGGATAACACACCATGAACCTCAGTTGTTCCATTATTGAGACATGTACTGTAAATGGCATCAATTTGCACTATTCTTAAATAAATATGGCTTGCATATTTTAAAAAATAGCATTAGGTTTTTGTTTGCATTTTACATAATGTCACAGTGATTTTGGAAAAGCTGGTTGTGGTACAGTACATTGTGGGCCTACTGTATCTGTTCTCACTTAAATGGGGTTGATGGGGGCAACAGGATGGCACAAGACACATTGAATTAACAACTTTTCTGAACATATCTATTAAGACCTACTTTGGCTTACAGCGCTTTTTTGGAAACCAGGCCCAGGTCACAGATGCCATAGCACCATGAACTCCAACATGTCGTCCATTGTGTTTGTGTATAGGTAGTAGGCCTATTTTATGCACATCTGTGAAAAGCAGAACTGAGAAGTGTTCCCACAGAGACACTGGCAGCAGGATGGCAAGGAAGGGGGTGAGGAAAGAAGAAGTGTCAGCGGGGGTTAATAGAGAGACATGCTTGAGAACATGACTCAGCACTCACCAAGGCAATGGCTGAATCTCATTCTAACCACAGAGTCCTCATTCACATAGAAAGCACATGTTTGTGGCCTGTGGTCTGTTGTTGTTTGTTTACAGCGCGTGTGAACGGACTCTGTGTCTGATTCACTTTCAGTGTAGATTTCTAAGGATACTTCAATTTCATAAACCAACAATAAAATAAGAAAAAAAAAGTTAAAAACAAAATTACTTATGATCCACGGCACCGATAGAAAAAAAAAATCTACCTGTTTTATAAAGTATCGCTGTGTGTTTTTCATAATGGATGGGTGTTGCAGAGATATATGAAGAGGACCTTTTTAGAGGTTATATATATATGATCTTGCCCTAGCCTTTAAATATTCAGAGTTAACACATTTAGTCCCTTTTCTGGTGTGTCTAGGATGTATTAGAATTGTAAACACAGAAATTTTGATGATTGCTCCTGTCTCTAAAATGGAAACATAACACTGATACTTCATTTCTTTTCTGGAGAACAAAGTAATAGGCTATACAGAGGCGTGCAGTGAATTCTGTGTCAGGGCTATTTAAATGTATAACAAATACTAAATAAATAAAAACTATAACTTACAACAGTGTAGAAAGAGGGGGTGGGGTTGTCTGCTTATGGCTCAAGGTGTTATGTCAGGCTATTCCGTACTCACATAAGGTCACTTAATTTTCGGATTAAAGGACAACTTTCAGTCAAATTTCAACAAGAGTACTAGCCAGTACTAAGGACACAGAGAACAAAGAATTAGCCCTGAAAGTTAACCCAAATGACAAAAAAGTGGTTAAAACTTTGTGTTTATATAGTATGTGGCTGCCTTCATAAACACACAGTTTTAACCACTTTTTCTAGCAGAGCCATTCAGTGAGAACAGGTGATACTCAGTTCTGCTCTCAAAGGCATAACTGAGGGTATAGCAACACTGCCCCCCTATGGTCAAACCTTCTCATTTGCCAGTTATATTGGTCTTTACCTTTCGAGTATTCAATTTTGTCTGTGTATATTACTGTAATATCACCTGTTTTATCAATTGATAATGAATTTCCTGAGATGTTATGTTGCTTTCCATCACTTCATTGCTCATACAGCAGTATGACATATGACACAGATGTACAAACAAACAGATTTCCATTCATCTTATTGACATTTTCCATACCCATACATTAACATTTTGCGTATCTGCATGTACCTCCGTACACAATGTGGATTAAAAATGGACATTCTCCCAATCAGAGGAATCTTTCAAACCAGCTATGGAATCCAAATGTAATGTCATCTGGCATGGAAACATGCTGGCGAAAATTTGGACATGTCCATCAATTTGTCAGGCAGATTGATAACAACAATTTGTAATTCATACTAATGACACAGTGCATTCAAACTATGTCAGTCTAAGAAATGTACCTGTGGATTTGATTCCATTTTCCTTTTTTTAATGACTGCGGTTCAGATCAACTGCAGACAAAATCAGAAAAACATCATGATGGCTGAAACATTATATACAGCAGTTGATACTATTACTTATACAAATATCAAATTAACTTAGATGATCATCTTTTATAGATCAGATTGTCTTTTTAATGCGAAATGGGCTTGTCTCCATGGCAATGTTGTCATACAATACTGGCACTATGATGTTTGATGATAAAATATTTATTTAACAGTGGGCCACATTAAATGTTTTAGAATTCCATGTCGGGTCACTTGAAAGAGAGAGCAACAGGCTGGACTTGGCCCCTGGGCTTTATTTTGGCTACACCTTCTCTATCACATTTATCTAACTTCTCTCAAACTTAATCACATGTCAGAATTGAAATAAGTTATTTTAATTAACATGAATTGCGTGAGATGTGAGAGAAGTCAGACCATGTGACCAGAAGAATTCAATGACAATGGAACAATATAGTCATAGTTGCATTTGTTCCCTATGAGACGTCACACTATCAATGGCAAATGCTTTCTCTTCTTCTTTTTTTCTGGGAATGCCTGCAAACCTGTTGAACAATACCCCTTACTGCCTAAATAAATGGAGGTTAGTCAGATGTTAGTTTATTAAGTATGAATGCTCCAAGAGCACACAGAATTGCACTACTGTTTATGTGGATTGTTTTATCAACTGCATATGCAGTCACAATGAATGGCGATACGGAGGGATGCTTACAGGTATAGTAATCCATCTTTGAATTTGCACAGCATGTGGCTAATTCTGTCTTGGCATACCTAAAGATCTTAAAAAAGCATGCCTAGAGCTATTATGAAGTGCATTTCCTTGTATACAATGTATGTACTGTACCTCTGTCTATTCTTCTGAAATAATTCTGTCTAGTCTTTTAAAATTCTGTCTTGCTTTCAGGTGGTTACTGGTCTCCAGTACTCATGTTACGGAAGAAATCTGAGCCATGTACCTGCCAGTATCCCTCCCTCCACTCAGCATTTGGATTTCAGCTTTAATTACCTCAACATTTTGCACAGACACACTTTCCAAAGATTAGCATCTTTACAACACCTAGATCTTACAAGGTAAAAGGAGGGTATTTGTACTTAAATATATGTCTTTCACAGAATTATCTCCTGGTGTAAAGAATTTAGACACAATGTAAAGATTTTCCCTATGTTTTTGTGTTTCATTTTTGAACAGATGTCACATTCACCACATTGACAACAACGCCTTCTTCAACGTGAGGAATTTATCGGTTTTGATTCTCACTGGAAATCCAGTCAAATATTTTGGAAGAAGCAGCATTAATATTTTAGAAAAACTACAAAAGCTTGCCCTAGTAGACATTGGTCTCACTTCCTTGGACAGTCTTAATTTACAGAATTTAAAACAGCTAAAGGAATTAAACTTTGGAACAAACAGATTACTTTCTCTGGCCCTTCCGACCTATGCTGTTAGTTTCAATAACCTCACGTTGTTGGATCTTCATACAAACAAAATTTCTGTAATCAGAGCTGTTCACACTTCTGTTCTGCGTCAGATGGGAAGCAACATAACTCTAATACTGTCCAGAAACCCAATAGCCTTCATAGAACCAGGAGCATTTACAGGCCTTAATCTGGGTGAGATCAATCTACTGGACACCTTCACTTCATCCACAACAGCAAGAGTGATTACGGGAGGCCTGTCTGGTTTAAATGTGAAAAGGTTGAAAATTGGAAATTTCAAGTTTATGGGGCATATTCAAATATATCCAGATGCACTGGACAGCCTTTGTTTTACAAACTTTAAGGAGATATATTTTCATTTATCCTGGTTTTACCAACTACCCAGTCACATCCTGGGTTGCATGACTAACTCTACAAAAATCTTTCTGACACTGGTGGGACTAGATATCAGGGAACATTTTTATTTCCCAAACCTTGAAGAGATTGTTGTGGTTCAGGGGAAAATGGAAAGACTTCCAGAACTTCTGCTGTCTCATCAACATAATCTAAAGCGACTTGTTATCAATAAGAATGGTAGTCCATCAGTATTCAAGAGTTTTGTTGATTTGCCTAGTCTGGAATACATTGATCTAAGTGATAATAGTTTGATTATGTCATGCTGTGACGTGGAATTCATTGGCACACCGAAACTCCGCTATCTAAATTTGAGTTTGAATGCAAAGGTTAAAATAAGAGGCTTTGGATTTTTATATCATTCATCTCTCGAGGTATTGGATCTTCATGGCACAGAAGTAGATGTTGAAAATGAAGCACGTGTTCTGGAATACCTTATAAATTTAAAAATTCTTGACCTTTCTCACTCACAATCTATCTTTAAGCGCACAGATACATTTTGTGGTTTGAGCAGTCTAAAAGACTTGAAAATTGCTGGGAACAGTTTTGCAAAAGGCATTTTTAGTCAGATATTTGAAAATCTAACAGCTTTAGAGGTCCTAGACATTTCAGATTGTGGTATTGACAAAATCCCCATGACATCTTTCCAAGACCTGTATCATTTAAAGCACTTGGCTATTAGTGGGAACAGACTGACCACAGTGGACTTTCTCACAGGTCCTAGTTTATTGAAGCTAAAGTCTCTGCATGCAGACAGAAACCAAATATCCACCATCTCTCCAAACATTCTTCAGAATCTCCCAGCTGATATTTTGGTATTTGATTTGTCCCTCAATCCTATAGACTGCTCCTGTTCTCAAGCGGGATTTATTTCCTGGATCGTCAATCATCAGTCAGTTCTAAAAGACCCTCAACTAATGTCATGCAAATCTTCACCTATGAACTCTGGAGTGACTGACTTTGACTTTGCACACTGTGCTCATATAAACAGAGTGAAAACAATCATTCCAATAGTTATCGTTGTAATTTTCATGTCATTGTCTGCATTGGTGTACAAGTACCAATTCTATATGCATTACTGCTGTATATTGCTACGAGGCTACAGGCTGTCTGCTAAGCATGAGTGCTCTTATGATGCCTTTGTGATCTACTCAAGCAAGGATGAGACCTGGGTATCTGATGAGCTTAGGGAAAACCTTGAGAAAGGGGTTCCCCCAATTCAGCTTTGTTTACATGAGCGAGATTTTGAAGCAGGAAAGTCAATTGCCTCAAATATAGTCGATGAAGGCATCATGGGTAGCCGTAAAGTTATTGTGGTGGTGTCTCAGCACTTCCTGGAGAGCTCCTGGTGTCAGTTTGAGTTTGAACTTGCACAGTCCTGGGTTGTCTTCAGGCGAACTGCTGGCATCATCATCATCATTCTTGAGGATGTGGAAGATAAGAAAATACAAAAAGTGTTTGGACTTCATAAGTATCTGAGGAAGAACACATACCTCAAGTGGAAGGGGAATGCATTAAGTAATGTGAGGTTCTGGGCTCGTCTCAGAAAAGCCGTTATTGGATATAATTAAAAATCTTTTGAACAATATACTCACATTGGTATCACTGTCTCATCTACATCATCTACATGTATGTTGTTGTTTTATCATGATAGTAATTGTAAAAATAAAAAATAAAAATTTGTTTTGGAAGAATTTGGTTACGAGTTATAACTCAGTCCTGCTGAAATCCTATTAGCCAGGGGTCTAACTACAGGCCTAATTCACTAGTGTTGCTCCCTCCACGGTGATGGTAAGGATAAAGAAAGTTTTTATCTGAGGACAGCTAGATTAAAGCCTGTGTGTCCTGTGTTTCAGCAGCAGGCAGCAGACTATTTTAGACTAGTCTAAGTAGTGATTCCTTGGCAGACAGTGTATTTATTTTGTTTACTTATTGTATTGATATGTTTTAGGGTTGATGTGGACATTTCTTCTAGTAGCCAGAAAAGACTGTAAGTCACGACTGGAGTTTCCAGTCATACACAGCACAAATTTGTAGGGCTACAGTCACATTTGGGTAAAATAGTATACAATGCATGTATAAAATAATCACATTTTAGGCAATCAGTTGTTTGGACTGTACATAAACGTGGCTTTACACCACATATGGAATGTCACAAAGTTGAAACAATCGCAGAAAGTATAAGAACTTTCTGAAATCCTGGACCTTCCATGTGCCAGCATGGAAAGTCCAAGGCAAGTACTGTATGCCTACAGCAAGACTCCTTTAACCTGACACTGCAGCTCCATTTCTTTCTTCACGTCACGTGTAAGTGCCACATAGTTTTTGTTCCTCATTGTATTTTACGTAAGCCCTCTTACAACTAATTCAACAATGCCCTGTCTGTCTCACTAAAATGACAACAAGGCAAGTTCAAAGGATTACATTTCCATTTGTGTGGATAATTTTTACAACTGTTTGCCAAGTCACAATTAATGAAGACATGAAAACATGTTCAGAGGTATTGTAATATATCTATATCTATATGCTTTTGCAAAATCTGTGTCTGCTTGTGTAAAGAGTTTAAAAACTGTCTCTTGTTTTCAGGTGGTTCCAGGTCTCCAGTACTCATGTTATGGGAGAAATCTGAGTCACATACCTGCTAGTATCCCTCCCTCCACTCAACATTTGGATTTCAGCTTTAATTACATGAAAATCTTGCACAGACACACCGTCCCGAGATTACCATTTCTACAACATCTTGATTTTACAAGGTGAAAAGATGGTTTCTTTGTTTCAATTTATTTATTTGTCAGAGTTATCTGGAAGTACAGTATAATGAGAAGTTATGTAACTGTGTTTTTTTTGTGATTTTTGAACAGATGCCACATCCAACACATTGACAATGACGCCTTCTTCAATGTAAGGAATTTATCTGTTCTGATTCTCACGGGAAATCCAGTCAAATATTTTGGAAGAAGCAGCATAACCATTCTGGAACAACTACAAAAGCTTGTCCTAGTAGACATTGGTCTGCTCTCCTTGGACAGTCTTAATTTACAAAATCTGACAATCCTAAAGGAATTAAAAGTTGGAACAAACAGAATATCTTCTTTGACCTTTCCAACCAATTTTGTTACTTTCAAGAACTTCACATTGCTGGATCTTCATACAAACAACATATCTGTAATCAGAGCTGTTCATACTTCTGTTCTGCGTCAGATGGGAAGCAACTTAACTCTAATACTGTCCAGAAATCCCATAGTCTTCATAGAACCAGGAGCATTTACAGGTCTTAATCTGGGAGGGATCAATGTACTAGACACCTTCACCTCATCCAAAACAGCAAGAATGATTACAGGAGGCCTTACTGGTTTAAATGTGAAAAGGTTGAAAATTGGAAATTTCAAGGAAACGGGACATATTCAGACATATTCAGAGTCATTCAACAACCTTTGTTTCATAAACTTCCAAGAGATATATTTTCCTTTATCCAACTATTGTGAACTATCCAGTCAAACACTTGGTTGCATGAGAAATAGTACAAAAATCTATCTGAACCGACTTAGAATAAATAACAGGGAACATTTAAATTTTCCGAACCTTGAAGAGTTCACTGTGGTTGATGGGAAAATGCCCAGATTCCCAGATACTCTACTGTCTCATCAACAAAAATTAAAGAAACTGGTCATCAACAATTATCTACTTACTCAAGAAATTGTCCAGTTTGTTGATTTGCCAAATTTGGAATATATTGATCTAAGTAGTAATAATCTGGTAATGAGTTGCTGTGATGAAGAATTTATTGGCACTCCTAAATTGCGCCATTTAAATCTGAGTGATAATGCAAAACTTAAAATAAGAGTCCGTGGATTTTTAAATCACTCATTGTTAGAGGTATTGGATCTTCATGGAACAGAATTAGAAGTTGAATATAACTCAAATGTAATGCAAAACCTTATAGATCTAAAAATTCTCAACCTATCCCATTCACAATTTACTTTTAAAAACCAGTTTCTTTTTCATGGTTTGAAGAATTTAAAAGAACTGAAAATTGCTGGTTCCAGTTTTGCAAAAAACATCTTTAGCCATTTATTTGCAAATCTAACAGCTATGGAAGTCCTGGACCTTTCAAATTGTGCCATAGAAGATATAGCCTTGACTTCTTTCCAAGACTTACATAATTTAAAACACTTGATTCTTAGTGGCAACAAACTAGCCACTATGGACTTCCTCATGGGTCCTAGCTTATCAAAACTAACATCTCTGCATTTAGATAGCAACCGCATAGCCACCATCTCTCCAAAACTTATTCAGAATCTCCCTACAGACATTTTCTTATTTGATTTGTCCTCAAATCCCATAGAATGTTCCTGTTCTCAAGCTGAATTTATTTCCTGGATAATTAACCATCAGTCAGTTCTCAAAGACCCTCAATTAATGCCATGCAATCCACCATCCATGAACTCTCTGGTGATTGACTTTGATTCAACACACTGTGCTCAAATGAAAAGAGTGATAACAATGACACTTTGTTTTTCAGCAATACTATTCACATTCTTTGCCTTGATGTACAAGTACCAGTTTTATTTTCGCTACTTCTGTATCCTACTGAAAGGTTACAGGACATCTACTCAGCAGGAATGCTCTTATGATGCCTTTGTGATCTACTCAAGCAAGGATGAATCCTGGGTATTGGATGAGCTTGTAGAAAATCTTGAGAAAGGAGTTCCCCCAATTACACTTTGTTTACATGAGCGAGATTTCAAAGCCGGAAAGGCAATTACCTCCAACATAGTGGATGAAGGCATCATGGGTAGCCGCAAAGTTATCGTGGTGGTGTCTCAGCACTTCCTGGATAGCTCCTGGTGTCAGTTTGAGTTTGAACTGGCACAGTCATGGCTTGTTCTTGGACAAACTACCGGCATCATCATCATCATTTTAGAAGAACTGGAAGATAAGAAATTAAAAAAAATGTTTGGACTTCATAAGTATCTTAAAAAGAACACATACCTGAAGTGGAAAGAAAATTCACTAAGCAATGTGAGGTTCTGGGCTCGTCTCAAAAAAGCTATCGTAACAAGGAACTAAAAATTACTTTTTTAAGGTTTTCATTTACAAAGGCTGGAGATTCATCTTGATCTTGCTACACTACGCACAGGTTAATACATAACAGGCTAACATTTGTCTAAACATTTGTCAACCTGTTTTATTGGTCTGTTTTTGTCATGATTAACCTGAGAGGAGGAGACTGACATACACAAGCAACTGGTACAGTCACAACAACCTGCTTCTCAATATGGACAAAAGAAAGGAATTGATCATTGAATAAATTACATCACAACACAGACAACCTCATCACATCACAGACGACCTCACATGGACTCAGACCACCACAAACCTCACCAAGAAAGCTCAGCAACATCTGCGGACATTGCGGAAAGCCCACCTCCCCTCCCCCATCCTGACTACCTTCTACAGGGGTACCATTGAGAGCATCCACAGCAATGCCATGACAGCATGGCATGGTGACTGCACTGCTGCAGACCTATAAGCCCTATAGTGGATCGTAAGGACAGCTCTCCCCTCCTTCTCTACAACACTAGCTGTTGGTGCAAAGCCACAAACATTGTGAAGGACACAACACATCTATCTCACTCACTCTTCTCCCTACTGCCATCAGGCATAAGGTACAGCACCAACTGATCGCACCTCCCGAATGGGGAAGAGCTTCTTGCCCAAAGCAGTAAGTCTGCTGAACAATGGGACCTGATGCAAGGGTGCTCAAACTGAACTAGTTGCATTATGTCAGTGTCTTTAAAATTGCTCTTTTGCATTGGTCTACACTTTCACTCCTGTTGATGATTGTCACTACTGTGTGTGCAATCAAATTGAATGAACTCAAATCTGTATATACAGTAAATGACTGCATTTTTGTGAGGCATGTAAAACACTGGAAATCACAATAGCTAACACTTCATTCTAAGAAGTTGATTTACAAATTTACCACTACCAAAAATGTTAAATTCTCCTGTTCTAATAACTGTACTGGTTCTCCTCTGAGGGTGCTACTGCAACACTCCCCTCCTATGGCCAAAGCTGAAAATGGGCAATGAGGGATCTGAAATAACAAAGTAGACATCTTGGACACTATATGAATTTTATTTTGTATTTTATTTTTAGGCAATATTAATAATATTGATTCTTTGGTTATACACCAATGTTTTATTTAAATGGACTGACCTTACTTCACAGTAGCACACAGCAGTCCCAAACAAGTTGTAAGTTACAGTGACAGAATATTCCAAAAACACACAAAGAATTTCTGTCGTAGACAGTCCTGATATTTGATTTACTTCCTCTACCATGGCAGTTCAGTGAATGTATGTGCATCGATTGGGGTTCAATTGACTTTAACTAAGTAACTAAGGCCTAAATTCCATGAACTACAGTATAACAGTTTAGATGGCGTATCACTTATTACCTCAAAAGAACATAACTGACCAATGTGTAGCATACCATGCTCTCTCCATGCTCACTGTCTGCCATAAAACAAATAAACTAGACAATCTAAAAAAAGTGTATGTTGTGACTGCTGACTGTTGTGTATTTTTACAGTAAAGTAGGCTATAGGTATTGTGTATATTTACTTTCCAAAAGTAATGATGAGTAAAGTAATTTCATTCCTGAATCGTGTAGACCGTTGAAAATCCCGTTTGTAGCTTCCAGTGTGATTTTCAACCAGCCAAAAGGAGTATGTCACACTCCTTACCTGAGTGCCACTGGCTATCCCCAGTTTATCCCATAATCTTCCAATCACTAAAATTGGCCTAAAAAGTGACTGAAAGATCTACTCCCATCTACCTCAATACACTCTTAAAGCCCTCTGGCCTTTGTCTAGCATTGCCATCATCTCATCAATCCAGTGTATTCTCATCTGTTGTGCCATGGTATGGAAAGACCTTCCAAGGTCTACTAGAGCAATGAAAAGCCTACACTGTAATCTCAAACTGTTAAGTGAACTATTTGTAGAAACTGATTACCTCTTAAATTTCTGAGTACTTTATTCTCATTTCTACTAAGTACTTTATTGTCATTACTGTAAATCTGAGCTAATGATTGCACATTTGAATACTTGTCAGTTACTCTACTATTTTATTTGATGTCTACCAAGATTAAGTCTATAAGACTGTGGATTAAAACCATTGCAACTACTCTGTTCTTGAGAGATTGGATTATATTGACATTGTCAAAGAATTCATTAACAACAACAGTTTGGCAATGCCCTGATTGACCGACAAAGACAAAGACAAAACACTAAACAGTCACTCAGTCCATCGGTAACGGTAACAATTTCACCATGATAGAAGGTATTAACTATTAACTAAATGTTTAAATGGAAATTATTTCCACAATGCATTTTTTTCATCAAATCAGATTTATCCTCTCCACCATCAAGAAATTCTTGAAGACTCAGCTCTTCCAAGAGTAACCTTAAAACCGCTAATTTTATGGAACACATTTACAATACAACTCTGAAAACATAGCCCTGTTGTTGTAAGCCACCAAGTGCTGTCACAAAAGAAGAACAAAATATGTTGGTGAATCAGCAGTTGAGGCTAACCAGTGGGGGCAAACTAACTCTTATAATGTTCACACTGAATACAGACTGAAATGAGCAGCTAAATCTAATGGGGGTAAGCTATCTATTGAGCATGACCCTTAGGTTATACAACTTGAAATCAGCTAAACCTAACCAATGAGGTCAAGTTACCCTATGTTGAAGTGATGGACGGAGTTTCCCTTTCACGCTATCACAAAAGAACCACATTCAGACATGACGTAAAATGAATGTGAGGGTTTTTTTGTTGTTGCTTTAAAGGATTATCTTTTTGAGAAGTCACATAGACAGCGCCACTGTTTAGTCTACTTAAACCACCTCAACAAGGCTGTAACACTTCAATTAAAATGACTACCCTGCAAGTTCAAAGGATTACACATCTTGTCATGTGGATGACTTTTATTATTGTTTGCCCAGTCACAATGAATGAAGATATGGAAGCATGCTTGGAGGTATTGTACTATATTGTATACCTCCGCCTAGGATGTTATGTTTTCACCTGAAACATTTGTCTGTCTGTCTGTTTGTTTGCTTGTTTGTTTGTCTGTCAGTTTGTTAGAGATTTTACAGCAAAAGTTACTGATGGATTCTTATGAAAATTCTACCAGAGGTATGTCTTTGTCCAAGGAAGAACCCATTACATTTTGGTGATGATCCGGATCAGGATCTAGATCTGAATTTTTTAAAGGTTTCCTGCTTACTGACAGTTATCAAATCCATCTGTAAATGCTGAGAACTCTTGGGGCCTCAGTGACCATATTACTTTGGCGGAGGTCTGCACTCTCCGAATGCATTTAATTTTTTTCTTTTAAAGATATTTTTTGGGCTTTTTGCTTTTAATCAGATAGGAGAGTGTAGAGATGGACAGGAAACAAGTGGAGAGAGAGATGGGGTGGGATCGGGAAATGATCTCTGGTCGGAATCGAACCCGGTCTGACACTCTAGACACTATGCCACGGTGTCCCCCTCCGAATGCATTTCTAGATGGTCCATGGTGTTGTCTCTACTTGTGTGCAAACTCTAAAAACTGTCTCTTACTCTCAGGTGATCCCCAGTCTTCAGTATTCATGTTACAGGAGGAACTTGAGCCACATACCTGCCAGCATCCCTCCCTCCACTCAACATTTGGATTTCAGCTTTAATTACATGAAAATCTTGCAGATAAACACTTTCCCAGAATTACCGTTATTAAGATATCTTGATCTAACAAGGTAAAAGGAGATTTTCTATTACAAAATTATCAGATGCACTTTGTGAAGATGTGTAATTGTCCTATGTTTTGTGTTTCATTTTTGAACAGATGCCACATCGAACATATTGACAATGATGCCTTCTTTAATATAAGGAATTTGTCCGTTTTGATTCTCACTGGAAATCCACTGAAATATTTTGGAAGAAGCAGCATTAATATTTTGGTAAAAATACACAGGCTTGTTCTGGTAGATATTGGTCTGCTTTCCTTGGGCAGTCTTAATTTACGAAATTTGACAAGCCTAAAGGAATTAAAAGTTGGAACAAACAGATTATTCTCTTTGGCGCTTCCAACCTATGCTGTTACTTTCAAGAACCTCACATTGCTGGATATTCATACAAACAACATTTCTGTAATCAGAGCTGTCCACACTTCTGTTCTGCGTCAGATGGGAAGCAATATAACTCTAATACTGTCCAGAAACCCAATAACCTTCATAGAAACAGGAGCATTTACAGGCCTTAATCTGGGTGAGATCCGTCTACTTGACACCTTCACTTCATCCACAAGAGCAAGAGAGATTACGGGAGGCCTGTCTGGTTTAAATGTGAAAAGGTTGAAAATTGGAAATTTTGTTGAAATGGGATGGATCCAGTCTTATTCGGAGTCTTTGGACAGCCTTTGTTTCATAAACTTTCAGGAGATATATTTTCATGAATCTGGATATTCTGTACTACCCAGTCACATCCTTGGTTGCATGAGTAACTGTACAAAAATCTATCTAACCAAATTAAGAATAAATAGCAAAGAACACTTCTATTTAACAAATCTTGAAGAGATTACTATGGTCGAAGGTATAATGCAGAGCTTTCCAGATTTTCTACTGTCTCATCAACACAATTTAAAAAGACTGGTAATCAACAACAATCTTGTTACACCAGGAGTATTCCACTTTGTTGATTTGCCAAATCTGGAATATATTGATCTAAGTCATAATAGTTTGGCAATGTCTTGCTGTGATAGTGAATTTATTGGCACTCCTAAACTCCGCTATCTGAATCTGAGTAATAATGAAAGAATTACAATAAGAAGCATTGGAATTTTTTCGAGTCATTCATCTCTAGAGGTACTGGATATTAAAGGCACAGAAGTAAAGTTTGAAAGTGATTTCAACTTAATTATTATGCAAAATCTTAGGAACTTGAAAACTCTTGACCTGTCCTACTCACATATTACCTTCAGATTTGAAGTTTTCCAGTGTTTGAGCAGTCTGAAGGAATTAAATATTGCTGGCAATAGTTTTGCAAAAGACATTTTTAGCCAATTGTTTTTTAACCTAACAGCTTTGGAGGTTTTGGATATTTCATATTGTGCTATAGAAGACATACCCTTGGATTCATTCCAGGATTTACATCAATTAAAATATTTGATTCTCAGTGGCAACAAACTAACCACAGTGAACTTCCTCATAAGCCCTAGCTTATTGAAACTATCGTCTCTGCACCTAGACAACAACCGCATAGCCACCATCTCTCAAAAACTCCTTCAGAATCTCCCTAAAGACATTTTCTTATTTGATTTGTCCTCAAATCCCATAGAATGTTCCTGCTCTCAAGCTGAATTCATCTCCTGGATAATTAACCATCAGTCAGTTCTCAAAGACCCTCAACTGATGCCGTGCAATCCACCATCCATGAACTCTCTGGTGATTGACTTTGATTCAACACACTGTGCTCATATGAGAAGAGTGAAAACAATGGCACTGTGCTTTTCAGCAATACTATTATTCACGTTTTTTGTCTTGGTGTACAAGTACCAGTTTTATTTTCGCTACTTCTGTATATTACTGAAAGGTTACAGAACATCGAGCCAGCAGGAATGCTCTTATGATGCCTTTGTGATCTACTCAAACAAGGATGAATCCTGGGTATTGGATGAACTTGTGGAAAACCTTGAGAAAGGAGTTCCCCCAATTACACTTTGTTTACATGAGCGAGATTTCAGACCTGGAAAGCCAATTACCTCCAACATATTGGATGAAGGCATCATGGGTAGCCGCAAAGTTATTGTGGTGGTGTCTCAGCACTTCCTGGAGAGCTCTTGGTGTCAGTTTGAGTTTGAACTTGCACAGTCCTGGGTTGTCCTTGGACAAAATACTGGCATCATCATCATCATTCTTGAAGATGTGGAAGACAAGAAAATAAAAAAAGTGTTTGGGCTTCATAAGTATCTGAAGAAGAATACGTACCTCAAGTGGAAAGGAAATGCACTAAGCAATGTTAGGTTCTGGGCTCGTCTCAGAAAAGCCATTATTGCAAGGAACTA
Source organism: Sardinella longiceps (assembly GCA_027497455.2). Taxonomy (NCBI): domain Eukaryota; kingdom Metazoa; phylum Chordata; class Actinopteri; order Clupeiformes; family Clupeidae; genus Sardinella; species Sardinella longiceps. Next base: position 8,347,262 of record JAODXP020000006.1, on the reverse strand, counting down.
AAATGTATATAAATGACCTAAAAGTGCATGTCTTCTTTTCGCTTATATTTATTCATTGATAAGTCAAAAGACATCTCACCATTAGCAGTGACCTCTCATCTAATAGTTTTAAGTGTGAGAATCAATAAATAGCTACCTGTTTTTTAATGTCTGTTTTGCCAGTTATTCTAGTTGACTAATGTCAGTTATTCTAGTTTCCTATCCAAAGAAAGCCTAACTATTAAGCTTTATTACACTTGTTATGTGCCTCACACCAATCCAGGGTTAGCTCATATCTAATTAACCCTTATAGGGTCTTCGGGTCTGTGGGACCCGTTTTCAGTTTTTAGATTAAGAAAAAGGATACAAGTAATTATTTTATCAAACTAAGATTCACTGGCCTTGGCTCATTTTGAGTGAGGAACATGAAGCAGAAGAATTTTTTAGTGACCCCCCCTCCTATACCCCCCCTGTAAATTTATATTACATACAGGGTCTTCCGGGTCCACTGGACCCGGGGTGATTTTAAGTGTGAAAATCATAGGTTATGTGGGCCTGTATGTGAATGAGTTGGTTAAAGCCAGTGACTGGGCCCTTTGAAAAGCACCCACAGTGCATTATGAAGTGTGTGGACCCAAGATGGGCAGAAAAACACAATATACATACCCACAATGCATGACGTATAGACAATACATATACAGTAAATCTCTGCCCCTGGTGTAGTATGGTGGTATGATATAAAAATAGGATAACACTTTATTTTGGTTTGTCAAAAATACATAATGTAAGTGCAACACATTATATTTGTTATACAGGTTGCACCACTGCTAGGTACATACATTGTCACAGTGATACTGTAAAAGTATCCGATACGAGTTGTGGTCAATGGGGCTAATGCACTCAAACAGAGGTTTTATGACCTGATTAGATTAAATTTCTACTTAAATTCAAATAAATAATCCAGTTTGGTTTTATAAAAACTTATTTCATTTCTATATCTGATGATATTTCTTTAGGTATGCCCATTTGAAGAGGGATTTCCTTATTTTGTTAGATTTTCATGAAAAAATCCTTAAAAACGATTGGCATTTCCAAGCATACATGTGATTAGGGCTGCAACGATTAGTCGAATACGTCGACGACGTCGACTATAAAACGTAGTCGACGCAAAATAATGTAGTCGCCTAGTCGTCATATTTATGAGGCTACATATAATTTGCATGTTAAAAGTTGATTTTCACTAATGCAGAGACGACCTGAAAGATTTCACTCGACTCTTTAGAACACTGCAATTCCCTGCCGGAAGTGTTGGGGGCAGTAACCTCATCTTTCCACTAAGATACCTGCAACAAACATGAATGATGAGAAAAGCCCTGGGTCAATTTGAGCAAGACTGCTCGTAAATAGCTCGTAAACTTGAGACCGCTATTATCTCAAATCTATTATCAGGCAAAAATAAACTTTTGGATTTTGCTGCTGCTTCAGAAAGCACAATTTCAACATTAGCCTATGCATCAGAAGCAATGCAGATTGCGTCTCTGCAACTCTGCTGAACAGCAAAGCCTGCCGGTAGCCTACATTAAGCTAAAAGTTTTAAACATGAGCAAAGCACCTAGCTCGCTAATATGCTAGAAACTGAAAGGGTTTTCTTGTTAAAGTTTTCTTTGATCTAGGCTATTTAATTTTCAACCACAAGTAAAAACATACCTTAACACTGTGATTCCCAAGGTGCAGACGATAGGCGCAAGTAGCCTAGCTTAGCGATCGCAAGTTCACTTGCTCTGACAGTAACGTTACCACTCAAAGTAAACAAGACTGAACAGCTAAACAATCTTATAGTCTTCCAAAATCCCAGAACGTAACATCTTAATCATGCAAAAACTTGTGTTGAATGAGGAATAAGTCCTATTTCATGATGAAGCGTGTGTGGACACACTGACAACCTTGAAAGAGAAAAATATCTTTTTACCGTTTTTTGCTCCCCAAAACAAGAGTGCCTATGGCAAGCCATTTTTACTACATATAGGCTTTCACAGTCAGGCTACTGGAAACACTATGGTGGTTGCAAATAAACACACTGCTCAATTTGTAAAGATGATGATGATAATATTATAACAACAACAACAACTAGAGAATGTAATTTCAGAGAAATTACGAGTGCATTGAAAAATGCAGTTGCTGTTTTAGTTGATTGTGTTGCAAATCATTTCAGGAAATATAATTGCAACAAATTTAGATGACTGGAGGCATAATTTGATGACTGACAGTTGGAAAAAGTTGAATAGTTAATTAGTTGAAAAGTTTGAACCATATGACAGTTAAGTTGACTAGCATATCATATATGTTAACATTCTAACTATGCTCACTAACATGTTAATTATGTTACCATGATGACCACAAATTAGCTGAGTTGAAATGTATCAATTAACAAAAATGTTGATTA
>JAODXP020000006.1:8337979-8340479 GCA_027497455.2 Sardinella longiceps | reverse complement strand
GATGTCTTTTATGTTGCTAGTTCACAAGTTTACAATAAAAATAAAAAAGAACCTGGATGGTGGCCCTTTAAATTATACTAACCTAGGCTATAAAGAGGCTCAATGAAAATATGGCATTATGGTCTACATGAGTAAACCTACATTGCATGAGCATACCTTTAAAATGCATTTTGCCATATTGGCAATTGCCCTGCAAGGAGCTCTCATTTTAGTGACAAGGTCATACGTTCAGAATCAGGTAGGCTATATGCGTCTCGTTTGCACAATTCTCTCTCTCAGTTGCGCTCCGACCTGTTTCACCTCTCTCACTCGCGCTGCAATTTTGAAACTGATATTAGCCTATTTGCAGTTTATTCCGTTCAAGAGAAGGGATTTCTAAGTGACAACATTAATCCTCTAGCTAGTTAACAACCTAAATATGCGAACATGCGAGTGAGCGTCAACGATTGTGTCGGTAAAATATTAGTTTTCACTGACATCAAATGACGCTCACAAACATTCTCTCTCTCAGTTGCGCTCCGACCTTCACCTCTCTCACTCGCGCTGCATTTTTGAAACTGATATTAACCTATGTGCGGGGTATTCAGTTCAAGAGAATGGATTTCTAAGTGACAACATTAATCTTCTAGCTAATTAACAACCTAAATATACGAACATGCGAGTGAACGTCAACGATTGTGTGGATATTTGTTTTCACTGACATTGGAGCAGCAGAGCAGAGTGCAGACACATACACCTGTGTGGAGTGCGTGTGTAGGCTACTGTAGGCATGAGTAGCCTAGGTCCTAGGCTAAGCAGTAGGCCTACTTCAAGCCTAATACAAACACAGGACATACTGAAACGTCGGGAGGTGTTGGAATGTCGGAGATATTTTTTTTTCACAGTCCATCGATAATGGCGGGTCAAATGCGTTAATCGCGCGTTAAAAAAATTGACGGCGTTAAAATGGGTTTGCGTTAACGCCGTTATTAACGCGTTAAACTGACAGCACATATATATATATATATATATATATATATACACACACACACACACACACACACACACACACACACACACACACTCATGCTGCTTGGAGCCATCTTCCGCTGCCTGGACCCCGCACTCACTATTGCTGCTAGTCTCGCCTTCAAGAGCCCATTTGTAAGAACACACACACACACACACACACACACACACACGTAATATACACACACACACACACACACATGCACACTGCTAGTCTGGCCTTCAAGAGCCCTTTTGTAAGGGCACACACGCACACACACACACACACACACACACACACACACACACACAGTCGCTCAGGTTGTCATGCACTACCACATAACAAACACTGTGTCCTCTCTGGCGCCCCCTGCAGGTGTCTCCGTGGGATAAGAGGGAGGAGGCCAACGAGAGGAAACTCAGCTTCGCTCTGGCCAACAGTGACCACTTGGCCCTGCTACAGGCCTACAAGGGTGTGTGTGTGTGTGTGTGTGTGTGTGTGTGTGTGTGTGTGTGCTGTGTCTGTTTCGCTCTGGCCAACAGTGACCACTTGGCCCTGCTAAAGGCCTACAAGGTGTGTGTGTGTGTGTGTGTGTGTGTGTGTGTGTGTGTGTGTGTGTGTGTGTGTGAGAGTGTGTTTCGCTCTGGCCAACAGTGACCACTTGGCCCTGCTACAGGCCTACAAGGTGTGTGTGTGTGTGTGTGTGTGTGTGTGTGTGTGTGTGTCTGTTTCGCTCTGGCCAACAGTGACCACTTGGCCCTGCTACAGGCCTACAAGGTGTGTGTGTGTGTGTGTGTGTGTGTGTGTGTGTGTGTGTGTGTGTGTGTGTGTGTGTGTGTGTGTGTGTGTGTGTGTGTCGCTCTGGCCAACAGTGACCACTTGGCCCTGCTACAGGCCTACAAGGTGTGTGTGTGTGTGTGTGTGTGTGTGTGTGTGTGTGTGTGTGTGTGTGTGTGTGTTTCGCTCTGGCCAACAGTGACCACTTGGCCCTGCTACAGGCCTACAAGGTGTGTGTGTGTGTGTGTGTGTGTGTGTGTGTGTGTGTGTGTGTTTCGCTCTGGCCAACAGTGACCACTTGGCCCTGCTTCAGGCCTACAAGGTGTGTGTGTGTGTGTGTGTGTGTGTGTGTGTGTGTGTGTGTGTGTGTGTGTGTGCGCTCTGGCCAGTAGACTGTGTGTGTGTGTGTGTGTGTGTGTTAGTGTAAGAGAGGGAGAATAAGAAATGAAATCTTCTGAAGAGCAGTCGTGATATAACTGTGTGTGTGTGTATTGTGTGTATACTTTGTTTATTTAGAGTGTGTGTATTTATTGTGTGTGTGTGTGTGTGTGTGTGTGTGTGTGTGTGTGTGTGTGTGTGTGTGTGCAGGGTTGGTGTACAGCAGCCAAGAACAGCACCAGTGCAGGATACCAGTACTGCAGGGAAAACTTCCTCTCCGCACGAGGACTGCAGGTAACACCACCTCTCCTCTGTATGTGTGTGTGTGTGTGTGTGTGTGTGTGTGTGTGTGTGTGT
>JAODXP020000006.1:8325479-8335479 GCA_027497455.2 Sardinella longiceps | reverse complement strand
TGTTCAGTCTGGTATATGAGGCTTCATGAGGCCTGAAGGACATGAAACACACACACACACACACACACACACACACACACACACACACACACACACACACACACACACACACACACACACACACACACATGTTCAGTCTGGTATATGAGGCTTCATGAAGCCTGAAGGACATGAAACACACACACACACACACACGCACACAAACCTACACACACACATTCAGTCTGGTATATGAGGCTTCATGAGGCCTGAAGGATGTGTGAGACGTCTCAGATGAACTTTAAGATGAAGACTCATCACCTGTAGGGGGCAGTACTGAGTCCCCTCCCCTTCAGAGGTCTTGCAGTCCTGGACAATGAATTAATCATTAAAATTATTAATTAATTTAAAGAGTTTCCATGCTATACGCACCTGGATCGGTCTAAAATCCACTTGTCAGTCTCTGTTGCCAAATGTAACGTGTGTGTGTGTGTGTGTGTGTGTGTGAGGCTTCCAGCCCTGTGTGTATGTTACAATAAGATTGTATAACAAGAATGGGATGATGGTAATCTGAGATGACTTTAAGGACTTGTGTGTGTGTGTGTGTGTGTTTATGTGTGTGTGTGCCAGTAAGTGTGTGTTCTGTAAGAGCACTTATTTGCTTGTGTGAATATGCATAACAAAAACACAAGCTATCAGATTGCGGCGTCCATATTGGACCCTGGCTCCTTTGATGAACTTCTCTTCTCTTCTCTTTTATACTCTCTTCTCTTCTCTTCTCTCTTCTCTCTCTGTATTGCATATAATGGATGAGACCCATCAGACCCATCATGTTATTGAACTGTAAAAGGGCTCCTGTGACGTGTACCACACACACACACACACACACACGCACGCTGGGGATGATGAATTGCAGTGCAGCACACCAGCAGTGTGTGACATGATTATGTTTGAACTCACTGGGAGAATAAACTCTTGGTGCTCTAGAAGTGTTTTTTTATACCTGTGCTTTATTTGAGTGCTCGTATTGTAACGACCTACAGTATGCTGTTATGCCATTTATTTTTTAGATAGTTTATGGCTGATGGAGAGATAATGACCATCGGCCCAGTAGCCTGTAAGTCCATATATAAGATGTTAGATTGATGGCAATCAGTGTGGCAGGAAGAGGAAGAAGTCTGTGAAAGTCACTACTTTAGCAGCAGTGGAAGTCTTCTTCAGTTTGCAGGTGTCATGGCCTCAGGTGATGTCATGGCTGTTACATCAGAGCTGCGCTTTTTAGTTTTTTCACAGCAGCCACAGTGATCAAACCCATTCTTGTCCTGACTTGTCACTCAAACATTCAGATTGACAACTGTAATTTCGATGTGGTTATCATTGTGAACCCATGCACTGAAATATAGTGTTTGAAGTGATTTTAAGTGAGCGAGATACAGCCACACACACACTTGACAACACTTTATCACTGTAACCCCTCCTCTGCTGTATTACCCTGATTCAAGGTGGCCTTCAATGATTGGCCCTTGGCAAGGGCTGCGTGCGCCAATGGATGCAATTTGATTTTGTGCCAATGGATGCAATTTGCTGTTCATCACATGACAATGACGTCTCCTCTTCCCAGGTGAACTTAAAATTCAGCCGCCATTCTCTGGCTCTTGCGTCTGAATCTAGAGTTAAGAGTTAACTTGACAGACTCAACAATATCATTTGCTCAAAGTTGATGAGGTGATAAACGCTTTCATACAAGGACCTTGGAGACAACATTACATTTTACCATTCCCTCATGATCAGCTGGATACCCGAGGAGCACTGACTTTGACATCTGTAGCTGTGGAGTTGCGGATTACCATACAGGTATTTACTTGTTCCCTTCTTTTGCTCAATTTCAATTTTGCTTCAGAGGACGATAAATGTGATAGATGTGTGTGTAAGGTTTGGAGATAAATACCACTTTTCTGATCAAGTAAACCTGTCAGATAATTGCACCAAAGCCTAAAGATGATTACAAGAACTGACATGACACACAGCTTTGCAACATAACTCAAGAATTGTTTCTTGATTTATTTCGCTCTGCAAAGCAGCATGATGTCTATGGCTGATCTCTTGCTCTGCTTTTGGGGTCCGCCATCTTGGGTCATCTTTCTGGCCTCACCCTAATAGGAATGATCATAGAACGGTGATAGGAGTGCCTGCTCAATGGTGTTTTTTGCCCCCAACGTGTTAGAACAAAATCTTTGTTCTATGCGTGGTCGTTACAGGGAGGAAAGGACTGACACCGAAACCAGAAATAAAGTTAAGACGGTTTACTTGGTTAGACAAGACAAAGTTACAACAGCTCAACCTACAGTGCTGTTGGAGAATGCATTCCTCCAGCACATAAGATTCACCCCACATTTATACCCCCTTATGCTACATAGTTGCACTTGGCCGGGTTCCCAGAGTCTCACAAGATGCCATGCGTCACAGAAGTTAGAATGTTAGAAACACAATGTTTTAGTCCCAGTAGCCTACATAATGATCATTCTTTCAGTAATAATTATTCTTACAAACGGCATCTTCCAGGCAGCACAGCCTAATAGGCACTACCCTTACCCTATTCCTAACCCTAACCCCCTCAACCCTCATCCTAACCCTAAACTGAGGGGAGTAGTGGCAGTGCTGCCTGGAAGGCACCGTTGAGGGCAAAAATAAAGACTGAAGTGCCCAGTGTCCTCAGGCCATAGAAGCAGGCCCCACCCAACAGGCAATAGAGACCGAGAAAAACAGTCAGGTCTCTAAAAGACAAATACACACACACACACACACACACACACACACACACACACACAGGAGCTCCAGTACTGGTTAACAGGCACACTGATGCTGAGGATAAATTCTAATAAAAACTTAATTAATATTAACTAAAAAAAAAAACTTTTTTCTTAACTTTGTTTTGCAGGTCCCCAGAGCAGATCCAGACGAGGTTAGACAGAGACAGTTTGGAGACTGGACGGAGAAGCCCCTGCTGCACAGAGACTTGGTGAGCAGACAATAATGTGCACACACACACTCACACACAGGACAGAAAACATGTCAGTCACCATTGAATACAAAGTACTGAAGGCCTAGTTTGTAAGCAGATGGATAACTTAATGCAGACAGGAATTTCTATTCATGCATTGTGTGTTAGGGTTGTCAAAAAGAGATTGATAGAAAGATCTGTTGGAGAGTTACAGGTGTGGAGTGAGTTAGCCTTCATCATGCCTAGTGACTGCATCTTGCTCAAAGTGATCTAGAATTATGTTCTTTTTTATTTACTCTGTGTAAGATCACGGTAAATGAAATACTGCAATTTTCTTGTCTGACTGCTTCCTCAACACGGAACACAGTGCAGCATAGTGACCAAGGATATTTGCTTTTATAGTTCCATCTCATATGAGCGGAGAAACTACAGTCTCCTGAATTGCTTACATTATTGAATGTATTTGCTTAATATATTTTAGAATAGAATAGAATAGAAGCTTTATTGTCATTGCATTGATACAGTGTATGAACACAGCGAAATTCAAGGTGCTACTCCCGAACGGAAGTAGGAATGGTAGTAGGTCGTCCATTTTGTAATGGAAGACTAATTAAATCATGTACTTTTACAGATTGAGTATCTCAATGGAGGCTTTGGACCGAGCAAGGACTCAAAGGTAGGCCTACACTCAACAAATGGCAAAGACTATCAAGTTCTTCAAACACTCATTCTGTATAATATGTCACATAGTGTCATGCATATAAGTATTTCAACACTATGCCAGGCATGATTGCCTATCAGGGGCAGTTCTAGGCAATGTAGGCATAGACGATCTGGGCGATCGCCTGGGGCACCAAATATCAGGGGGCATCAAAATACATTTACGACTTTTTTCCTTCAGTTTTTCACTTAACTTATAGAAAAGAAATCTTGCCTAGTGCAGCGAAATGGGTAGAACCGGCCCTGTTGACTAGCCACATCTGAACCACAAGTGCAAGCCAACTACAGGTGCCAGTTCACAGAAGCATCACTCAGCAACCTTTTGCAACCATGATTGTGTTAAAGACGGAGACCAAATTTCCGACACAGGATCAAAAAAGGATAGATTATTATTTATTATTCATAGTAATAATATCACTTACTTAATTAATCTGCTTCTTTGCAGGACCCGTTCATCATCCAGACATTTAGGCTGTAAGTATGGCTATTAGGTTGTTGTGGTCCGCAATTTCACACTTGTATGAGTCTGTTGTCATGTTGCCTTGACTCAACATTATCAACTTACCTTTTATGTGTAATACAAATCCATCATTTTTCCAGGTTGGCCTACATTTGTTGGAGTCTTCGGGCTGTCTGCAGTGCTTGGGCTGCCTGTTGGTTATCTCTGTGGATCACTGGCAACGGAAGTGAATCAAATTTTTGGAAAGGAATTGAATGTAACACAACGAAAGTGGTGGAGGGGGACGATCTTCAGGGGGGGGAGGATCTTCAGTGTTTTGGTATTCTCAGCATATTATATGGGAGCTTTCCAGTAGTGATCTATTCATTTTCAGTGGCTAAAACAATGTATACTTACGCTTATATGGTTATTTCACATCGGTGGGAAGACTGGTCTCGACTGAAAAAAACGTTGTCATCAGCTCCGGTGGGTTTCCTGGGACTCTCGTTAACTGGATTGCTTTTATTAGCTATACAGGAATGTATCAGGAGATTTTTCTGGTATCATTCTCTAGATGCACTATCGTTTGTTCTGTTACATGTAGTCCACTGTGTAATCCTTTCTTTAACTTTAAATGACAGTATAATCCACACTGTATTTCTAGCAGTATACTGGTTATGCTTCATTCCAAGTGGTCTAATATGTCTTAATTTCCCACAATTAACAGTTGGTGTCTTGCTGTTCTCCATGATATTAGTTATATTATATCTCCTCTCTTTAAATTATAAAAAGTTATCCAAAATAGTCTTAAGCTTTGTACCATGTATGGTTTTAATGTTCATTATGGTAATATCATTTCTTGTAAATGCGAATGAACACATCACCACTGACCCATCAGGTAGCATTATCCTCATTGTGACCACACACTGTCTGAGTGTTGGCATTGGAGCATCAGTTAATACATTTCTGGAAATTAATGATCCATTGAAAGTGGGCTCAGCAGCATTGGCATGTGGATGGAATATATTAAAGTTTCATAATGCCATTACTGCCTTGGGGCCTTGGGGTCATTTAGGGGCACTACTAGGGGGGTCTGTGGCAGTCGGGATAGCTTTATCTGCTGCAGTGGCAAAAGCACACAGCTACGGGGGAGGGACAGAGGAGGAGGAGGATGAACAAGAGGAAGAAAATGAATTTCATGAAGAACACTGGAAATTTCCCATACAAGTAGTACTTCCAATGATAATCTTCCTCTTTCACATTGGCAGAGGACATGTTATATTTCTGTTGGGACTCTTCCTGTGGTTAGGATCCCACAGTTTTTTATACTCTTCATTAAGAGTGGTGTTCTCAGTGGCATGTCTTTCTTTAGACTTATGGATTCATATTTTGAAATTGAACGTAATATCCCCAGAGGCACTGATAAGAAATGTAAAAACCTTAATTAGTGAATTGCCCAGAGCTGTTAGGAAGGCAGGTGCAGGAGGAATGTGGGGAAGAGTATCAGTAGCTTTAGGTGCAGCAGGGGGAGTGTTTCTGTCTGCAGGGGGTCAGGATGGGTCATTTGTGGCTGTTGTTGCTGTATGTGCTGCTGTTGTGCCGCTGACCAGTTACAGACAGGAGCCTGAAAAAAGGCACTTACCTGTAGCTAGACCATGCATCACACTGCAATAAAATTCAGCTTAATTCTTAGTAAACACTTGTAGCTGGTTTGGATATGTTTCACTGAATTCGCCCCCACTCAAGTTCCAATGTTGCATAATGTTTCTTTTCTGTATCATTCTTGGGGTAGTCACACAGGGGTTTTCCCATGCTGGGTCCCTTATGTTTTCATGTTGCCTTCACTCTGCCTCTTGCGAATGATTTGAGGTATGAGGCATTTGGTCACTGTTTTTATTTGTTCTTTCTGTTTTTGCTGGTCTGTTTTTAGCCTACATGACTTTTGAATGCCTGTAATGCAGCAACAATATTGAGGCCAATAAAGTTAGTCAAGTCCTTCAACCCTGGTGAAAATGAAGCGCACTAAAGTATACTTAATATCGGTAATGCTTGCATGGCACTGGACTGGTTTGTGGTCCTGATTTGTTTGGCACAAGACTGATTTGTTTGGCACAAGATTTTGGCATGAGATTTGTTTGGCACGAGCTTCGCGTCTGGCTTGCTCAAGTGCTGATAGTTTTTTTTTCCCCACGATTTCTCAGGTATGGCACTTGCTGTATATTTTATTATTGTTTGTACAGTGTCTTCTGCATATCACTCTTTTGCAAATTATTTGAGGCAGATGAGCTTCGCGTCTGGCTTGCTCCGCTGCTGATTGTTTTTTTTTTGTTTGTTTGTTTGTTTTACTTTTCACGATTTCTTAGGTAGGCTTATTGCTGTATATTTTATTATTGTTTGTACCGTGTATTTTGCATATCACTCTTTTGCAAATGATTTGAGGTAGAGGAACTTTGCGTCTGGCTTGCTCCGCTGCTTTTTTTTTCACGATTTCACAGACAATAATAAAATAAAACTTCAAAAACCAGGTCGGTGGTGGTGTCCTCTGTTCTACACAACAAGGCAGAAAACAGGGATAGGGGAGACAGCCTCTTACACACATCCCCACCTTATAAAATGTGATAAAAAAAATAATAATTTATCCTCTTTTGATTTCAGTCTTTTTTTCAACCCAATTGGAATTAGTGAAACATACATAATTGGTATTCACCAATCACAATACTCAATAAGTATTTGGAGACCCCATGGATGGGCTTAGTAAAGCGTTCCTCTAATTGGTCACAGCCTTATCAATCAATGGTTTAAGTGGGATGTGGCTAGCCTGACATAGCCCGACCATAATACTGCTGTTCATCCGTATTCGTGGTCTGGAGGTTCTTTAACCTGACACGATTGTAGGGTGGGGTTGGGGGGCATTCAGTTCTGGTTTGAAACAATTGGACAGCTCGTCTAATCAGCTCCGCTTATTGGCCGGTTGCCTCTCTACCGATGTAAACCTGCCCCAGAAGACCGTCCCCAGACCATGGATACGGATGAACATTCGTATTATGGGCGGGCTATGTCAGGCTAGGATGTGGTAGGAGGAAGAACTCAAATTTTGTAGGGAGTCAACAAAGAAAAATGACTCATCCTGTTCAGCTATGATAGTGTCACTGTAGTAGGCCTAGTTCCATTAGGCCCAATAGGCCTACACTTTCAATCATATATATTTTTCATTTTATTTTATCATATTTTTTTCACAATTGAAAGCATGCAAGATATATGAATATAAATTGATCTATTTCTTGATTTATCTGAGGTGCTGGAACTGCTGTCAATTCCGTGACTTGGCTTCAAAATTATATTGCAATTCAGCCCTTAAGAGAGGCCCACACCATAGGTCCTGCCTGCCGCACCGTTAGCTCTTTATGTCAAGTCAAAGTTTTAGCATTTGAAAAAACTGTAATGAGTCCAACCAACCGGTATGTGTAGAACCTTCTCTGTAATGGTGATGAAAATGTCAATTATCCCCATAACTACCAGATGGGATAAGGTAATTCTTATGAAGCAAGCTAGCCTGAGATACAGTGTGCTACAGTGCTGTGTTTGACAGAACAAGTCAGAGATTCTATTCATTCTTGTACAATTAAACAGTCAACACATTTAATGGTGCTAGTCCAATAACCCCACATTAATCAGACAATGCAGAATGCAAGTGTCATTCAATTCTGTATATACTTTATTTATTTTATTGATTGACTGCTTTCATGTGGACTTGAGTCATCAGTCAGAGAAATCAAAGTTTATTTGGCATAGAAAATTGGCACAAAGATAAAAATAATGCATTTCCAAAATATTGCAGCAATATGTTCTTGAAATTTCTTGTGCAGATAGGCTACATATCATCTCCAAACCTTCATTTTATCTCCATGATCAGTTCTGTAAAATTCCATCATTTTTCTGAGAGAAGGCTTTCGGGGCTCGCACAGGTAATGGAATGATTGCAGGTGAGATTGGTCCTCTCGGATTTGTGATTTTGTATGGTTTACTTGTGTGTGTGTGTGTGTGTGTGTGTGTGTGTGTGTGTGTGTGTGAGTGTGTGTGGTGTTGTGTGTGTGTGTGTGTGTGTGTCCTGAGATTAAAGTGAAGGAGTTGGTGTCACTCAGAAAATGTGTATTGTGAAAAAGGGGTGACTGAAGTGTGTGTGTGTGTGTGTGTGTGTGTGTGTAGACCACAGTGAATCTGAAGCGAGTGGTGTGTGAATACTCCTCTTCAGGCTTTAACAGGGCATCAGGAAACTGCGGCTGCAGAAACACACAGTAGCACACAGGTGAAAACACACACACACACACACACACACACACACACACACACACACACTGTTGCACACCGTTACAGAAACACACACATACAGTACACACTGTTGCACACCGTTACAGTAACAGAAACACACAAATACAGTACACACACTCTTGCACCGTTACAGAAACACATACACACACAATATTTCACACCATTAAAGAAACACACACACACACACACAGACAGTACCTGGTTGACGGCGTCGGGCCAGTTCTGAGTCTCCAGGCAGAGGGCGCTGTGTTTGGGGTAATAGATTCCCCCTTTGCCCCTCAGGCTTCCGTCCAGCACGTTGGAGGTGTAGAACTGAACACCTGGGTGGGTGGTGCTCACCTCTAGCACACGCCCACTACCAGCATGCACCACCCTGACACAGAGGAGAGGACAGAGTTCAGTGTGTGTGTATTGCAGTGTAGTGCGATCTGCGTTTACCTGGCACAGAGGACAGACCGTATGCTCAGTGCGTGCATGCGTGTGTGTGTGAGTGTTACACAGACGCTCCTTGTGTGTGTGTTACCTGCCACAGATGCTCCTTGTGTGTGTGTGTATGTTACCTGGCACAGAGACGTTCCTTGTGTGTGTGTGTGTGTGTGTGTGTGTGTGTGTTACCTGGCACAGAGACGTTCCTTGTGTGTGTGTGTGTGTTACCTGGCACAGAGACGTTCCTTGTGTGTGTGTGTGTGTGTGTGTGTGTTACCTGGCACAGGGACGTTCCTTGTGTGTGTGTGTGTGTGTGTGTGTGTGTGTGTTACCTGGCACAGGGACGTTCCTTGTGTGTGTGTGTGTGTGTGTGTGTGTGTGTGTGTGTGTGTGTCTGTCTGTGTGTGTGTATGTTACCTGGCACAGGGACGCTCCTGGTGTGTGTGTGTGTGTGTGTGTGTGTGTGTGTGTGTGTGTGTTACCTGGCACAGGGACATTCCTTGTATGTGTGTGTGTGTGTGTGTGTGTGTGTGTGTGTGTGTGTGTGTGTGTGTGTTACCTGGCGCATGGACGCTCCTGGTGTGCTTGCCCTGACTCCCACAGGCAGTAGTTGTGATCAAATCCAGAACCAGGAAGTTCCTTCAGTCGGGAGCCAATCAGAACAGGAGCTCTCAGGTCAAGGGGCGTGCCCTCCACTGGCTTCACCTCTCCTGCAGCACAGAGGAAACACAAACATCAACATCTATAAATAAACATCAACATGAAAATAAATAAGCAGTTAGGGAAAAGAGAGAAATAAAAAAAAATATCTAAGATATAAGCAATTAGGTAAAAGAGAGAGAAATAATAAAAAAAGCATCCAAGACATAAGCAATTACCGTAGATAAAAGAGAGAAATAAGAAAATGTATCTAATATAAGCAGTTAGGTAAAAGAAAGAGATAAAAAAGCATCTAAGATATAAGCAATTAGGTAAAAGCAGTTAGGTAAAAGTAAAGAAAGAAATAAATAAGTAGCTAAGAGGGGGGACCATATTTATCATATTTGCTAAAAAGAAATGCCCCTTTTAAACGAGTCAGTGGATTGTGGAGCCCTCAGGCTAAACAT
>JAODXP020000006.1:8317979-8320479 GCA_027497455.2 Sardinella longiceps | reverse complement strand
GGGAGAAGAGAAGCTGTGTAGGTTTCAACAGCTGCGAGCAGACGCCCCGGTACAACACAAGTTTCTTACACAGCATAACAAACTTTTTATCATCATTTATTTTCCAGCTGGATTTTATTCCCCGCTGCTGTGCTGCTTTAGGACCTCGCGGACACGCCGACAGTAGGCGCTCGCTCTCTGAAACTTTATGAAAAAAAGCGGCGAGATGAGAAATCGGCGCTGCGCGCAACGTCACGCTGCTGGAGAGTTTAAACTGGACAAGATGGCGGAAGACAGCGGGCTGAGGAATAGGACTCGCTCGTCGAAGAGCCGTAAAAGTCGACCATCGGGTGAAGGTAAAGTTTATCCTTTTAACGACCGGATGTCGTAACTCCGGTGGGTTAATGGCTGTCTGTGTTTCTAACATGCTTTCGTAGAAGTTAATGGCAGAAATGAGAGTTGTTGATAACTTTGGTCGTGGTGGTTAGGTGACCTGGTGAAAGTTACAGCTGCCACTTAACCTATTCTGACGGGGCTGGCAGCTCGCACGCTCACCTGGCGATGTGAAGTTAATGAACGTGAGCCGTTGCCTCGGTCATCTGGCCAACACTTTCTTTGAATATGGAGACCGATTCGGCTCCAACGTTACTATTATCATGCCGCTCTCAGTGGGGTCAAGTCAGTCCTGTACAGTATGTAAGTTAACGGTTCGGTTTAGGCTTTTGTGTACACAAACCGTCTCGCTTGCTTTAGTTCTGTCTGTTCGTCGTGTGCGCGGCTTGCCTGGCATGGGTATTTATAAGTAGGCTATTATTAGCTAGCTAGTTTACTTTCCAGTCACATTACCTCTTGCATGGTCGGCGTTTCTTCTGTTTAGTTGTTCAGTGGTGTTAAACGGCGATCTTTACGGTAATGAATGTAGTTATAGATATATGATCATTACTTTGGTCGGCTTCTCCTGGCTGTGGTGATAGGCCAACGGCGCACTGACGTGGGGAAAGCCATGGACATATTTTGGTGTGTGTAATTTCGCAAACTTGCAAAGCATGTCGTTTTCATTTCGCCAACGATGACGATAAGTAATTCCACATGAACTCAAGTCACACGGACCCCTTCCTTCTCTTGTTACAATAGGGATCGGATCAGTTTATGGCTATTTTGTTTTTGTCAGTGATCTGCATGTGGATGCAGCAAAGAGATCACAACACAGTCACCCTGTCTGATGTTGACAAAATCCAAACTTGTCCGATAATATTAAGCCCAGAATAGTATTTTACGCATGGGTTGTCCCACATAGCAAACTCTCTTCGATAAGCACTATGTAATTTGCATAGTTATGAATGCCACGGCATTAACCAGAGATATTTTACAATCTCGATTTCAACGGTATTTTTTGTTTTGCGAAAAGCTTGTTATGCTTTGATGTTGGCCGCTACAATCTCTAGTTTTTCTTCGCAGTTAACATGTCTCCCTTGCCTTGCCCGTCTGTCCTTGGTGCTTTGCTGGTCTGCACTAGTTTTGACTGTTTGACAAGCGGCCAGCTTGAGGTCAGTTGGCTGACCGCCTGAGTCGCGCTCCACAGTGGACATCAGATTGTTTTGTTTTTTTTTTCCGCCACGGGACCCAATTTTGCCATATTTAGACTCGCGACTTAACCGATCCAGGCTTATCGCGGCTCGCGGATAAAGTGCAGGGGTTAGCAGAGCCTCTCGAGCGGAGCCGGGAATAGAACATGACTCGAGGGTATAAGAGTCCGGTGAACGGCAAATACATAGCGAGCAGCGCTTTGTGGACCTCAATGCGACGTCAGAAAATACTGCAATGGATTAGGATTCAGCCATTTCCGCACCTGAGGAAGGAAAATAAACCACATTGCCCAGTTATGTGTAGTGTTGGCTTGGGTATAACTAATTACTAATACACTAAGCAGACACTCCAAATGACCCTCAATGTCAATGTCCCTTCCCAATAAATTGCAGACTCCAATTGACCTTATCACTCCTTACTGGTCTGTCTTTGACAGTTGTGACAGTTATGACTGGCGTAGAGGACGTTCCCGCGCTGATCCCTGCACCCCCCCTGCCCAAGGAGATCAATATCAAGCCGTACGCTCCGCTGGCTGAGGTGGAGGGATTCATAGATGATGACGATGACTATGAGGATGCGGGGCTTGCTTTGGGGAAAGAGGAGGGGCTTACTTTGGGGGAGGAGGAGTCCACTCATGAAGAGGTGGAGCCAGAACCCGAGCCGGAACCAGAACCAGAGCCTGAGCCAGAGAGGGCTCGACCCGTTCAGGTCGTGGTGGCGAATGAGGATGACCACGGCTTCGAGCTGGACGCAGCGGCGCTGGAGCGAATCCTGATGCAGGAACACGTGCGGGATTTAAACGTGGTGGTGCTGTCGGTGGCTGGAGCTTTCCGGAAAGGCAAGTCCTTCCTCTTGGACTTCATGCTGCGCTACATGTACAAGCAGGTGAGCTGGATGTCCCGTTCTACCTACGCACGCACACACACACACACAC
>JAODXP020000006.1:8292979-8305479 GCA_027497455.2 Sardinella longiceps | reverse complement strand
CTCCTCTCTCTGTCTCTCCTCTCCTCATCTCTCTCTTGTCTCTCTCTCTCCCTCTCTACCTCTCCTCTCTCTCTCTCTCCATCCTTCTCCTCCTCTCCTTGCTCTGTCTTTCTCCTTATCATCTCTTCTCCTCTCCTCTCTCTGTCTCTCCATCCTTCTCCTCCTCTCCTTGCTCTGTCTTTCTCCTTATCATCTCTTCTCCTCTCCTCTCTCTGTCTCTCCTTCCTTTCCTCCTCTCCTTGCTCTGTCTTTCTCCCTTATCATCTCTTCTCCTCTCTCTCTCTGTCTCTCCATCCTTCTCCTCTCTCTCCTTGCTCTGTCTTTCTCCTTATCATCTCTCTCTCTCTCTCTCTCTCTCTCTCTCTCTCTCTCTCTCTCTCTCTCTCTCTCATCTCTCTCTCTGTCTCTCTCTCTCCCTCTCTTCTCCTCTCCTCTCTTCATCTTTCTCCTCCTCTCCTTGCTCTGTCTTTCTCCTTATCATCTCCTCTCCTCTCCTCTCTCTGTCTCTCCTCTCCACCTACCTCTCCTCATCTCTCTCTTGTCTCTCTCTCTACCGCACTTCTCCTCTCCTCTCTTCATCTTTCTCCTTCCTCTCCACTCCATCTCTTTCTGTCGCTCCTCAGCAGCTCCGTTTTATTTACTTGTTTGTTTTGTAGGTCCTTGTGAGATGACTAATCATTCTCTCTCTCTCTCTCTCTCTCTCTCTCTCTCTCTCTCTCTCTCTCTCTCTCTCTCTCTCTCTCTCTCTCTCTCTCTCTCTCTCTCTCTCTCTCTCTCTCTCTCTCTCTCTCTCTCTCTCTCTCTCTCTCTCTCTCTCTCTCCATAGGTGCTGAAGCCCCTGACTGAGCAGTACATGGAGGACAATATCAGACAGACTGTGGTGAACTCTATAAGGGCCAGTTTAACAGAGCCGGTGGCCAATCCGGGGTCAAAGTTAAAACACAACTAACCCTTGACCTCCGACCCCTGCGAGACACAACCTCCGCCCTTTAGCTGTTGGTCGGTTCCGTGTTTGTCCATTTGTTTATGTTTGTGTGAATGGGTAAGTGTGTGTGTGTGTGTGAGAGAGAGAGAGAGAGAGAATGGAGCTCATCTCATAGTGGAACTAAAACCAAAGTTTACACTCGGTCCTGGAGTTGTCTAGTTGTCAATCACACCACCCCCATCAGAGGCTGGCCAATCACACACACACACACACACACACACACACACAAATGCACACACACTCAATACCTGCGGTTGTTTAGCTGTCAATCACACCCACCATGATCAGATGCTGGCGAATCAGACTGACCCCACACACACACACAAATGCACACACACTCAATACCTGCGGTTGTTTAGCTGTCAATCACCCCCACCTTGATCAGATGCTGGCGAATCAGACTGACCACACACACACACACACACACACACACTCTGTCATGCAAATAGACATACTGACTCCACATTCTTGTAGATATACTTCATCTTGTGCGACAAGACAAACTGACCTGCTGTATGTCCTATTCTTGTGCTAGCAGCGCACTGACACCTAAACTTGTGTTAGCGACACACACACACACACACGCTTAGACATAAACTGTCTTGTGTTAGCAATGCACACTTGACACACACACACACACACACACACACACACACACACACTCAAACTGTATTGTGTCAGCGACACACACACCCTCACAAATGTGTCTTGTGTTGGTAACGCACAGTGAAACAGGACAACCCCCTTCTGCCAAGTAAAGTGTTAACAGTGCCATGGCAACAACCCAACCCCTTGCCTGAAAGGGCCTTTTCTTCTTTTTCTATTTGAATTATCATTTTTGCCTTTTTCTCTTCACTGTCAGCCTTGTGCGCAAGAATGGCCACACACACACACACACACACACACACACGCACACAAACGGCAGATGGAGTGATGGACTTTTACAGACTCAGTCTGTGACTCTAGTGTTGTAACATGTAACACCCGATGGCTTAGCACCAAAATCCATCCAAGTCACATTTTCTTGAAGCTCTCTGTTGTACAGTTGTTAGAAAATCATGTTAATTTGTATCATACTGTAGATGACAAAGGCATGTACATGAATGGATAAACACATTTATGATTTTTGTATCATTTTTGTAGATGACTGTAGTTGGGTGTAAGAGTTTGTCGGGCGCATTTCGTCATTGAGTCTGGTGGAAACCAGCATTGTCGTTGTCTTTTTCTTTTCAAGCCCCACCCATGGCCCCTCCCCCTCTCCACGCTCCAATCAGAAGCCTGTTTGAGGGCAGAGAGGAGGGGATTGGTCCAATCAGAAGCCTGTTTGAGGGCAGAGACGAGGGGATTGGTCCAATCAGAAGTCTGTTTGAGGGCAGAAGAGGAGGGGATTGGTCAGAGGGTGGGCTTCCATCTGGCCTTTTAAAAGCTGCATCCTGTAATTTATTTTTTAAAAGTTGATTAAAATACGTATTTTAAGTGTACCAGTTAATTGTGTATTTATTTTCATGTCCGTATTTATAGATTGAAACAGTTATGGTTCAGGGGTCCAAACCAAAGGGAGCTCCCATGTGAAAAAATCAGACTGAAGGTTCATGTTGTTTCTGCTGCAGCCACAGCTGTGTTTGCATGCTCTTTAAATGCTGCTTGTTTTGCCACGCTAGGAAATATATATTTTTAAAAAGCACAAATAGGACATGGAGTGCAGACTTTTTTTCATTGTGGACTTTTACAAACTAAAATAGAATGCTTTTTTTTGTTGTTGTTTTGTTTTGACCAATTGCAGACTCTAATCTGGGCTTTGACAGATTGCAGCATCCTTCCTGATTTTAGTCTCAAAATGAGTTTTCAGATTTGATCTGAAGATGGAAATCTGAGTTGGTGACCTCAAGGACCACATACAGTATAGTGGCTTCTGTCTGGGCATTCTAATACTATGTACAGTATAGTGGCTTCTGTCTGTATATTCTATAGTATGTAGCACATATAGTGACCCCTGTCTGTATTCTATAGTATGTAGCACATATAGTGACCCCTGTCTGTATTTTATAGTATGACCCACTTATAGTGACCCTTCTGTCTGTATTCTATAGTATGTACCCACATATAGTGACCCCTGTCTGTATTTTATAGTATGACCCACTTATAGTGACCCTTCTGTCTGTATTCTATAGTATGTACCCACATATAGTGACCCCTGCCTCTATTTCAGACCTGGGCAAACTAAGGCCCGGGGGCCACATGCGGCCCGTTGAGCAATTAAATCCGGCCCGTGGAAACTTCCCAAAATTAAAATAATTTCTCTTTTAGCCAAGGTGATTTTTAGATTATTGGGCTGAAAGCCAATGTGGCCCTTCGGCCAAAATAATTGCCCACCCCTGCTCTATTCTATAGTATGTATTCTATAGTATGTAGCACATATAGTGACCCCTGTCTGTATTCTATAGTATGTAGCACATATAGTGACCCCTGTCTGTATTCTATAGTATGTAGCACATATAGTGACCCCTGTCTGTATTCTATAGTATGTAGCACATATAGTGACCCCTGTCTGTATTCTATAGTATGTAGCACATATAGTGACCCCTGTCTGTATTCTATAGTATGTACCCACTTATAGTGACCCCTGTCTGTATTTTATAGTATGACCCACTTATAGTGACCCCTGTCTGTATTTTATAGTATGTACCCACATATAGTGACCCTTCTGTCTGTATTCTATAGTATGTAGCACATATAGTGACCCCTGCTGTATTCTATAGTATGTAGCACATATAGTGACCCCTGTCTGTATTCTATAGTATGTACCATGTGTGTGTTTAACACAAGAATGTGGTGTGTGCTTTCATGTAGTCCATATGCATAGAGCTGTGTACTCTCACCACAAAGCTTGAAGAGATTTTTATCCAGTGATGCCCCACTGCTGTCTAAAGCTGCTTGGGCCTCTTCCCCATATAGTTACGGTAGTGGCCCTGCCGGTGAGGTGTGTTTGAAGTGTGTGTGTGTGTGATGCCCCACTGCTGTCTAAAGCTGCTTGGGCCTGTTCCCTATATAGATACAGTATTGGCCCTGCCAGTGAGGTGTGTTTGAAGTGTGTGTGTGTGTGTGTGTGTGTGTTGAAACCTGACTCCTCCTGGGTTGCCCTCCCAGCTGAGAAGAGCGTTGTGGGATGAAAGGCCTTTTGTGGTGTTTTATAACTTTGCTGCCGGTTTCCACCTCTTCGGCGAGTCCGTCTCCTGCACCACAGAGCCGTTGCCATGGAGACGCCTGTTTTAAACGCCCGCAAGAACAATGGGGCGCAGGATGCCCAGGAGCTAACCGCCGCGTCGCTGCCAGTGCAGTATAGTCCCGGAGACGCCAGAGAGAGAGAGAAAGAGAGAGAGGAGGCAAGGTGAGAACACAACTTTATTTGTCATAACTTTGTCCCCATAGACTCTGTTAGTGTGTGTTACCGATTCTGATCATTCTACTACAAACTGACTTTGTCCCCATAGAGTAGACTGTGTTGGTGTGTGTTACTGATTCTGATCATTCTAAAACAAACTGACTTTGTCCCCATAGAGTAGACTGTGTTGGTGTGTGTTACTGATTCTGAACATTCTAAAACAAACTGACTTTGTCCCCATAGAGTAGACTGTGTTGGTGTGTGTTACTGATTCTGAACATTCTAAAACAAACTGACTTTGTCCCCATAGAGTAGACTGTGTTGGTGTGTGTTACTGATTCTGATCATTCTAAAACAAACTGACTTTGTCCCCATAGAGTAGACTGTGTTGGTGTGTGTTACTGATTCTGAACATTCTAAAGCAAACTGGGCTCAAACGTGCACTGAGAATTATTGTGGAGTTTTAAGGATGCTGTAAGAATGTTGGAAGCAGAGTGCTCAGCACTGTGTCGGAACCGGTGTGCGGTGGCCTTAACGGTGCTGTAGAGTTCTGTAGTGTAGGTGCTATGAGAGTTCTAACAGTGATGTAGAGTTCTAGATGCTATGAGTGGAGTTGGGGAGTTCTAACAGTGCTGTAGAGTTCTGTAGTGTAGATGCTATGAGGGGGGTTCTAAGGGGGCTGTAGAGTTCTGTAGTGTAGATGCTGTGAGGGGGGTTCTAAGGGTGCTGTAGAGTTTTAGGTGCTACTGTATGAGTGTAATTCTAAGGGTGCCGTGGAGTTTTAGGTGCTACTGTATTAGTGTAATTCTAAGGGTGCTCAGTGGAGTTGTTCTGGTGCTCTAGTAATACCTGTGGAACAGTAACACTGGTGCTGGCCACTAGTAATGCATTTGTAAATGACCACATGCAAATCACTCTAAGCTCTGCTTAGCTATTTTCATAGTCTGTGTGTGTGTGTGCGTGCTGCTCCCAGTGACTGGTCATTTTCATGTGGTGAATGCTCAAAATCGTGTGTGTGTGTTTGTGTGCGTCCTTGGAATAGATGCTCATTTTCATGTGTGTGTGCTTGGAATAAATGCTCATTTTCGTGTGTGTGTGTGTGTGTGCTCAGAGTGACTGGTGGTTGATGAAAGCTAGTAAATGTCTTTGGAGGCTCTCTGCTAATCCCCTTCCTTCCCTTGTTCTTAGACAGCATTTCTCTGGTGAGAAACCTGCATGCTAAATCACATTCCAGGATACAATGAACTCTGACCTCAGTGACCTCATGACCTTTAACCTCAGGGACCTCCTGACCACCCCCCACTCCTATCCCAGCATGCCCCTGTGTCTGGAGGGTCTCCTGATGTCACAGAGAGCTGCGGCGTTTGGACCAATCACGCCCAGGCTTCCTGTAGTCCTCGGCCAATCACTGCGCAGCTTGTTGGCCTGTTCTGACTCCAGAGGCCCCACAGAGGACCAGTATGCAGGCCTCCACCCTACACAGGATCTGACTGCGTCTGGCAGGCCTTATTGCAGCTTGGGGAAACACATGGGTCAGCAGACACTACTGAGCATGTCCAGTAGACGGGGGAGAGAGGGCCCTGGAGAGAGGCCTGAGTCCAGTTTGCTCCAGAGCTCCAGAGTTCCTGGTGGAGAGGCCAGCAAACAGCTCCCCCGCAGCCCAGCAGCGAGGCCTGATTCCTGGGGACTCCAGACCAGCAAGCTGCCTGATCCAGCCCCACAGCAGAGCACTTATGGAGACCGCCTGGCAGCCTGCCTTCTGGATCACCAGGTCCTCACTCAAGAATGTGAAGACGGCGAGACGCACTTGGCTAACACACAGCTGTTTAGAGCAGGTGAGACACCCTTGGCTACACACACACACACACACACACCTTTTTTCAGCAGGTGAGACATGCTTGACTTACACACAGAAATGTCTTAAGCAGGTGAGACGCTTAACTTGAACATGTTTTCAGCAGGCAAAAACAAAGCTGTCCCAGAGGAAATGAAGGAGAATCAGCAGCCACAGAAGACAGACGTGGAGGATTTGAGACTTCTGTTGATGCAGCATCCAGAGACTGCAGGCCTGTTGAAGCTGAAGGAGACTCAGGAGACTGAGGACATGTTGAAGCATCAAGAGGTTCTGGAGACTGGAGGCCTGTTGAAGCTTCAGGAGACTCTGGAAGCAGGAGGTCTGTTGAAGCTTCAGGAGACTCTGGAAGCAGGAGGTCTGTTGAAGCTTCAGGAGACTCTGGAAGCTGGAGGTCTGTTGAAGCTTCAGGAGATTCTGGAAGCTGGAGGTTTGTTGAAGCTCAGAGAGGTTCTGCTGAGGAAGGAAGCAGAGAAGTTCCATCTGGAGGAGTGGCTGAGCAGAGTGACTGACCAGAGCAGGTGCGTCCACACGGCCGCTGAGTTCCAGAGCAGGTGCGTCCACACGGCCGCTGAGTTCCAGAGCAGGTGCGTCCACACGGCCGCTGAGTTTCAGAGGATCTGCGAGGCGCTCAAGTCCAAGCTGTGGGAGACGGAGCGAGGCAGCGAGAACATGGCGGCTCAGCTGCAGGCTCTGCTGGAGAAGTACAGCCGGCTGAGGAGGAGAGCCACCTCCACCAAGAAGAAGCTCCAGAGGGAGGTGAAGGACAAGGAGCAGATGCAGAGGAGGCTGGATGAGACTCGGAGGAGATTGGAGGAGACGCAGAGCCAGAGGGAGAAGCTCAGGGAAGCCATGCTGAAGGAGCTCTCCGACTCCAAGAGGAGCGTCCAGGCTGCAGCAGAGCTTCGAGATGAAGCGGTGAAGAAGAAACATCTTCTGGAGGAGGAGGCCTCTGGCCTGAGGAGCGAAGTTGGGCGTCTGACCCAGCAGCTCAGTAGATCTCAGAGAGACTGCAAGAGACTGGCCAGGGCAGTGTGTGACCGGGACCGGGAGAGGGAGGCAGGCCTGAAGAGCCTGGAGGAGCTGCAGGACACGGTGAAGAGGCTGGACGCTAAACTGCAGCAGTGCAGCATGGAGAAACAGGCTGTGGAGGAGGAGCGAGATGCCCTGAGGCAGGAGAAACAAGCTGTGGAGGAGGAGCTGGAAGTCTTGAGGCAGGATAAACAGGCTGAGGTGGAGGAGCGAGATGCCCTGAGGCAGGAGAAACAGGCTGCGGTGCAGAAGTTGCAGGACATGGTGAAGACGCTGCAGACTAAACTGCAGCAACACAGCATGGAGAACCAGGCTGTGGTTGAGGAGCGAGACGCGCAGAGGCGGGAGAAACAGGCTGTGGTTGACGAGCTGGAGGTCTTGAGGCAGGAGACCAAGTCTCTCCTCAACCAGCAGCGTGTGGAGCTGCTGCATCTGCAGGAGGAGGTGAGTAGCAGCGGGCAGCGAGAGGGGAGCCTGCGGAAAGAATGCAGCACCCTGACCAAACTCGTCTCTGGCCTGAAAGAGGACAAACTGCAGCTCAAGGAGCAGGAGGAGAGTCTGCGGAGAGAGTACAGCGCTCTGGCCAAGCTCGTGTCCGGCCTGAAGCAGGACAAAGTGGAGCTGAAGCAGCAGCTGGAGACCTTGGAGCAGGAGAGGGCGAGAGTGGAGGCCAGGCGTGCGGATGAGACGGAGAGGCTGAGGGCCGCCATCTGCACCCTGGAGAACGAGAGGCAGCTCCTGCTAGCGGAGATGGAGGACATGCGGAAGGACTACGTTGCCCTTAGCGACCGCATCGGTCAGAGAATGGCTCAGATGGAGGGGCAGGTGGAGGGGCCAATGAGCATCTCTGAAATGGCACTTGGTTGTCATGTCAACATTCAGCAAAATTAACTATACCAAACACACGCACACCACACACCATTACATCCAACCATCATTCTAGTCAAACATACAATACAGACCATCTAAATACACTACACTACACTAACCACAGAGCTTACCCAGATAAGTGAGGTGTGTTTGTGTGTGTGGTGTATTTAGATGGTCTGTATTGTATGTGTTTGTCTGTAATGATTCACGATTCTATGTTTCATGATTCAGATGTAGCCCAGATAAGGAAGTAACTTGAGGCAGAAAAATGTCAGACAAGGAAATACTATGCAGCTCATACCATCTGGTTCATGGCAGGGGGTTTACCCTCAAAGGAGGACTGGCTGGTTGTAGCAAGACCTGAGAAAAAAATGCTCTGGTATTCCAGGAATGAAGAGAGTGAATAGGATTTAAGGGGAAGTTTCTGGAGTTCCTATTTCCTGGTGAGGTGATTGGCTAAGCAGTAGGGCGAGTTTATTAGAACATTCCTCACTGAATCAATGGAATGCCTGGGAGTTCTGTGAACATCAGAACATTCTTCATTGTTGAATCAATGGAATGCCTGGGACTGGGAGTTCTGAGATCACTGACGGCAAGAGCAGCCAAACAGGTCATCAGTCTCATCTCATATGCATTCTATTTTTTATTTTTTTTGCATGATAACCACTCCTTATCCCTGATTCTCTCCCACATTAACTCCACCCTTGCATTTTAGCGAGGTTAACCAGACTGATTCATAGCCAGTGGTTAGCCGTTAAAAATAAGCTAAAAGTAAAAACACAAATTTGATTTAACTTTACCCTCACCCAAATACGACAGGATAATAAGCAACTATATTTGATTTTATATCTTGTATATAGTGGGCCTATAAATTAATGAAAGGACCGACACACATGCCAGAGTCCAGGCCCATGCTCTGCAGTAAAGTGCTATTTACTGAGCAGTATCTCTGTATTCGGTAACACTTTATTTGAAGGTACCGTCATTAGCATGACATGACACTGTCAAGACAAATTTCCCCCTGGGGACAATAAAGTACACTCTGACTCTAATTAACTATGACATGATGTCAAGAATCTGTCAAACTTTATAAACCTGTCATGACTTCTGACATACTCTAACCGACGAATACCGGGTGACACTTAATGACAGAATTCATGACTGGTGTATGAAGTTTGACAGAATCTTGACATCATGTCATAGTTAATGACAGTGTCATGTTAGTCTTATGAAGGTACCTTCAAATAAAGTGCAACCGTGTATCATTGCTTTTAATCTTAGCTCTTAGTATTTGAGTTTCAAACTAACAAATACAATAGGCTATGTATCACCACTGTTGCCTGTTTTTATGCTTCCATCGGTCAACTCACCCTTGACATTGTTGCAGTATCCCACAATAACCATAATTTGGGCCTAACACACGATCAGAGTCCACTAACTAGCCATTATGGTTTACAACCCAAGGCACTTATTTTCTGTTTGGATACAAATGCAGTTCTCACAATGATGTCTGAGGGCCTCACCACACTGATTCTGTAGCAAACTTGGGGAAATGTTCTCAAGGAGAAGTCATCTTCCTCCAAACACCTTTTAACTAAAACTACGTTATTTTGACTGGTATCTTTTTTTTTTTTTTAGAAGTAAGTAATAAGAAGCTTCTTTCCCAATGGGGCATTGGTGCACCATCCATCTGCTGTATAAAACAGCTCTAAGCATTTTAACACGTCCTGAATTTTCACACCTTACTAAGTATTTATCAACAATATTTCTTTGCAAAAGAAAGCAGTAAAAGTCTTAAGGCCACTTGTTTGTTACACTTGTTTATTTTCAGTCAGTCAGTCATGGTCATAGTAAGAAACAAAACAAAAACAAAAGGAGTTTCTCTAGTAGTACGTACGAGCATAAAGTATACAGTATATGTATAAAAGAGGAGAAAGTGCAGATAGTAAGACTAAGGTCTCTAGTGGGGAGACCCATCTACTGGGGAGGTACAGAACTCTCAATCATCTGGCAGTTGACCCATTACATGGACACTTCCAATCAACATTCCATTTCAGTTGGCGCTTATGAATGCATCTCCTTGGATACTGTTCTATAGAATGCAACTGGAATCGTTCTAATCAGATCAGAAGTGTCCATGTAAGTGGGGCAGACTGGGGTGGAGGTGGGAGACCCCAGTGCTGGACTAGGCATCCGTTTCACAAAAGCAAAGTTGCTAACTAAGTTAGCAACTATGTTGGTTCCAATGCAATTTCCCATAGCCAACTATCTAACTTGCTAACCAGTTAGCAACCATGCTTTAGGGAAACGGACACTAAGTTAGCAACGTGGTTAGTTGGCAATGGGAAACTGCATTGCAACTGACATCGCTGCTAACTTAGTTGGCAACGATGCTTTTGGGAGACAAACCCCCAGAGCTCCTGTGTTCTGGAGTCACGTGCCCCCCTGACTTGAGTCGGGTCGGGGGTCGGCTGGGGCAGTCTGGTCCGTGTTTTCGCCAGATCGGGTCCTCAACTCAGCGTGATCTCAGTTTCCTGTTTGGTCTCCACCACCCGGAACACTCCATCCTTCTCCTGCTTGCGGCTCTGCTTCCTCGCTTGATCTGGAACACACACACACACACACACACACACACACACACAGTCAGTAACTGAGCAAACTCAGGCCTTTACATTTTGTTTGTGGAGGGTTGTGAAGGTTTTGCAGATGGAACTTAAGTCTAAATCAAGTCTAATTTACTACAGGATGATGAATTTAAGTGATTTTTATCCACTTTTCAATATTAAACTACTTTTGTATGCAGTGTTGTAAAGTTGGAGTTTTCCCTCAAGCAGAGGGTAAGGGCATGCAACTGCTGTGTGGTTGTGTGTGTGTGTGTGTGTACTTTGACATTTTATGAAGTCACCTACCCATCAGGTCGCTGCGGTCCAGTAGAAATTCCAGGTCCTTATCGCTGATCACCTTTCCTTTAGTGCTTTTAACTGCCCTGCAATAACACACACACACACACACACACAATGATCACCTTCATGCTTTTTACTACCCTGCAATAATCAATTAGGAACATTTCAACACACACACACACAGCAATGTATTAGCTGATGGCAAATATAATCTTCCCAGCCAAGGCCTAATTAGCCACTTTCACACTGCCAATCCTTGCCTGCAGCTCCCCCTTGTGGCATGTAGATGCAAAAACACCCTGGCCTGAGATTTACAGGAATTCCATTACTGTGGCTCCTGTGTGTGTGTGAGGGGGGAAATGGACACTTATCTGTGGTGTGTGTGTCTGTGTGATAGACATTCTCTGGGGTGTAAGGGGTAGTAGAGAGGGGCATTCTCTGTGGGGTGTGTGTGTGTGTGTGTGTGAGGTGGACGTACTTCTCGTAGTCTCGGGACTTGAGCAGCTCCATAAGCTCAGACTCGTCCACACAGTTCTTAGTCTGCCGCAGATCAGCCGTGCCGCCCTTGAACTTATCTACAGAGGAGGAGGAGAAGAAGAGAGAGAGCATAAGAAAGAAAAGGGGAGGAGAAGAAGAGAGAAGAAGAAGAGATGGGAGAGAGAAAGGAGAAGAGGAGAGGAGTCAGTAGCACAACCACAGCTGATACACAGACCAATCATATTCAAGATTTGTTTAAATATACCACACACACACACACGTCTGAACTATTACTAAAATACTACAACTATTTTCTCCAGGAGGGAACACAAAACACACTCTCTCTCTTGTGAGTAGCCATCTAGTCCAGAAGGGAACACACACACACACACACACAGTTGTTAATAACCATCTTCTCCAGAAGAGAGGGAACGAACGAACACACACACACACACACACTTACTTTTGTGAATAACCATCTTCTCAAGAAGAGAAGGAACGAACACACACACACACACACACACACACACACTCACTTTTGTGAATAACCATCTTCTCCAGTTTTCTCTTGGCTGCTGCCCGCTCCACAATCCTCTGGTCAATAGTGTTTCCAGTGACCAATCGGAACACCAGCACTGGTTTGGTCTGACCAATCCGGTGGCAGCGGTCCTGGGCCTGCAGATCCGCCTGGGGGTTCTGGGAAGGAAAGGAGGAAACACACACACACACACACACACACACACACACACACACAGAAAGGCATTCAGACACACAGGATTACCCATGCTTAGACTAATGTATGACGCAGAACCACACAATAGCATCCAATAGACATTGTTGTCACAAGGTAAACACACACATTTACAGGCTGTGGCAGCGATAACCTAGTGACACACATCCGGTTTGCAAATTTGGCCCGTACGGATCGGTGTCGGTGAAAACGAAAGTCAATCGTGCCGTCCCTGACTGTCTGGAGGAACAAAATGAAATGAGCGGAGC
>JAODXP020000006.1:8275479-8287979 GCA_027497455.2 Sardinella longiceps | reverse complement strand
CAGACATGTCAATTCTGTGAATTTATGCTAGATAAAAACAGGCGCATTAGACCACCTGACCACATCTAGTATCCACTTTAGCACACCTACACTCTCTACCTGAGCACACTGTCAACCTCAGCAGGAACCAACTACAACCCTTGACCTCCAACCCTGCCCCTAACCCTGCCCCTGTAGGCGGTGCCCTTTGACCTCCAACCCTGCCCCTAACCCTGCCCCTGTAGGTGGTGCCCTTTGACCTCCAGCCCTGACCCTAACCCTGCCCCTGTAGGCGGTGCCCTCTGACCTCTTGAGGTCGTCGAAGACGTCGGGCAGCAGGAAGTTGAGTAGTGACCAGAGCTCGGCGAGGTTGTTCTGCAGCGGTGTCCCCGTGAGTAGCAGCTTATTGTCCGTGCTCAGCATCTTCAGCTCACGCACCAGACGGCAGTTCAGGTTCTTGATGCGGTGCCCCTCGTCCACGATCAGGAACTTCCATTGGAACCGCTGAACACAAACAAACACAAAACAAACTTCCAATGTGTCCACTGATAAATATACATAAATTACCATGAAGAACTTCCATTGGAACCGCTGAACACAAATAAACACAAAACAAAACAAGCTTCCAATGTGTCCACTGACACAAATATATATTTATTACCATGAAGAACTTCCATTGAAGTGGCTGATTTAATCCGTTAAAAGAATGATCATTCCACAGCATGAATTACACAACTTCAGCAAATATATATCACAGAACACACACAACCCTGAATACACACACAACCCACAAACTTACTGTGCCTTTCAGGGATGGCAGCTGAACCTCAAACAAGAGTAGTGTTGCGACTGAATCATTAATTATAATTAATCAAAGATTAATAATCAAGCTTGACCGAAGAGGTCTTAGAAGGAAGGTTATTAGATGGGGGAGTTAGTAGAAGAGGTTGTGTTTACGCACGCGTGTGTGCGTGTCTTAGATAGGAGTTAGTACCTGTAGTTTCTTGCGGTCGATCATGGCGATCTCAAAGGAGGTGATTTGTGTGTGTGTGTGTGTGTGTGTGTGTAAATTAGTACCTGTAGTTTCTTGCGGTCGATCATGGCGATCTCAAAGGAGGTGATGACGACGGGACACATTTTCAGAGCGCCCTGGGGCTTACGGATCAGCTTGATGAGATCATCACGCTCTTTCTGCGCTCCATGGTACAGCATCACACTCACCTGTGTGGCGCACACACACACACACAAGTTAACACAATATCCATGGATAGCTTAACAGTATAAGCAAATACAAGTGCCATATTTCACATACAGTCATGCACAATCACAGAACATCAGCAACATCTGCACTCTAATCCATCATTGTTTTAATAGTAGTAGCAGTGTGTGTGTGGTGTACTCTACTCACATCTGGAGTGTGTGTGTGTGTGTGTGTGTGTGTGTGGTGTACTCACATCTGGAGTGTGTGTGTGTGTGTGTGTGTGGGTGTGTGTGTGTGGGTGTGTGTGTGTGTGTGTGTGTGTGTGTGGGGTGTACTCTACTCACAACTGGAGTGTGTGTGTGTGTGTGTGTGTGTGTGTGTGTGTGTGTGTGTGTGTGTGTGTGTGTGAGTGAGTGTACGTGTGTGTACTCACATCAGGAGTGAACCTGTTGAACTCAGAGATCCAGTTGGGCACGGTGGAGAGCGGCGCCACTACTAGAAACGGGCCCAGAACCTTCCGCTCCAGCATCATAGCGATGTGGCCGATGCACTGGATGGTCTTCCCCAGACCCATCTCGTCCGCCAGGATACCGTTAATGCCGTTCTCCCACAGCATCTGGAACACACACACACACACACTTTTTCTCAGTTTCTTTTTACTTTTTTTTTTTTTTTTACACACACAAAAAACAAAGTGTTTCCTTAACACATGCTTGTGAATGTTATAAGGTACATGACTAAATATACTGCATATGCTTATGTCAAGGTTTTATCAAATATTCAATTTCTCATCTACACTTACAACTTCAAAATTCTTAATCTCTTTAATGCATTATATGGAGCCCATAAGAATCTCCCTCACCCCACCCGCCCCGGATGCAGTTGCTATGGGTGCCGTCGCCATGGTACTCACCCTGAGCCACTCGATGCCCTCCACCTGGTACCACCTCATGACTCCGCCCGTGAAGAGGGGCGGCTGCTGGGCGGGGACTGGTTGGCCGTTAACCTTCCTCTCCGGGTCCAGGAAGTGTTTGGCGTTGTCTCGCACCGCCTCCGACAGACGGCTCTTGATGTCGGCGTTGGAGTCGCTCAGCTTCTCGATGTCTTCAGCCTCCAGTTTACGCCCTGGGCTCACCACTTCCTGCACGCACAGGAAACAGGAACTTGTAAATCTGTCAGGTGTGTCTCCGCTCAGAGTGTGTAACATCAAATAAAACTCTGATATATTGATGCAACTGCCTCCAAAGCTCTCTCTCTCTCTCTCTGTGTGTGTGTGTGTGTGTGCGTGCATGCATGCATGCCTCCGTTCAGGGAGTGCAACACCAAACAGAGTTCTGACACACAGCTGCAACTGATACCACAGCTCTGTGTGAGTGTGAGTGTGTGTGTGTGTGTGTGTGTGTGTGTGCCTCTGTTCATAGTATGCACCAAACAATTCTGCAATTGACTCCTTTGGTGAACTGGTAAGGCTCTGACTGTAAATGAAATTCTAAATTCAGCTTTACAGTGAGGTAAAAAAATATATCAATCAATAAATAAAATAAATCAATCAATAGATAAGTAAATAAATAGTTACCTCTTCTTCAACCTTTGCCTTCTTGGCTTTGGACATGATTTCCTAGGACACAAATACAGCGCAAATCAATAAAATAATGTGCATGGGCATTCAGTAGGTTTAAGTATGAGTATAAGTACACTACAGTAGGTTTAAGTATGAGTATAAGTACACTACAGTAGGTTTAAGTATGAGTATAAGTACAGTACAGTAGGTTTAAGTATGAGTATAAGTGCACTACAGTAGGTTTAAGTATGAGTATAAGTACAGTACAGTAGGTTTAAGTATGAGTATAAGTACACTACAGTAGGTTTAAGTATGAGTATAAGTACAGTACATTAGGTGTAAGTATGAGTATAAGTGCACTACAGTAGGTTTAAGTATGAGTATAGATACAGTACAGTAATTCCTTACCTCTTTGGACATCACATCAGCTATCTTGTAGTCATCTTCCCGCTCTCGCTTCTTGCGCTCAACTACAACAGACAACAGGGTGTCAAAATCAGCTTTTATACCGAGACAACCTTATCCACTCTGTGAACATAAGTCAAGGGTTGAAAACTCCCAATAGTTATATGACTCCAAATGAATATTAGTGAGAAGTATTACATTATTGCTAGGGTTAAATTATTAAAATTTATATTAATTAAATAAATATTAATATGAAGCATTAAAATAATGAAAGGGTTAAATGACTCCAAATGCATATTAGGGTGAAGCATTACATGGCTGCCTTACCTTTTCCTCCCTTTTTGTCTTTACCCTGTTAAAACAAACACAAAGAGAAGAAGAGGATTAATTTCATGGTTACTCGCTGATAAAGATAAAACCAGCTCAGCAGCATGAGTGTTTGCTGTGAACATCAGGGTGAATGGTGAAGTGGTGATAAGGGTGAGGGTGGGTGGTGGTGGTGAGGGTGAATGATGGCGATGAGGGTGAATGGTGAGGTGATGAGGGTGAGTTTGAATGATGGCGATGAGGGTGAATGGTGAGGTGATGAGGGTGAGGGTGAATGATGGCGATGAGGGTGAATGGTGAGGTGATGAGGGTGAGGGTGAATGATGGCGATGAGGGTGAATGGTGAGGTGATGAGGGTGAGGGTGAATGATGGCGATGAGGGTGAATGGTGAGGTGATGAGGGTGAGGGTGAATGATGGCGATGAGGGTGAATGGTGAGGTGATGAGGGTGAGTTTGAATGATGGCGATGAGGGTGAATGGTGAGGAGATGGTGAGGGTGAACAGTGGTACCTTCTCCTTCTCCTTAGCAGCCTGGGTCTGAGTCTTCTTCTCCAGCTTCTCCTTACGAGCTATCTCCTGGTTCACACAAAGCAAGCAGGTTACAATCACAGCTTCTGCACACATAAGGTACAGTGCTTTCACACCTACAGCACTTGGTCCGCACCACACGGTCTATTCATACCAAAACCTCTCAGTTTGGGTCATTATGCACCATTTCCTGGTTCACACAAGTCAAGCAAGTTAGAATCATAGGTTTGGTTGTTGTGAAAGCATCAATTTCACTCGAGTTGGGTTCACACTAAATCAAGCGAACAGAGACCTCCAAAAAGAGATGGTCTCGGTCCGATTGACTCTGCACCAAACGCAGAACTCTGTCGCGGTCCCTCTAGTGAGAACCATAGACTGTAAATAAAAGGTGAGAACGACCCTTTGATGGAACCGTGCCTATCAATTTTAGTTCCTGGTGTGAACCAAATAACCAAACTAGCAGTGTGAAAGCACTATTAAGAGTTATATGGTCCCTAGGTTGGTTTGGACGGACCAAACCAACCTAGGGACCAAATAACCAAACTAGCGGTGTGAAAGCACTCTTAATAGTCACACTAAATATAGAGTCTGAACCCTGGGACTCTGAATAATTAAAGCCATTAGCGGAACGAGAAATCAAGAGTTCATTTGAAGTCAAAGCTGGCTGCCCTCCCTCACCACAGGGGATGCTACAGATTGGAGCAATTAAGCTGTGTCCCCGCGGCGAACACATTCCTCTTAAAACCAGACTTCAACCCAATCCCACACATGCGTGACACAGGAAACACAAGGGACAACAATACCTTTCCTTACTAAAGCCATTTAGGTTCGGCCAAAACTTCAAACTTGTAGTTTTAAAATCCTTTTCCATGGGTGAGTACTCTAATATTGCATGTTGTAAACAATGCAAAACTCAAAAACTGAATATAAACACCCAACTTAACTGACCAAAAAGCAAGCATATTTTTTTTTTATCCATGACAGCTGGAGCAATACTGTTCAGTGATGAAGACACAAAAACACAAACACCCAATTTTTTGGAAGACCATTATTTTGGAGCAATATTGTTCAGTGATGTAAGACGTACTTCCTGTTGCTGGAGCTCCATCTTGGTGAGCAGGAACTTGGCATAGATGTTGCTCTTCTCCAGTAGATGCTGCAGCCTCTTGAAGCGCATGTCTTTGGTCTCCCTCTCCCAGCTCTCTCTCGCCTGGCAGAACAAGCTCAATGTTTACATTCCTAACCAATACGGGAAAACTGCCAAGACTGGCTATGAGAGGCTTCAGTGAATTAATACAAGTAATAACAAGGGATTGAGACGGTGTTCGGTCATGTTTTTAGAGTGGTGGAGGAAACAAGGGATTGAGATGGTGTTCGGTCATGTTTTTAGAGTAATAGGGGAAACAAGGGATTGAGATGGTGTTCGGTCATGTTTTTAGAGTGGTGGGGCAAACCAGTACTATCAGGCCTTTGTGCTTTAGTTTATAGAAGTATGGGGCGTATAGGGGCGTGTTTACCTTGGTAGAGAGTCTACCGGCCAATAAGCAAAGCCGATTAGACGATCTGTCCAATCGTTTCAAACCAGAAGTGAATGCCCTCCCGCCCGCAGTATAATCGCGTCAGGTTAAAGAACCTCCAGACCATGAATACGGATGAACAGCAGCATTATGGTCGGGCTATGTCAGGCTATTGAGACGGTGTTCTGCCATGTTATTAAAGTGGTGGGCCAAACCCATACAATCAGGCCAGTGTGTTTCAGCAGGTCCTTAGAAGACCTCTCTGACGTGCTGCGAGACGCTGCGTGTTCTGTGTTCCGTACCTGTTCCATCATGGCCTTCTCCTTCCGCTCGCCCTCCTCCATGGCCAGCTTCTCCTGTTCCTCCATCTCCTTGGTGATCACCACCTCTGCACTCTCCGCTTTCACTGCGGCTGTGGAGGACACATTACAAGCAGGTTCAAAAAAGACATCTCTCTATACAAACTTGTTTTTTCTGCAGCTACTACTCAGGAAAACTGTGATGACGTTACACATGACAAGACATGCATCCTACTACCCTGCAAGGAAAACTATCAACATTTCCCAAATATAATGCATATTGTAATATTAAGACACATAAGGACTGGAGCTGGACCTACCCTCGTCTCCGGTCTTCTCCATGGCCGTTCCCTCGGGCTGCTCAGACTCGTTCGGCTTTGGGCAGTGAGGGGACACGCTTCGGACCTCTTCTTTAACACTTGGAGGGAAGATACACAATAGAAGATATTACCCATGAGAAAAGTAAACAAATATCGCTTACAAGTGACAATGACCCTACGACTAACAAAAAGGTAACGTTAAAGAAAGCCAACCGTCAGGTGAAATATGTCTACTAACGTTACGGTTACTATGACTTGCGTGGCTGACATTAGAGGAAAGCAAAAACCTCAACTACAGAGCTTGGTAAAACTTGGTAAAACCTCAACTACAGAGCTTAGTCCACTTTTGGGCCTGAACACAGCTTTGAAACTAGTAATAACGTTACATCAGTGCGAAAAGGCTAACGTTAGCCCAGGCTAAACACAAGATAGGGCAACGTTGCCTATCCAATGAACAAGACACTAACGTTAGTCTTTGGTTAGCTTCACTGTTCACATTGCCTAACTTTTTCTAGTATCCTTCCTGAGTAAGTTGGGTCACTAAATTTGGTCATTTTCACCTGGTAAGTGTACACCTGTTAACGTTATCTAATACGTCTAGTTATATTAACGTTAGTCTGGCCAGAGTTAACGTTAGAAAACTTACCCATTCATTGTCAATGCTGTTTTCGATGTCTTGTCGCCTCAAGTTAAACTCAGGAATATAACGTTAAGTTTAGGGCACGTAAACTGACGTTATGCAAAGTAAGAATTTCTTTTTCTTCCTTTTTCAATGACAACGTTTCACTCCAAAGTCACCCAAAATTGACAGAGTTGCAGCAGCACGGTAACGTTAACACTAACTTTAAGTAACTTTCGCGTTCAAGTATCTGACTCCAGCTAAGACTTGCTAGGTTTTTTACATTAAGTGTCAAACACACAGGTTTAGCTCCTCAGTGAGGAGTCGTGAATAAATTATTTAAAATATGTTAAAGTTACACAAGCCCACGCTTCTGCCACTACATAACAATGCCGTAGTAGTGGGAGTGCACGAATGCCTGTGACTGCCGAGGATTTCGCGCCACTGAGGCCAGTACCATTGTACATTTTAGGGGGCGTCACACAAGTGTGTAGAGTATATTTACAGGAATAATTTTCGTTTTATATCAAAATTAAAGGTTAGAATGAAAGTAAACTTCAATGCGTGTTTTAATATTATTTTAGTATTCATATTGCTATATAAAGGTGTACAAATACATGGTCTGTATTAAATATGAAATATATACCCCCCTAGGTTATCAAATATCAGTAAGGCGGCTGTTTAATATTTCCCGCGAAAGATCAAGGAAGTCTTTGAAGGCAAAGGGAAACATGCGTGACGAACCACATGTGTTGGAAAACTGGAGAGTTTAATAGACCTGAAATTGTGTAATAGTTTTCATCTTTGTCCTACCTGCATTTATCGGAAATAACTTATAGTGTATATTCCAGTTGGCTTAAAAAGCAATGAACAGAATCAATTTTCAAAGCATTGTAAACTGTGTCAGTGTAACTGATGGCACGCTCAAAATTGATACATGTATTACAATGTTATGTAACATTTTGAGACGAGAACTTCTACGCTACTTTTGAAACTAAAGGAGAGCAGTTCTTTCGAATCAGTAAAACAAAACACCAATGCATTGGTGCAGTTCTGAATTTCGCAAGAACCCCTTGACTTAAAGGGTTTTCTTTGACTTAAAGGGTTTTCTGAGTAATGTAGGGTATAAGATTGTCATCAAAAATGACTTTAAAACACTCAAAATGCATCCCATGGCACCCCAAATTTGGGCCATTTAGAGGTCGAACACCCCTCCGAGTTAACCTTGGGGCCACAATTGAGCCAGTACGATTTTGCTATCTTACTGAAAAGCTCTGAAGCCCTTGTTTTGCTGATTCCTCCTGTAGGTTTTTCCTTTCTGCAGCTCTAAGAGCATAGCATGTAATTCCAAACTGAGGTCACCAGAGGACTACACAGCCTGCTCGAATAACTCAAGCCACCAGAGGTCAGTGGAGAGCGACTCTATTAAAAGACTGCTTGAACAAACCAGGCCACGACATGGCAGTGGAGAGCTACTCTATAAATAGACTGCTTGAACAAACCAGGCCATTAGATGGCAGTGGAGAGCTGCTTTTGGACAGCTCTTGCTTTTAGCACTGCTGTCTGATTGAATCAGGGGGTCAAGACGTTAGTGTCACCATTTTTATTACCTCCGCCAAGGAGGTTATGTTTTTGGTTGCGTTGGTTTGTCTGTCTGTCTGTTTGTTTGTTTGTTTGTTTGTCTGTTTGTGAGCAGGATAACTCGAAAAGCACTGCACGGATTTGGATGAAATTTTCGGACAATGTGTACAGTATATTGGGACAAGCAAGAGCTGATTCGATTTTGGTGGCGATCGGTGATCCAGAACATGATCTGGAATGCATATTGTGTCTGTGAGCACATTGCCTTGGCGAAGGTCTCCGCTCTCTGAGCGCTTTCCTATGTATGGAGTTGCAATGCAGCCTACCTATGAACCATGAGAGTCATGCTGGGCCCGAGCACTCATGCACTTACAAGTTGGTGGGCAGTTACATGCGAAAAGTTACTTCTCCGGGGAGGGTAAAAGCAATATTCCATGATTTATGGTTACTCTTTGCCTATCTCTTGTGGAGCTTTTGAAAAATGGGTGCTGTCATGCATTCTATAAAACTTCAGGCACGTTCTCGACAAAACTCTTTTCTTTGTGTTCTATGGCAAAGAAACCACCGCCGTCTGGACTGAAGAATTACTATTTTTGCAAAGAGTTTCAACGTGAGTCCATACATCATTTCCAGCTTTGGAACTTAGCGCATGGGCAGCATGCGCAAAGCCGTGGTTCAATAACTCCAGCGTTTACAATACTGTTGACTGTCAATTCACATTATTTACCAGCCTAGCCTCGGCCATTCAGTTCTATGGAGGGCGGAACTTAGTCGCAGTTTCCAGTTTAATATATAACCTCCTTGGATTGAATCAGTCAGTAGCCTGAGCCCAATGGTGTTTTTCACCCCCAGCGGCACCTTCCAGGCAGCAATGCCTAAAAGGCACAACCTTTACCCTTTACCCTACCCCCCTCAGCCCATCCACCCTAACCCTAAATTGGGGGTGTTAGTGCCTCGAAGGAAGCCGCAGCACTGCTGGAAGGCCGCTGAGGGCATAACAGACCAAAGACTGTGGCTTGAGGAAGGACAGTCAGGTGTAGCCTATGTATGTAGGCCATTAAATCTGTTCTCTGCCCATACAGTATGTATTTCCTGTCTGCTACGTGCCAAAACACTTAGCACCTAGCCATACAGATTCATAAGAAAAATATTTTGTCAAGTTGTAACCAGTTAGCGTGTTGCACTCTCTGATCATGAAAAGTCTTATTTACTGTGGTGAAATATCTGCACAGGATCTTATGGATCCAATGTCTCTGTTCACCTAGCATATGCTAATTATGTGCTTGTGTCACCATTGCTCTGAGCTAAAGAAAAAAATCAACTAGTCCATATCCCGTTTCTTTGAGGCTAGCGAGTGCTGTCTCAGAACGGCAGCGTTTGATACAACTCAGACCGAAAATGCAAATCTGCAGCTAAGCTAACAGATGTAAGGATATGAACACTGAATGATCATGCACTCTTTAGTTAGCCAGGCGAACGCCGCCTACTGTCTCCACTTATTTCATTCGTTCCTCTAGATAGTCAGGGATAGTGTAGCTGAGTTTCGTTTTCACCGACGCAGATCTGTGCGGTGATATTGTGCCCGGACATCACTAACCTTGAGCTATGATATCGAAACATTTTTATATGCGTTTTAAACTAACTAAAATGTTTGCATAGCAGATAGCGCCCTCTAGAGAGGAAACGATTGCCAATGGAGATGTTTCAGAACTGAAACATTGCGTTTTAAACAACTATGTTTGCATAGATGCCCTCTAGGAGGACGATGCCAATGGAGATGTTTCAGTCTGGGACACTATTGCATTTTGTAGCGAAAATGTTTGCATTGCCTAGCGCTTTTGAGAGTACGATTCAATGGAGTGTACATTCGAAATACCTGCCTTTAAACGTAAAAGTCTGCCTACAGATCCCTCTGGAGGATACGATGGCAAAAATGGCCATGACATGCTGTGAGAGTGATATCAAATCAGGCTACTCTTTAGTTTGCGTTGACTGCCAATTCTCTATTTGGTCTGCATTTCACGACATTTGGTCATTCTGATGCTTATTGACAGCAGTTAGCCGTGTGAAACCTGAGGGCTGGGGGTTGATTCCCTCTGGATGATTTCCTTTAATGAGACTGATCTGATACTGTACTGTCACAGGAAAACATTATCGTTAGGATTGGGTCATATTAGCCTCACATAGCCCGACCATAATACTGCTGTTCATCCGTATTCATGGTCTGGAGGTTCTTTAATCTGAGGCGATTATAGGGCGGGGGGGGCTTCGCTTATTGGCTGGTAGTCTCTCTTCCGATGTAAACCCGCCCCAGAAGACCGTCCCCAGACCATAGATACGGATGAACATTCGTATTATGGGCGGGCTATGTCAGGCTTGGGTCATATAGCCACAGAGAAGCGCTCAGAACCATTTGAATGCATCATTCATGAATATAGGCCTAGTCTAACTGTCTGTAACAGCCTGCAAGACCATGTCACTGTGACCGGAGGAATCCATGGGCAAAGTAATGATGCTAAACACTGCACTGATCTAGCACTTCCCAACTCTTGCACTTACTCTCCTATTAGCAAATGACACTCCCAGTAGGCATTTACTTGTATTGTGTTTTGGCGCTATTGTTATCCCTCTTTTGTAAGTCACTTTGGATAATAGCGTCTGCTAAATGCATACAATGTAAATGTGAACATGTTATTAGCATACAGGCCAATGTTAAGGCATTTGTTTCTGCATGCTGTTGTTGGTATTCAACTGTGTTTCACTTTTGTATGTGTGCATATTTTGTAAATGGGTCAGATGTAATAGATTGCTCCTTATGAAGGTTATGGTGCCAACGGCCTTGAATGTATTTCATCTGGTGTGTCCATTTCACTCAAGTGCCTCAGGTTTCATCTCTTTGTTTGGATTGAGAAATATAATTAGAACAGACACATCTAGACACAAGTATCCATCTGTGATAGAGATGCAACAGTAGCAGAGATTCTCATGTAGGTCCCACACACACACACACACACACACACACACACACTCACACTCACACACCTCGCCCACTCTCAGACACAGATAACGAAGCATGGGCATGAAGCATGGTCAGGGGTCATTCCAGAATTGCTCTTTCCTAAAGTCCAAGGCCGCTGGTCTTTTATGCTCACAGATGTGGGCAGACAAGAGTGGCACTACTGAGATAACAGCCCTTTATTTACACTTCGCCAGTCACCTTCAAAGTTACACAGTTACAGTTTAGCACAATGGATGCAACATAGAGACAAGTTAGAGCAGATAGCAGGGGTGTAGTTTATACCTCCTGAGGCTGGGAACCACATATAACACACATACACACACACACACACACACACACACACACACACACACACTGAGACCACTCTTAGATAGTGCAGATTACAGCAACAAGTTGGGACTGCTGCCCCTCTGGGTGGTGCAGACCATTGGGTCTCAAAGCGGGGTCCAGGGTCCGGGGCCCACCTAGAGGTACACGGCACATTGCCAGGGGTGGTGCAGACCATTGGGTCTCAAAGCGGGGTCCGGGCTCCAGGGCCCCCCAGAGGTACACGGCACATTGCCATGGGGTGGTGCAGACCATTGGGTCTCAAAGCGGGGTCCGGGCTCCAGGGCCCCCCAGAGGTACACGGCACATTGCCATGGGGTTTGTGAAAAAGTCTCATAGGGATAGAAATGCTACTAAAACACTTCCTTTGGCCATTTTTAAAACAGTAGACCTACAGAAAGCCCCTTCTGCTCGGTTAGATTTTGCCACATGCAATTACATTCAAAATGTTGCATCTGAAAGAACACATAGCCATATGTGCTATAGCTATTCATATACACATACAGTATAGCTACACATTTTTATATAATCAAGAGGGGTCCTTGAAAAAAACATTTGGTTCCACGAGGGGTCCGGATATTAAACCACATCCATTGGCAATGTAGCCTGACATAGCCCGCCCATAATACGAATGTTCATCCGTATCCATGGTCTGGGAACGGTCCTCTGGGGCGTGTTTACATCGGTAGAGAGTCTACCGGCCAATAAGCGAAGCTGATTAGACGAGCTTTCCAATCGTTTCAAACCAGGAGTGAATGCCCTCCCCTCCGCAGTATAATCGCATCAGGTTAAAGAACCTCCAGACCATGAATACGG
>JAODXP020000006.1:8267979-8270479 GCA_027497455.2 Sardinella longiceps | reverse complement strand
CACACACACACACACAAACACACAAACACACCTTGCCCAGCATGATCAGACCTGCCTCAGTCTGTGTTCTTCTTTGTTGTGAACTTCCTTCTTCCAACAGAACAAGACCAAATTTCACAGCTGAACTGTCAGTGTACACACACACACACACACACAGAGAGAGACACACAGACAGACAGACAGACAGACACACACACACACCCCTTCCCAACTCACTTTAGGGTAAATACAGGTTTGTGCCCAGCCTTAGAGTCTGTCTGGGTCTAATTACAAAGGGAAGAGCTTGTGTGTGTGTGTGCGTGTGCGCGAGTGTGTGTGCACCGTGCGTGCGAGAAAGAGAGAGAGTTACTGTCTATGTGTGTGTCCTCTGAACCACATTGAACTGCACTGTATAAACACTCTTTGCCTCAGCTTGCCTTGTGTGTGTGTGTGTGTGTGTGTGTGTGTGTGTGTGTGTGTGTGTGATTTGGTCTGATTACAGAGGAGAGAGTTCATGTATTAATGTTGACGACTTGTAGAGGATAAGAGAGTGCATTCACATGTGAGAAATACACAAAGCCTATGATCATAACTGGTGCTGTGTGTGTGTGTGTGTGTGTGTGTGTGTGTGTGTATGTGGGAGGATCAGAGACCGCATTCAAAGGTGAGAAATACACTGCCTATGATCATGGTGCTGTGTGTGTGTGTGCGTGTGTGTGGTGCGTGTGTGTGTGTGTGTGTGAGGATAAGAGAGCGCATTCAAAGGTGAGAAATACACTGCCTATGATCATAACTGGTGCTGTGTGCAGTGTTGGGGATAACGCGTTACAAAGTAACGCGTTACTGTAATTTCGTTACTGTTGTCAGGAACTTAATAACGTAACGCATTACAGTTCAAATTTCACTAACGTCATTACAGTTACTAGACTATAGTAACGTTCGTTACAGCGTTACCCACGATTTTGTTCAGTGACATTCAGATTAACAAATTTACATGTAAATCAGTGAGCTACCGGTAGGCCAACATGAATTGCTGTCAAAACCACGTTGTTTTTTATTAGTGGCGCATGCGTGCCTAACTGGTTGCTGTGGAAATCGATTGAGTCAGTGAGAGGGAGATGGAAGAGAGAGAAGTCATGGAGAACACTGGCATCTTCGCCAACTGGAACTATTCGCATTATTTTCAGGTAGTTGCCTGCAAAGGCAAAAACATGTCGGTTAAGTGCTCGCTATGTCCTGGTAATAAACAGCTTTCCACTTCTACACAGTCAATGAGCAATTTGTCGAAGCACTTGGCCAGACAGCACAGTCGTACAAAGCCGGTGGCTAAAAATCCCCATAGCCACCGTCCCGGTGGTGAGACTGCCCCAGCACCCAAACAGGCGAAACTTACATCAGGAGAGGGAGGATTACGACAGGTAACATCGCAGGCAGAAATAAATAATCTAGTTGCAGCCTATGTTGTGGAGGACATGGTTCCGCTGTCAACAATAGAATATTAAGCAAAGTACCAACAACGCGAGCTCCCATATCAGACATAAAAACATTTTCGAGCTACTTGAGCAAATGTTATGCTGTAATCGAATCGGATCTCAAAAAGACATTTGAGACCACAGAATTCGTTTCTACAACGGCAGATATATGGAGTGCTAACAACAAAAGTTATCTCGGAATGACTGCTCACTGGATTGATGAAAACTTTCAGCGCGAGAAGGCTGCCATGTAAAAGGGTCAGAGGGAGACATAGCCTACATATGACATTATAGTCAGCGAAATAGAGCAAGTTCATTCAAGTTATGGGCTAAAAGTAAAGTAACGAGTAAAGTAACAAGTTACTTTTTAAAATTAGTAACGAGTAAAGTAATCTCATTACAATTCAAAGCAGTAACTAAAGTAAAGTAATTAATTACTTTTTAAAAGTAACTTCCCCAACACTGGTTGTGTGTGTGTGTGTGTGTGTGTATGTATGTGTGTGTGTGTGTGTGTGTGTGTGTGTGTGTGTGTGTGTGTGTGTGTGTGTGCACGCATTCAAAGGTGAGAAACACAGCCTATGATCATAACTGGTGGTGTGTGTGTGTGTGTGTGTGTGTGTGTGTGTGTGTGTGTGTGTGTGTGTGTGTGCACGCATTCAAAGGTGAGAAACACAGCCTATGATCATAACTGGTGATGTGTGTGTGTGTGTGTGTGTGTGTGCGTGTGCACGCATTCAAAGGTGAGAAACACAGCCAATGATCATTGCGCTGTTCCT
The DNA here is from genome assembly GCA_027497455.2 of Sardinella longiceps. Taxonomy (NCBI): domain Eukaryota; kingdom Metazoa; phylum Chordata; class Actinopteri; order Clupeiformes; family Clupeidae; genus Sardinella; species Sardinella longiceps. Next base: position 8,268,252 of record JAODXP020000006.1, on the reverse strand, counting down.
ACAGTATATACATGCCTGATTTCAGGTGTAGCCTACCAGCATGAATGTTGAAAAAAAAAAAGTTCCCAGATATGTAAAGAGGATTCAAACATTTTGTTTCAATGTTTCCTGCTCATTGTACACTAATATAAATAGAGTGGAACTCATGGGAATCGATAAATAACATGTTCCAAGTTAAAAGTACATCCTTGCATGCTAATCACTGCCTCCTTGTTGAGGATATTGAATTAACCCATGGCCAGAGTTTTAAAAGATTGTTGCAAACATAAAACC
>JAODXP020000006.1:8260479-8262979 GCA_027497455.2 Sardinella longiceps | reverse complement strand
GAGTAACTCTGGTGATGGGCTCAGGACTAGAGTATCTCAGGAGTAGAGTATCTCAGGAGTACAGTAACTATGGGGATGGACTCAGGGGTAGAGTAACTATGGGGATGGACTCAGGAGTAACTGTGGAGTAGAGTAACTCAGGAGTAGAGTAACTCAGGAGTAGAGTAACTCTGGGGATGGGCTCTAGGAGTAGAGTAACTCTGGGGATGGGCTCTGTAATAGAGTAACTCTGGAGTAGAGTAACTCAGTGACTAGGGATGGGGATGGAGTAGAGTAACTCAGGTGTAGAGTAACTCTGGGCTCTGGAGTAGAGGGCCCAGATGGTTCTGCTTATCTCTCCACTCCTACCGTTCCACTCCCACAATATCTAATGAACGTGCCAAGATACACACACACAGGGCCTCTCTTACGATACACACGGACAGATCTGCTCTTTCAATACATACAGACAGGGCTGCTCTTACGATACACACACAGAGAGGGCTGCTCTTACGATACACACACACAGGGCTGCTCTTACGATACACACGGACAGATCTGCTCTTTCAATACACACAGACAGGGCCGCTCTTTCAATACACACACACAGGGCTGCTCTTACGATACACACACACACAGGGCCGCTCTTACGATACACACACACAGGGCTGCTCTTACGATACAAACACACAGGGCTGCTCTTACGATACACACACACAGGGCTGCTCTTACGATACACACACACAGGCCTCTCTTACGATACACACACACACAGGGCTGCTCTTACGATACAAACACACAGGGCTGCTCTTACGATACACACACACAGGGCTGCTCTTACGATACACACACACAGGGCTGCTCTTACGATACAAACACACAGGGCTGCTCTTACGATACACACACACAGGGCTGCTCTTTCAATACACACAGACAGGGCTGCTCTTACGATACACACACACAGGGCTGCTCTTGCGATACACACACACACAGGGCCGCTCTTACGATACACACACACACAGGGCTGCTCTTACGATACACACACACACACAGGGCCGCTCTTACGATACACACGGACAGATCTGCTCTTTCAATACACACAGACAGGGCTGCTCTTACGATGCACACACACACAGGGCCGCTCTTGCGATACACACACACAGGGCTGCTCTTACGATACACACACACAGGGCTGCTCTTACGATACACACACACAGGGCTGCTCTTGCGATACACACACACACAGGGCTGCTCTTACGATACACACACACACAGGCCTCTCTTACGATACACACACACAGGGCTGCTCTTACGATACACACACACAGGCCTCTTTGGAATCAGGGCTGCTCTTTCAATACAGACAGGCCCCTTTGGAATGTTCCCGTCGAGAACTCTTTGGTTCTCTTGTTATAAGATGGTTCTCCTCAGAACCGTACTCAGTTCTCCTCTAGTGTAGCCCCCTCTCTGGTGTGGGGCAGATCCAGGTGTGTGTGGTTTCAAGGTTTGGTGTGAAACACACACACACACACACACACACACACACACACACACACACACACACACACACACACACACACACACAGGGTTTGGTATGAAACTCCCTCTCTCATCTTGAAATGCCTTTCCCGCAGAACATCACCACCACCAACCCCCCAATACACACACACACACACACCCACACACACACATAGAGAAAGAACTTTGTTTATCTCCTGTGAAGCCTCTTAATAACAGCTTACCTGGCCTCAGCAAGCCCAGACACTCAGCGCGCGCGCACACACAGACACACACACACACACACACACACACACACACACACACACACACACACACACACACACACACACACACACACACACACACACACACACACACACACAGCAAGCAAGCCAGCACAAGTCTGGCTGATGACAGACACTGAGCACGTTTGCTGCTGGCTGTCCTCATTTCTGCCTCTTTCTTCCACTGGCCCGGAGTTTAATAAGAGAGGAGGGCTTTCACATGGGCTCTTTTCCCCCTTCACACACACACACACACACACACACACACACACACACACACACACACACACACACACACACACACACACACGTGCACACACACACACACACACACACACACACACACACACAATCGCTCCTCCTAGACTGCTGTGTGTGTGTGTGTGTGTGTGTGTGTGTGTGTGGGGGGGGGAGAGAGAGAGAGAGAGAGAGAGAGAGAGAGAGAGAGAGAGAGAGAGAGTTTTATGAAGGTCCCAATGAAAAATACGCAGAAAGCAGTGAGGCTCCCCTAGTCTCCCCTAGTCTCCATTAGTCTCCCCTAGTCTCCCATTGTCTCCCCTAGTCTCCCATTGTCTCCTGAGCTCTTTGTCAGTGACCTCTGATAACCCCATGAGAAGGTGCTGCTGGACTCCCCCTCCTCAGGGAAATACAGCACAGCGCCCCCCATGGCAGCAGCAGGGAAATACAGGCAGAGGAGAACAAAAGAAAAGTGCGATTGAGAGAGAGAGAGAGAGAGA
>JAODXP020000006.1:8205073-8237879 GCA_027497455.2 Sardinella longiceps | reverse complement strand
ATAGACAGGTCATTTGCTGGAAAAATTAGGCCTAGTTTCCTGTCAAAGTTTTCTCTGTGGATTCCAGATCAGAAGGCCTATTAAAAGAGATTAAGACTTGGGGCCACCTCAAATTTTGCCCAAAATCCAATATGGCCGACATTTTCCAAAATGGCGTATTTTGATACAGTTTCAGCCATTTTGGAAGGCCATAATTGTTAAAGATGGTCTCTTTTCCACAAAATACTTTCATATTCCTTCAAAGACATGTTAGCAAAGGTTGACTAAGCAAAAAAATTGTTAATAAAAACTACCCCCTTAAAACATATCAAAGAAATAGGTCAAAATTGGTAGAATTTCGCATTTTGGCATCATTCGACATTATAATGACTCCTTTTTCACAGAAAACCTGTTTTTTTTCCACTGAATATGTATCTGCTGATCAGAAGGCCTATTAAAAGAGATTAAGACTTGGGGCCACCTCAAATCTTGCCCAAAATCCAATATGGCCGACATTTTCCAAAATGGCGTATTTTCATACAGTTTCAGCCATTTTGGAAGGCCATAATCATTAAAGATGGTCTCTTTTCCACAAAATACTGTCATATTCCTTCAAAGACATGTTAACAAAGGTTGGTTACGCAAAAAAATATATAAATAAAAATTACCCCTTAAAATATATCATGGAAATTGGTCAAAATTGATAGAATTCCGCATTTTGGCATCATTCAACACTATAATGACTCCTTTTTCACAGAACAGCTGTTTTATTCCACTGGATATGTATCTGCTGATCAGAAGGCCTATTAAAAGAGATTAAGATTTGAGGCCACCTCAAATTTTGCCCAAAATCCAAATGCCAGACATTTTCCAAGCGTATTTTCATACAGTTTCAGCCATTCTGGAGGGCCATAATCATTAAAGATGATCACTTTTCCGAAGAAATACTGTAATATTTTGTTGACAAAGGTTGACTATGACTAAACAGAAAAATATCTAAATAAAAATGACCCCCTTAAAATGTATCAAGAAAATTGGTAGAATTTCACATTTTGGCATCAGTTAACATTATAATCAGTGGTTAAAGTGGGATTTGGCAGGAGGGGGAACTCTCATATTTTGTGTCGGCACAAACAAAGAAAAATGTATAGAAGAAGAATAGGCTCATATTGTTCATTTATCTGAGGTGCCGGTACTGCGTACCCCCGCATTCCCCCCACTTTAACCCCTGATTATAATGATTCTTTTTTCACAGAACTCTTGTTTTATTCCACCAAATATGTATCTGCAAAGGTTAACTAAACCAATTGAAAATAAAAAATGAAATTGAAAATTGACAGGCTAACCCATTTTGCCCAAATTTGAGTTCTGCAACTCAAAATGCTTTTCAAAATCTTCTTCTTGGGGCCACGTAAAGAGTTGCCCAAAAGACAAAATGGCCACCATTTTCTGAGATGGTGGATCACATAGTTTCAGCCATTGGAAGGTCATAATAATTGAAGATTGATGACAAAAAAAATGGTCATTATCCTGCATGTTTACATAGGTTACACAGGACTTTTTTGGAGTTAATGTCGAGAGAGGTACACATGAAGCGATCAAGCTTTAGGTCTGATTTATTGATCAATTCTTGCTACCAACATTTTAGAAAAGGATCAGAGTATGACTAATTACTATTAGCCTATTATATTGTCCCTTAACATGAAGGCGAACAACAACATAATTCAAAATGGCCTGTTCTGTTGGTATAGCCTTTGTTGCTTGGAGCATTGAAGATTAGCCTGACATAGCCCTTCCATAATACTGCTGTTCATCCATATTCATAGTCTGGAGGTTCTTTAACCTGACGTGATTATAGGGCGGGGGGCAGTAGCCTGGGTGAGAGCTGTTGACTATGTTATACAGTCTGGCCCAATGCAATTCAATGCGTTCAGTAATAACAGATCTCTGGCAAGTTCTGATCTATTTTGACATCGTAGTGGTAATAAATCCCCAAGATCATGGATGTTAATGTCATGTACCAATTTTATGAATGTAATTCGAAAGTAGGGGGAGAATAGCAAACGCGTTCCTATGCTGTAGGACTACAAAGTTCTGAGACTTCGCTCTAAACTGTGTGTTGATTGGCTAAACCGTAGAGCAACCGAGGGAAAGGGAGCTAGTGGGGCTTGGGCCAGACTAAGTATGGAGATAAAATTGTTTAGTGGAGGTACGTAAGATGGCATCGCCAGGCTAGGGGGGGAGGGCATTCAGTTCTGGTTTGAAATGATTTGACAGCTCGTCTAATCAGCTTCGCTTATTGGTCGGTTGTCTCTCTACCGATGTAAACCCACCCCAGAAGACTGCCCCCAGACCATGAATACGGATGAACATTTGGATTGTGGGTGGGCTATGTCAGGCTAATTGAAGATTGCACAGACACACACAAAAAAAACATGTTGGCTTGCTATACCCTTACACAGAGCCTTTATTAGTGTGTGGGAGATCCATATGTTCCTCACAGTCTGTAGTGACAGCTGGTTTTTACACAGTTTAGAAAATCTTGTAAGTCTCTCGCAGTTAACCTACAGTTCCTTAGTGCAGCAGAAGTGAGGAACCATCAGTCTTCTTGGGGTGTTCTCTTCCTAAGACAGCCACTTCTTGGTCTGTCTTTGACTTCCGCAGTCTCATGGAACTTGTTTCTAAGTTTGGAAATGGTGGACTGACGCCAAATGTGGCATCTTTCCCCCAGTGCTGCTGCTTGGAGAAACCACAGCCCCAACAAGTTGCAGAACCCATGCTCAGATAATAGTAAAGGCACACCAGTTGCACTCAACTGGCAGCATTTGAAGCTCAAACCGCGATGACTGACAACAGAAAATTATTACTGCCCATTACTGACACATTTGGCACTATTCACATGTTTGGTTTGTGTTGCTGTGACAAATCAACAACGAAAATGATATAAAACGCTTGATTGGTATTACTAAAGGGGATTACTTACTTTTTGTGCTTGGTTTATTTAGCATACAAACAAAGATATCCACAAAAATTATTAACAACTCAAGCCAACAGCTTGTCTTCTAAAATATAAAACCTTGGAACTTGAATGAACTGTCAAATGTGTCTTTTGAAGGAATATGACCATTTGTTTGTCTTCAATCTTCAATAATTATGACCTTCAAGAACGGCTATAACTATGGCTAGAAACTATATGAAAATCCACAATCTCAGAAAATGTTGGCCTTATTGTCTTTTGGGCAAAATTTGATGTGGCCCCAAGGAGCCACACAAGATTTTAAAAAGCATCTTGAGTTGCAGAAATTAAATTTGGGCAAAATGGGTTAGCCTGCCACATTATTATTTCACTTTGGTTTTAGGGATCTCCATATATTAAGTGTGCTGTGTGCTGAAACCTGTTATTTCCATGGAAATATTGTATGTAGCATCTTTTTTTTCTTAAGACATTGCACTATAAGATAAGATTTACTGTTGCTTACTCATCCTAAACATGTATTTGATAGAATAGGACATGTGTTTGTGACAGAGAGGTCATTATACCCCCTAACGATGTGAAAATGTGAAATTCAAACAATTTTGGAGCAATTTTCCTAATTAGTTTTAAAGTGATAATTCTTATCTTCAGTTTTCCTTGTTTAATGAACCTTTGCAGATACATATTCAGTGGAATAGAACATCATCATTATAATGATAAATGAGGCCAAAATGTGAAATTCTACCAATTTTGACCAATTTCATTGCTATTATTTTAATGGGGTAATTTTTATTTATATGCTTTTTGTTTAGTCAACCTTTGCAAACATGTCCTTAAAGAAATATTACAGTATTTTGTGGAAAAGTGATATTTTTTTTATGATTATGGCTTTCAAGAATGGCTGAAACTGTATGAAAATATGCCATTTTGGAAAATGTCGGCCATATTGGATTTCTGGCAAAATTTGAGGTGGCCCCAAGTCTTAATGTCTTTTAATAAGCCTTCTGATCAGGCAGAAACATATTTGGTGGAATAAAACAAGTGTTCTGTGAAAAAGGACTAATCATAATGTTGAATGATGCCAAAATACGAAATTCTACCAATTTTGACCAATTTTCTAGATATATTTTAAAGGGGTAATTTTTATTTATATATTTTTTTGTTTAGTCAACCTTTGTTAACTTGTCTTTGAAGGAATATGACAGTATTTTGTGGAAAAGAGATCATCTTTAATGATTATGGCCTTCCAGAATGGCTGAAACTGTATGAAAATACGCCATTTTGGAAAATGTCGGCCATATTGGATTTGGGGCAAAATTTGAGATGGCCCCAAGTCTTAATCTCTTTTAATAGGCCTTCTGATCAGGAATCCACAGAGAAAACTTTGACAGGAAACTAGGCCTAATTTTTCCAGCAAATGACCTGTCTATTATATTAGCCTCCTGGTATCCAGGGTTTTCAACCACTGTTTACAACATTGGAAAGACCACTGTAATTCTGTCTGAATATCCAACAGAGTAAAAAACAGATTAATTAGTTGTAGTAATATTAATCTACATGGCTGTCATGAATTTGGAAGCAGAGCCTATACTTTACAAGCAAGAGGCAGGACACTAAAATTATGCATGGCCAACGCAAGTATAGATTAAGATTCATGAAATAAACTAAATCCACTTTGAAAGATATTTTGATACGGTCATAAAACCAGGGCAGCTCGAATGTAGCCTAATATTCGATCTTTCAAATCAGTTGAACCACATAATATAGCCTAAACTGTGAACATTAACTCAAATCTTCAAGATAACGCATAGTATGCTTAGAAAGAATAGCCTCACCTAAAAGTAAGACATGGCCTCTCTCCGCGTAAGGAGCAGGTAAAAGATTTTGAAAATCTTCGTGTTTTCTCTCTCAGCACATCTTGTCTTCCATTCACAATGTCCTCAGTAACAAATCGTCTCGGCAGACGCGGTGCGCATGATACTCAAGTGGGAGCTTGAGAGGATGTGTGTGCTCAATTGCGCCCATGACACTGATGACAAACGGGCGCCCTCCAGTGGCAAATGAGGAAATCGCAGTCAAGGCAGAGATGGTAATCTTACAGACAGAAAAAAAAACACTCACTTGCCTATTTCTCTAAACAAACTCGTGATTAAATTCTGGTAGACAAGATATATAACATATAAATTGTTCATGTTACGTTCATCTTCAGTAATAGTGCTTAGCTTATATATACATTTTTTCGTTTCTTATAATAATATTTATTATAGGCTTGCCACACATTACAGTAATAGACGGAACATGTAGGCCTAAATGTCAGAATTAGCCAGAATGGCTATTTTACATCTGTTGCCCACAGACTGGTTTTAGATGAGAAAGTGGTGTTTGAGCGTGTGTGTGTGTGTGTGTGTGTGTGTGCGCGCGCGCATGCATGCAGGAGATAGAGACTCAGACTACCAGACTTTAGATTGAGTTTAATGTTTCCTACTGATCACCACATTGAATCTAAAGAAAAGAATTGTACATCTCAGTTCAATGCTTAGTTTACTTTAGTTTAGTTTGCACACAATGCAGCACCCTGGGATGGAGCTACAGACTGAGAAAACAGCCAGATGCCGCTGTGGATCTGTGTGTGTTCAGAGGTGTGTGTGTGTGTGTGTGTGTGTGTGTGTGTGTGTGTGAGAGAGAGAGAGAGTGAGTGAGTGACTGTGTGTGAGTGTCTGGGAGTTCAGAGTCTGAGGTGGCTGTGTGTGTGTGTGTGTGTGTGTGTGTGTATTTGCATGTGTGTTCAGTGTGGCTAAATGTGCATATTAACCAACGCATGCATGTGAGCAGGCAGAAAAATACAAAAACAAAAATAAAACAACTAAACATCATTGAAGTTAATCATCAAAATAAATCATTGAAATAAATCATTGAAATAAATGCCCTCAAATAGCTTTCCAGGAACAGTTATGGTTTCACTGACCTGAAAAGCATGAACATACAAAATATCAAACATGTTTCATTTAAAATATAATACATCTTTACCTCTATATGAAGTGTAGACTACAGTACATCAAAAACCTGTGGTGTGTTTTTCCGTTGTCAAAACTGAAATGCATTAAAACCCACAATGGTGATGCGTATCTGGCAGTCTGATGAGCACGTCTCTAGACTGCAATCAACGATGTCTTTCTGTTCTGAAAATCTTTAAGTTGTGTTTCCAAGAGTAAAATAAAAGTGTCCAGATAAATGTAAATGTCCATGACAATGGCTGAGTTGCACAATGTGCAGAAATGTTGAGAAAAGGCTTAGTCATGCTTCAGATGTGCATCACTTTGGGTCTGAAGGCATTTCACAAAAACTACAGCTTCAATACAAACTGTCTGGCAGCTTTAAAAGTGTCAAACTGGACTCTGTGGTGAACAACAGTGAGTTAGTTAGTCATCCCAAAGATCCCAAATGCCACGTTCTCAAAACAAACAAACAAACGAAGAAACACAGTGAGCACAAAGTGTTGTTTTTGGAAACAGGAAATACTGGCATCAAAGTACAATACAGAACAGAACAGTTCAGTTTCAGCTCAACTCAATGTTTCATTTCAGCAGCTCACTGCCTAGTCAGATGAATACCAATGCACTCCCTAACCAGCAGAGCACTAGTCAGATGAATACCAGTGCACTCCCTTACCAGTCAGTTACTAACAGTTAGTCAGATCAATCCCAATACACTCCCTAACCAGCAGATCACTACTCAGGTGTTTGTTTCCCAAAAGCATAAGTTATCAACTATGTTGGTAGCACTGCAGTTTCCCATTGCTAACTAACTGCAGTGCAACCAACATTCGGGATAACTTTTGGGAAACGGACATCAGATCAGTCCCAATGCACTCCCTAACTAGTCAGTTACTCAGTACCAATGCACTCCCTAACTAGTCGGTTAATCAGTACCAATGCACTCCCTAACTAGTCGGTGACTAGTCATATCAGTCCCAATGCACTCCCTAACTAGTCAGTTACTCAGTGCCAATGCACTCCCTAACTAGTCGGTAACTAGTCAGCTCCCTTGCCTTATCAACTTCAGTGTTGATCTTATAGAAATGCCATTATGGTCACCCAGAATCTCATTATATACAGCATGTCTGTCTATACAGTACATCTCCTCTCTACGCTATTTACATTTACATATTTATTAACCAGAGCGGCCTTTCCCAAAGCCATAGTTGCTTATCAGTAACAAACACTTCATAACTTACAGTACAACTCATCTACTGGCTTTAGGAAACGCTGGTCTGCGTGGATCCCAGACTACCATTTCCATTACCAAAGTCATTTGCATATGTAACAGTGTAGCCGTCTTGCAAATAGTCCAGTCTTTAAAGGTCCAGTTGTCCAGAAAAAAAACCTCCTCTGACAAGATGCTGAGGACAGCATAGGCCGAAACGCGTCCGTCTTGGACATGATGTCATTAAAAAAGTAGCTAAGAGTTAAAGCTTGAGAGTTTACTTTCTTATCACGATATGATAAACTAAAAACAAAAGAGTCATCTGGTTATCCTTTCATTCCTCTACAAATTAATCATTGAACTGTTGTCAGAGGAAATAATAACTTTCCACTATGAGTAATTGTGACCATCAGACCAATGACAGGCTACAGTCGGGGATCCAGCCAGCTAGGACAACATGCATTTAAAAAAAAACATCAAAAAACAATCCACTATATTCACTAAATACAACAATAAACCAAATAAAATATCTTAATATTCATAATATTCATCACACCTCTGGGTGGTGGAGCCCATTTTGATAGCAGGCATTTTATTGCAGCTTTTCATTCAAGAATATATCAAAGGGTTTGGGGAGAAAATGCCCAATAATATGGGTAGAGTCAAATGATGAAGGCCTTCACAATGGCCTAAGTGTGTGTGTGTGTGTGTGTGTGTGTGTGTGTGTGTGTGTGTGCACGTGCATGTGTGCGCTGAAATATATCACAGGAGGCCAAATTCAAGGATATTTTTGTGTGTGTGTGTGTGTGTGTGTGTGTGTTTTAATTAGCACCCTCTTTAGTTTAATGTTTAATAATCGCTCTAATCAGTGTGAAGATATTTACACTCTTTTCAGTCAAGTTCCACTGATAAGGTCACTGACCAAGTGTGCATGTTGGTTAAGTTCTGAGCAGGTCGGAAGACAAGTGTCGCTACGACAACAGGAATGCTTCTGTGCATTAGGCTTGCGGAAAAGAAGAAGAAAAAAAGAAAACATGTAAAAATGAGAAGGAAGAAGATGAAAGTGGTAAATAAACATGAAGGAGTAATAAAGGACCTCTCTGTAGCTGCCTCAGCGTGTCCCTAGAGACACACCACTCTGCTGATTGATTATTACACTCCAAGACCACACATTATTTATTACTGCTTGTGGGAAACAATCAACCAACAACCACTCCATGCTGACATAACAGGATGGTAAATTGTGTTGTTGAATATCAATATCAAAATGTTTGAATTGATCTTGACTTTAAAAGCTTTCTTGGTGGCAAAAAAACTCTTTCGACTGTTGGTGGTTGTGTTCTCCCTTTGTTGGAGAATGGAGACAACTGTATGGTAGACATCCACACAGCTAGCCTAGCTGTCAGTAGTGCTGCGGTTAGCATGTAGCATTCATTTTAGCATGGCTAAATGTCAACAGTGCTACATTTTGCATGGATAAGTCTAGTAGTTGCTTTTAGCATGGCTAAGTGTCACTAGGCCAACCATCAACATGGTTAAATGCAGTAGGGGTAGGCCTTTAGCATAGCTAAGTCAATAGGTCAACCATCAATATGGTTAAATGCAGTAGGCCTACCCTAACGTGGCTACATGCAGTAGGGATAGGTAATTGTCTGGGTGTTGAAATTCCACCTGGCAGCACAGAGAGGTCAAATGCCTCCAATCTTCAGTCACTTTCAGATAACTACCATTTGCAATGTGTGACACAGTCACTGACTAACATATAAAACAAAGATGAGAGAAAATGAAGATAAACAAAGAACAAGATCTTAAATGGTCAACTGAGAAAAATAAAGAGAAAAGTCTCCACTAGAGTAGACAACAACAGACTAAACTCCAGCACACACTAGCTGCCCAACCATGACTCCGCAGGAGTAGGCTACTGCACTTCCTGCTCTGGTTATTCACAGATGAAGGCAAAATCTGGCTCTGAGAGGGAAACTACAAGTGTATTGTAGATCCAAAATGGCTGATCTTAGAAAACTCTGAACTTACTAAGATGGTCTAACTAACTGAAATATGTGTATCCTGGGTCAGACATGGTGAAACCAATGAGTGAATAATTCTACATTTTACAACAAACTACAGTCAACTAGTGGAACCATTAATGGTTAACATATAAATAAATTCCCTCTTACTGAAGGTTCAAGAAGTAAAATACCTTGGAGAATATTGATAGATTAATGTTAAAGTTTGAGTCACTCTGAAAAAAGAAAAAGAATAAAAAGATACATGTGAACATGTGTTTATGTTAGCACGTGTGTATGTCAGCCAGGGTCCCAGTATGAGAGGAGCTTTCAGCTAACAGGCATCACCGTAGCGACGGACAACAGAAAACAAACAGCAACTAGCTTAGCCCAGAGCCATAGAGATCTATGGCTCTGGCTTAGCCTATTCCATACTTCCCATCCGGCGGTTCAACTGTGGGACTTCTAGATGTTTAAAACTACCACCCTATATAATGTGAGCCCCCCCCCAACCCACCCCCACTCTTCCCCACCTGATAGCTCCTCTCTGGGACCGTGGCTAGTGGAAGGATAGCTCCTCTCTGGGACCGTGGCTAGTGGAAGGCAGTGTGGGTCTGACATCAGGAATCATGTGAGGAAAGCTTTTAGGCATCTGTGGCTAGAGGGGTCACGACCCCGGCAGAAACGACTCTGGGGCGGACCTCAGCCGGATCTGGCACACAGTCTGCTGCTGACCGGATGTGACGGTTTCAGGTCATCAGCTGGTCTTATAAGCTGCACAGAATTCTGGGATCACAGTAGCTGGCATAAAAAGATTTATAAAATAATAAAACAATGAAGAGAATTTATAATAAAACGTCTTTCACATAGTGAACAAAATCAGAAAATCATACAAAAAAATAAATGCATCCGGCTTTTTTTCTCTTTTTTTTTCTGTCAATGTCAGTGAAGCCTTTGATAAAGAACATAATGGTAATATGTTAAATCCTCCTTTAAAAAAAAAAAAAAAAAACACAAGAGATCAGCCAGCCCACATCGCCCCCCTGTGGTGCCAGCCAATATTGCAGGCTTCTCACTCAGCCTGTTAGGAAATGAGTTGGCTTGGCAAGCCCAGTGGCGAATCTGAAACTCTCAAAGATCATCTGGACAATCCTGCTCAAGTTTCCTTCCTGCTGTGGTTTAGTGTGGAGTTGAACCAGCCCCAGACTGACTGCTGTCCGTCTGGCCGTCCGGTCGGCCGTCTTACTTCTTGGCCAGCTGGAAGGGATTCTGGCCCTTTCAAAGGCAAGGAAAAGACCAGTTTGTTGATATGATATTGGTCATATACTGTAGGTCAAGATACACGCCCATGCACACACACCATGCACAAGGCATTTTGTGTTATGCTGTATGCACACACACACACACACACACACACACACACACACACACACACACACACACACACACACACATAAAGCCCACATAAGATATATTTTTAGGCTAAGTTATAAGAGGCAAGACAAATGACACGTATGGGTTTTGGCGGAAGCGTTTTTAATAGGGAACTGGTTGGTACATATCTTCACACACACATACACACACACACACAGTCACACTGCAAATGGCACATTGATGGTACATGGATGAGAGACACAGACAGGCCAATGCTTATTAGTGGACCAGAAGAAGAGATTGCAAATCCTCAGGAAGGTAGGCTCTGGTGGTCTCTTTGGTGCTTAGCATTTCTCTGGAGCTCTGGCTGCAGCTCTATGGACCGTTACAGTATAACTCCAGAACTGTATGAGAACTCTAGAACTGTATGAGAACTCCAGAACTGTATGATAACTCCAGAACTGTATGAGAACTCTAGAACTGTATGAGAACTCCAGAACTGTATGAGAACTCCAGAAAAGTATGAGAACTCCAGAACTGTATGAGAACTCCTGTACTGTATGAGAACTCCCTGCCAACGGTAGAGTTACTTCTTCATGAGGTGGACAATACATTCAGAATAGCTGGACTAGGATAGTATTAGTGTGACTAATGAAAACAGAGAGAGAGAGAGAGAGAGAGAGATAGCGCAAGATAAAATATGGAGAGAGGGTTGAAGAGAGAGACAGAATGACAGAATGCAAGAAAAAGATAGAGAGAGAGAGAGGGGGAGAGAGAGACAGAGAGCATAACAGAATGATGGTGCGTCTATTAAATCTGGTCATTTGACACCAGTGTTAATCCAGACAGACACACACACACACACACACACACACACACACACACACACACACACACACACACACACAGCTTGTCAAACTGAGCAGCAGTTTCTGGGTACACTTTCCAGTCAAATGAACCTCTTACACACAACACTGGCATAGTTTAGTTTAGTTAAGCTATTGGTTGCCATAGACCTGAAACTCATAATATAAGCCTGTGGCCCGGGGAAGCTCAATGGGTCCAATCTTCCCAAACACACTTCAAATAAACACACAACTCCAAACTGCCTGGAGACAAAAGGAGGCGGGGCCAAAGATGTGGACGGGAGGCTTTGGTTGGCGCATCTTCATTTAAATATCAATCCTGATCATCAAGAGTCGGCTAAGGACACCGCCAGACAATTCAGTACTACTGCTGGCCAGGCAGTCAGCCTATATACACATACACATACACATGTACTTCTACAATACATGATTTATGACTTCAGACTACAGATCTGGATGTGCAGGATAATAATAATAATGATATAACCATACTGTAGACCAATAGATTCAAAGCATAGGCATAACAAATACAAAGTAAACATAGCCAGCAATAATAGTCGAATACTGCATTCATGTATTTGAAAATAATATACACATCTAGTACTGTCAAAGGGAAATACATATCTAACTCTCTGAAGGGGTTGACACATGAGGCAACTCTTAGAACAATGTCACATGACCCATGCCATGGGTTCTGATTGGATGGTCCTTTACTGATCTACTGACCAATGATTGACTAGGGGAAAAGTTTGCTGGGGTGGTTACTGAGGAAACAAATATGGGCAAAACTTCCCACCAATATTCTGTGGCAGTTTTAGGTAATGGGCATCTATGGATATATTTCAGCTTTGGAATATCAGTGATGTATCACTGTTCTTCCCCCTAAAGTGTGGGAAAGTTTCTGAACAATGTTCGAGACACTTGGCCGGAGGGATCGCTGTTCAGAGCGTTGCCTTGTGTGTCGTGACTTAGTGGACTCATTGGCACGAGAGTGAGGGCAGCTTAATGTGCTGGGCAGGCAAAGCCAAAAAACAGCTAAGCAGCTATGGCCATCTTATATGTTAGCAGTAAAGAGGCTAAGCCAGCTATGGCCATCTGATGTGTTAGCAGTAAAGAGGCTAAGTCACTATAGCCATCTTATATGTTAGCAGTAAAGAGGCTAAGTCACTATAGCCATCTTATATGTTAGCAGTAAAGAGGCTAAGTCAGCTATGGCTATCTTATATGTTAGCAGTAAAGAGGCTAAACAGCTATAGCCATCTTATATGTTAGCAGTGAAGAGGCTAAGCCAGCTATAGCCATCTTATATGTTAGCAGTAAAGAGGCTAAGTCGCTATAGCCATCTTATATGTTAGCAGTGAAGAGGCTAAGTCGCTATGGCCATCTTATATGTTAGCAGTAAAGAGGCTAAGTCGCTATAGCCATCTTATATGTTAGCAGTAAAGAGGCTAAGTCACTATAGCCATCTTATATATTAGCAGTAAACAGGCTAATCATGGCTATCTTGTAATTTAGCAGTAAAGCTTGGCATTTATCTTCAGGTTAACAAAACATACATAAGTTCATTTACAACCAGACAGACAGACATCTCAACAAAAAGGTTGTATTTTCCTGTGAGATTAAAATGGACATATGAGTATTTTACTCACACACTTGTCATTAGCAGAGCCATGTACTACGGAGTTATCAAAACTGCTGCAGTCATTCCACACTGGAACAACTCAGTCCAATAAAGCTGCCTTAGAACTCTTAGAGAGGTGTGTGTGTGTGTGTGTGTGTCGTGGGTAAGGAGTGTGCGAGGTGTGTGTGTCATGGTTAAAGACTGTGAGGTGTGTGTGTGTGTGGTGTTGTGGGTAAGGAGTGTGTGAGGTGTGTGTGTCATGGTTAAAGACTGTGAGGTGTGTGTGTGTGTGGTGTTGAGGGTAAGGAGTGTGTGTGTGTATGTGTGTGTCATGGTTAAAGACTGTGAGGTGTGTGTGTGTGTCATGGTTAAAGACTGTGAGGTGTGTGTGTGTTACAGTGTGTGTGTCATGGGTAAGGAGTGTGTGAGGTGTGTGTGTCATGGTTAAAGACTGTGTGTGTGTGTTACGGTGTGTGTGTCCTGGGTAAGGATTGTGTTGTTAAGGTGTGTGTGCTGTGGTTAGAGACTGTGTGAGGTGTGTGTGTGTTATGGTTAAAGTGTGTGTTAGCGTCAGGTCAGTGCCCTCAGGGTTGTTGATGCCCTCCTACATAGTTAGAGAGTCCATTTTAATCTCTTCTCAACGTTTCAAAACAAAAACAAAAACAAAAACAAAACCAACATTTCATTCCAGCCCCACTGGTCAGTGCAGCGTGGTCTAACCCCGGTGGAGCCGCACTCTGAGGCCCCTTTGGGCCGGACCCGGCCCGGATGTGGACCGGAAGCGGACCCGACCCGCGTCAAGAGTGGGGTTCCACCTGGGAGCATACGACACAACTGAAGTCCTGATACAATAAGTTAACAAAGCAATATCAGTTCTCATAATGCACAAATATCATGCGTATGCAGCAACTTAATCAAAACATTTAGACATAATGCAGAGCTATAAAAATCCATTATATAAACAAATTAGCAGTAATAAAAAATAAACAATCTGTACAAAAAAACTGCCTATATATTTTTTTGCATGTTTGTTTTTTTTTCTGAGTTTTTTTTTTTTTTTAAACAATCCGTATAAGAGAGCAATTCCAAAGTACAAAAATAAATATTCTATGTACAATCACACGCACTGCATTCGGGGGTTAATGTCACTGCAAAACAAAAAGCAGAATAAGACACACATTAGTTCATGCCAGTAACACAACTGAAATTCACACACACTAAAACTGATATGCTGATATTCTAATGTACGCTGATATTCTCTATTAGACGCTGATATTCTCAATCAGATTGGGCCTATACACTATGTGCTGATATTATTCTCAATTGGATTGAGTTTATACACTGTGTGCTGATATGCTATATCAGATTGGGCCTACTGGTATAGGCTATGTGCTGATATTCTCAATCAGATTGGGCATATACACTATGTGCTGTCCTGTTCACGATGTGCTGCTATGCTCTATCAGATTGGATGTACACACAACATGTACAGTATGTGCTGATATGAGATTGACACGATACATTCATTTCTGATATGCTCAATCAGATTGGGCCTATACACTATGTGCTGATATGTTTAATTTTACGGGATGAATAAAGTGCTATCTTATCTTGAATGCTCAAATGTAGCCAACTATAAGAAGTAAAAAAAAGACTGCAGTGCCGATGTACACACTGATAAACACAGGGACTCTTCTAAGCCTCCTCACTATAATCAACTTCAGAGACAGGATGATGAAATCCCACTTACTTTATTCCAACAACCCGGCACAGGCAGACCGTCCTCCCCCTGAAAGAGAGAGAGAGAGAGAGAGAGAGAGAGAGAGAGAGAGATGATGAGACCTCTTAAAAACTGTAAAAGCAGAAGTTATAAGTCATGCTCCATCACAAGCTTCTGTGCCTTTTGCCATCCTCCAGGTTTTTACACACTGTGCATGTGTGTGTGTGTGTGTGTGTGTGTGTGTGCATGTCTGTATGTGTGTGTGTGTATACATATTTACATCTGTGTATGCATGTGTGTGTGTGTGTATATACGTCTGTGTATGCATGTGTGTGTGTGTGTGTGTGTGTGTGTGTGTGTGTGTGTGTGTGTAGTCATGCATTTGGTGTCCTAGTGGAAAATGTGTGTATTAGTGAATCCTCACTCTATCTTTCGCTGTGTGAAGCAGTGAAAGATGCGTCCAGTTCAAACCATGCAGTGTAGCTCCAGTGTGGACATTAGTGTGTGTGTGTGTGTGTCTAAGAGTGGCTATTAGTGTGGCTACGTATGTCCCACTGAAGATAGGTCAACCCATGCATCTGTCATTTTCAATTGTTTCTAAACCACATCATTTATTTACAAGTATTTGATGAACTCTTATTTGAGCAGGAACATCCTGCTGAGAGGCAGACTATTACACTGTAAATAATTACAGTGACTTTTACTCTTACAGTGACTACTAAAGTGACTATTTAGACTCTTTAGACTACTGGATTTATGGAAATAGAAGTCTTATAGGCCTACAGAAAGTCATCAGTTACGCAACTCATAGCTCTCTATAAATCATCATTTACAATCATTACATCAAAGAAAAGGGTTCATTGCAACTCTATAGACAATCTTATAGATCCACAATACACAGATGTGGGGATGGAACTCTGTTTGGGCCTGGCTTGTCCTTCGGTTGAGTCCAATAAAAAAAAAAAACGGTAAATATTTGTGATGTCATATTTCAGTTGGCCTCTCACTATGACTGAAGCTAACCAGCAGAAAAAGGTTAGTTAGCTTCTTAGCTTTGATTAGGTTAGTGGCGACACATGGAAGAGAAAAGTCTAATATGATTAGCAAGGGGAACATCTCGTTTTATTGGCTAATGGTTCACCACATTAGAAAATTATATCTAATGCCATTTAAATTATAAAATATACAAGTAGAATAAAGTACCTAAGATGCATAATACACAGCACATATTATTATTATTTGTGATAGTATTGTGAGTATTTGTTAGGGTGTAACTCTTGTCAAAGTCTTCAAACAAACTCCAAGCCTTATGTATATATATATATTTTGCCAGAGCATGCGTCATCGAATTAACAACAAACTATCAGAAAGAGTTGGAGCAGATGCCACATATCATCACTTCTCTCCTAAAGCAACCCATGTCTGTACAGCCAGGAGAGAAAGCTCCACACTGCAAAAGCCCTTCCCACGCCTGGGGGTGGCCAGGGATTAGACTGGGGGTAGCAGGGTTAGCATGGGTGCTAACAATGCCCTAGCGGGCTAATGCTAGTGCTAGCGCTATAGAGTGAGATTAGACTGAGGTTAGCTGGGTTAGCATGAGTGCTAATAGTGCCGTAGCGGGCTAACGCTAGTGCTAGCTCTCTATGGTGAGATTCTTCAGCATCTCTAGGGGCCATGCTTACCACGGCAGACATCGGGCAGAGAGAATGAGGGAGAGAGAGAGAGAGAGAGAGAGAGAGAGAGAGAGAGAGAGAGAGAGAGAGAGAGAGAGAGAGAGATGAAGAGGAAGAAAGAGAGAGCGGGAGCGGGGTTTGTTGTCATACCACTGGACAAGGAGCATCCAGCCCATCCAGGCCTGGCAAGCCTGGTTCACCTTTTTCCCCCTTAAAGCCTCGGAAACCCTGTTCATGAGATCAACCATTGAGGTCAGCACCTGTCTGAGCCGCCACAGCCACACTGCCCCCTGGTGTCCCGGAGGGCTAATGGCAGCCGGCCGGCCGGCAGAGACAGCCCAGAACTACAGTACATGCAGGGCTGTCGCTGCTCAGACTGACAGGGTCAAGGGTCAAGCTGGCTGAAATTGAGGTCAAAAGGTCAAAGACTGTGCCAGAGCCAATCACATGGCTTTGCTGGAGCCAGCATTGTTCTTGTCCCGGTCAGTCTACTTCCTGTGAAAGAAAATTGGCCCTTTCTGGAGTTCTGGTCTCTGGTCTGACACCTGTCAATCATCATCAGCATAAGGCAATAAACAGAGCTAACGGCTCCATTCAAAAGGCTGATCTATAGACATATATCTGACATCTCTCAGAGCCTGTCCTCATTTTTCAGCGTTCCTGAGAACGTTCTTTTCCTGAGTCCAGACTCTCAGACCAGAACTCCGCTGAAGGGCCTGTTAGGGTCAGTGTGACATCACAGCACCGGGGGCCCGTGGGAGGATGGCTGGGCTCAGTCCGACCGGACCGGTTCCTTCCCCCGGGCCTCCCGGTGCCAGGCAGAGTGTAAGACATACCAACGGACACGGGGCATCTAGTCCTGGCGCTCCTTGGTCTCCCTTATCCCCCTTCGACCCCCTGTTTCCTCTCTTGCCCCTCTCCCCCTGCAAACGACAGCGCATTAAACACAACACAACACTGCACAGCATAGGCTTCACAGCTCCTCACACACACACACACACACACACACACACGTTCACACACACGCTTACACACACACACAGACACACAGAGAGCTTTGGCACTAAGAGCACAATAGACTGCAAGGAAAATAGAGAGGATAAGAAAATTTGGTCTGTTGGTTTTGGAAATTGTCTTTAGAATTGAAGAAAAGAGCTGATTGGTGGAGAGGGTAAGTGGGAGGGGTTAGGGAAGAGGGATTCAACCAATGGCATTGGTGTGCGGATTGTATTTAAATGTACAATTTTAATTACCTGGAGTGCATCTCAGCTTTACTTACTTCATCATATATTCCATTGCATTAACCTCTAGTGATAGATTTAGCTTTATATTCCTATTTATACATAGCCTGGGAGTTCCCATGCTCCTTTGCGCGCTTATTTCATTCCACTCTGCAAAGCAGCATGGTGACCATGGCCGTTTTTCTCGCTTACTTTCGGTATCCAATTGCAGAACAAAAAGAGATTTGTACGGCCCTCGATTGCATTTTACGCCACGTGGTGGCTCTGGTATTGGCTCCAAGGTATGTACAGACGCTATGATAGACATTCGTTGCGCCCAATAAACGGCTCTGGACGATCATAAACGATGCTTCCGCTACGAAAAATGCAATAGGTAGGTCCCCAGACTAAATATCACTTGTGATTTTAGTTTGGCATTCGCCAGGCTAATTTATACATTTATCTATTTATTTATTTTGTATATGAGCAGCCCGGGGAGCAGGTGGGGGTTATATTAGGGTGCCTTGCTCAATGCAAGGGCACATCATCCGTGGATATGGGTGCAGGAGAGTGTTGAACAATCACTCTGGTACCAGCTGGGAATTGAACTGGCCACCCTTCGGTTTCTGATCCATACATACATTTGTTATTTATTCATATAGTCTATTATTAAACACTTTCATCCAAAGCTACTTTTGTCAACTATCATTATTGCTCGACCAGTCTCCCCTAGAGCAACTTGGGCATGAGAGCTTGGCTCCAGGACCCAACCGTGGCACCCAGGATTCAAGCCCACAATTTACTGGCACGCTAGCTAGATAGCTAGCCCCCAGGTAAACTAGTGTGGACATTTTTAGGAATATGCAGTTAACAAATTGGGGTTTTAAAATGTTTGGTCAGTTGTGCCTTAGGGCAATCAACAAGCTGAGTCCAGCGTAGAGTCCACGGTATGTCCACCTGTGCAGATCATCTTATAATTACTACACTAGCTAGTTAGCTCCCTAGGAAGCTCCACTGCCACCTCTCATTCAGACTTGTCTGCATGTCTGCTCAGATTCCTTACAGTGATCCTTGGGCACTTTGAATGTTGATTTATTAATGTCTCACTGCAAGGAGGATAATTAGGCTAGCATTACTTACACATCACCATAGCCATTACTGCTGGTGAACTATCAAAACAAAAATAGTACAACAGAGGTACACTATATTTGTTTGAGGTCATATTTAAATTATCTGTTGTCTTGGGGTAGAGTGTGGCATCATCTATCCTTTTAAAAACTCACTAAATTATAAAAGCCAGGTTTGTATTGAATACTGTGACTACATTATTTACAAATGATTGAATTGTAGGCACTTTTTAAGTGTACTTCTTTACTACCGACTAAACTGAAAAGATGTGAGCTTCACGTCCTTCCAGTCCGCTCACCAAGTCAAAGGCTTGAGGTTGATTACAAATAAGGTTTCCTCTGAATTAGACCATGACAGGATTGGACTTGAGCTGAGGGAATTAAGACCTCTGTGCAACAGTCTCACAATAATATCCACACTGATCTCACTGATACTGCACAGTCATTTACCTTCCTTTCCTTTGGGAGATAATAAAGTATCTACTGAAGTCTCTCTGTCTCTCTATCATTCCTCAATCAGTAGTGACACTTATTTCAAAAAGAGTACACTCTTAGTACACTCAAATTGATCTCTGTATACTTTGAATATTGTACTGTACTGTTCATTTACAGTTGTGCTAAACAACAGCACTTGGAGGGAATCACATCATGTTCAGTAGTTGCCAATTAAATCCTATGAGGGTGAATATAGTATTACCCAGTGCCCAATTCACTCCTATGTCCTTGTAAAGAATGCTACATATCACATACTGGTCTAGAGCTACATCAGTCAATGTTAACACACTCCTATGTATTTATAAAGAATGCTACATATCATGTACTGGTCTAGAGTTACATCAGTCAATGTTCATTCACTCCTATGTCCTTGTAAAGAATGCTACATATCATATACTGGTCTGGAGCTACATCAGTCAATGTTTACACACTCCTATGTCCTTGTAAAGAATGCTACATATCACATACTGGTCTATAGCTACATCAGACCAGTCAATGTTTAGTGCTGGTAGCAGTGACAAGTTGGCTTGGTGGTGTGGAGAGACTGAGGCACAGAGATCTGAGTATAAATGACTACAGGCGGAGGGACCATGGAGAGGGGGGGGGGGGGGGGGGGGGAGAAGAGGAAAGGGAAGAGGAGGAAGATGAAGAGGAGGTGTATTAGACCAGGCTATCAGAAGAGGAGAGGGGGAAGAAGAGGAGAGGGGGAGGAAGAGAAGGAGGAGGAGGTGTATTAACCGAGGCTATGACATTAGAGTGCAGGAGGAGAGTCAGGAGGCTGAAGGGTGGGAGAGGGGGAGAGGGCGGCCCGGGAAAACGAGGCCCGGAGAGACGACAGGGTGCAGGGGAGGAAAAGGGGATAGGAAGACCTGCGGAGAAAAAAGAAAAGAGAGAGAGAGAGAGGAAGAGGAAGAGGGGGAGAAAAGGAGGATGACAAGAGTAAAAACAGCTGTGTGTCCAGATGCCCCTCTCAGCATCATCAACCGGCTGCACAGAGAGAGAGAGGGAGGGCTCAACCGGCCTTTTGTAACCCTAATACACATTTCAACAGAATTGTATTGTTGGGAGAAATCTGAATTTCAGGAGGACAATTAAATGCAATTAAATTAAAATTTTGTTTAAATTTGTTTTGGTATTAACAATTAGTACAATTTTCAGCTTAATTGCAAAAAGAAGTACTAATTTGGCCCAGTCTATGAGAAAGCCCTGTTTAGAGGGTTTATTCAGTAGTAATAACTAGTTTATATACAAATCCTCGATATGTTATAACCAATCTATAAGCAATTCCTTATGAAATAATTATTTGCCAATACTGTATATGTGAAAGGCCAGTTGAGGATGCTGAGGGACCCGTGACATGTCTATACATTCAATGCAGGAATCACCCACACCATTAAGGGTTAATGGGAAGGATAGAGTAAGAAGGAGGAAGAGGAGGAGGAGGAGGATAGAGAGATCAGAAACAAGTTGAGAAAATCAAATGATTTCACAGGAAGAAAAACAGAAACATCTGTGGTTTTGCAATGGCCATGCTAACGTTGTGTTACAGTATAACTCTGGAAAATTGAGTTGACTCGTGATGACAATATTCATTTCACAATATAGAATAGAATGAGTGAATTGTATGACAAACAAACATGTCAACATAAACACAATAAACTTTCTTATTGTGATGTAACGCATTTCTGCAGACAGGAAGTAATGTAGTTTGCTCCCATTGAAATGTATTATGATGCGGTCCAGGGCTGGATTAGGACCAGAAAGCAGCCTGACCAGCATGATAACAACTGTATCATAGCAACAGCAGCAGCCATGATTGTCTGGATTGTCTGGATGGGTTTAAATCACTGTAGACCTTTTCTCTCTTCCACTGGGCAGCTTGTGAAGCCTGAAATCACCCCAGACCTCTTCTCTGTTCCCTTTAGCATTGAGTGGCCTAGCCTAGCGCTGTGTCCACTCAGAACAGACAGAGTGGGCATTAGCATAACAAACGGCCATCTTTGCCTAAGCTAATCGAGCATGCTGCTCGCCGACGGTCGAGGGGCTCACCAAGGACTTTTCGACTGCGCTTCAAAGCAAACACTCGGCACTGAGTTCCCGATAAGGGGGGTCGTGGAACCGGAGGGGGCCACTTGAGTGTGTTTGATCGTCCTCAGAGATGCATGTTTTGCATTATGCATTCAAAATTAGCAAACAAGGCGTTGTACACAGACATGGCAAAACCACAGGACAATGACAGTACAGAGAGAGCCAAGAAGAGTGCAAAAACACAGAAATCCTCAGAGTGATACTCATACATCATCATGCTGACCACTGCAATTACAATTCAATCTGAAACTGTATTTAAGAGAAGCATTTCAAGTCAGCCTATCTGTTTTAGCACCTTAATTCACCCAGTTTCTCCACAAATGGCCCTGATTGCACTCATGCAAAGCCAATGGCACTCTCTGACTCAGAGCCAAAATGGCGGCTGATGAGGTAGGAGGTGCAAATCTGATTTACACAACATGAGCATGACAGCACTATCTGAGCAGACTCAAGAGTGAACATAATGGTGCTCTTCAATGATATCTAACTGCAGACTCAAGTGTGAACATAAAAGTGCTATTCAATGCTATCTAGCTGCAGACTCAAGAGTGAACATAATGTTGATCTTCAATGATATCTAACTGCAGACTCAAGAGTGGACATAATGTTGATCTTCAATGATATCTAACTGCAGACTCAAGAGTGGACATGTGCTATTCAATGATATCTAAGTGCAGTCGCAAAGCTAAGCTAACCCAGTCTGGTCCACAAACACTGTAACCCAGAGCTTTGTGGTGTCAAAATAAAAGCTCCTGTGTCTTACCCGTGTGCCTTTCAGTCCTGGTGGTCCAACTAAACCCTTGAAAATAAAATGGTACAACACCATGGCAACATTAGACAGTGGCATTACCAAAATTCAGTTAGCATTAGCGTTAGCTGCCTGTTCATTATTTAGTCTATATTAAAACTCGGCTATGATGGGAAGTACTAGTGCTTTATGCTAAACCTCAGCATCACAGTGAGACTATCTTTAGTCTATGCTATAAAAACACTACAGGCTTGTGATTATAGAAATTTATGTAATTGTTGTATTCAAGCTACAAATAACCATGTGTTTAGCCTGCTCTCTGCACAGGCCAGACAAATATTGCCTACTGGATAAGAGTCTTAAACATCAAATATCAACACATAATATATAGGCTATTATCTCAGAGGAACATTTTAAAAATGTTTAAATATCAAATATCAACACATAATATAGGCTATTATCTCAGAGGAACATTTTAAAAATGTTTAAATATCAAATATCAACACATAATATATAGGCTATTATATCAGAGGCACATTTTAAAAGCACATAATATAGGCCAGTATCTCAGGGATTAAAAAGGTTTTGAAAACAATGATGTGTTACTCACAGGGATGCCCTGAGGCCCGATTGGTCCAGCTACTCCTGTGTCTCCCTTGTCACCCTAAACACGTTTAGATCACAGACAGCAGTATGTTACTGACATGCAAACCTCTGCCATTAACATACAGCACACAATATCCATGTTTATAATATATATATATATATATATATATATATATATATATATATATATATATATATATATATATATATATACTGTATATATGTATATTATATATGTTTACTGTATATGTTACTGTATAT
Source organism: Sardinella longiceps (assembly GCA_027497455.2). Lineage (NCBI taxonomy): Eukaryota > Metazoa > Chordata > Actinopteri > Clupeiformes > Clupeidae > Sardinella > Sardinella longiceps. Next base: position 8,214,918 of record JAODXP020000006.1, on the reverse strand, counting down.
GTTTGTAATATACTATGTGCTGCCAGCATAGGAGCTTTGGCCCAGGGTACAATCTGCAGGGCCGGAGCTCCTGATGGATTTACAGGTTTATATGGTGGGTCATGTATCAAGTTTGCAACGTTGAGTGTGTGTGTGTGTGTGTGTGTGTGTGTGTGTGTGTGTGTGTGTGTGAGTGTGTGCCTTACCCTCTCTCCCTTTGGTCCGGCTGGTCCAGGAACTCCTTGTGGTCCAATCAGACCCTTAAGGAAGAAGAGCAGAGAGTGTGAGAGGTCGGAGGTCAAAGGGCACCTCCATACGGACGGACAGCAGAGCCTCGAGAGGAGCAGGACATCGGGAGCGGTGGAACTCCACAGCATCAACAAGCTTTCTTAAAGGAATATTCCACCTCTTTATGAAAATTGGTTATTCACCCTCTTCCCTAGAGTTACATATGTGGGTAAAAGCATTTTGCTCTCAGTGCATATGTTTTCCTACTCTGGCTATCCCATTTTTAGGTGTAGCTTAGCATAGATGCTGGAATGCAATGTTGCCAAAGAGTTGCTGTCTGGCAACTTTACATTCCAGTGCCTAAGCTAAGCTAAAGCTAAGAAAAGGCTAAAATTGGGGTTGCCAGACTAAGGAAATCGATGAAATGAAGCCAAAATGGTTTTACCCACATATGTATCTCCAGGTAAGGGGGTGAATAATCTATTTTCATGAAAAGGTGGAGTATTCCTTTAAAGGAATTAGCCGGAGTGAATCAACATGTAGCCCTGCTGTTCCAGAGTGCTAAGGGCTATCGCCGCCACAATGACAGAACTTTGTGCAATGTGAAGGAAGACTGAGATAGCGAAACGGCAGCTAACGCTAACAGAATGGGGCATGTCAAAACGAAACCAATTCGCTATCTCAGTCTATGTTGCACAAAATTAGGTCGTTGTGGCCATCAATAGCACTTAGCACTCTGAAACAGCAGGGCTACGTGTTGATTCACTCCGGATTAATGATTTAAGGAGGGCCGATGGGTTTCAGACATTTGGATTGCCAATTCAATTCAGTCTGAGTGCTTTGGTATGAAAAAATAGTCTGAATATTTGGATTATCAAATCAATTCCTTTTGAAAACTTGTTGATAAAACACATTCACATTGAATAACCAATGAAAAGGGAGTTAAAGGAGGCGTTGAATATATTCCATAGACTGCGGCCTCCTGATTGGCCAGGAAGCTGAGGAAGACTTCCTGGTTTGGGGTGCAACCTTGCGCCTCAGCCATCATGTTGACTTTTATGGCCATACTGTTACCGCGGCAACATGCAGCCACATCCCAGCATGCTTCTCTGATGTGACATCACAGGGTGCTAGTTGTAGAACTCTGAGGGGTGGCCTGTCATTGGGTCATGGGTACATGGGAGAGGCTCATGTAGGGGACTGCACTGCATCTGCTCTCAATGACGCCCAATAGGGAGCACTCTATTTCTGTCACGCTGACGAGAGAGGAGAGACTGACAGAGAAGGAGAGAGAGAGAGAGAGAGAGAGAGAGAGAGAGAGAGAGAGAGAGAGAGAGAGAGTGGTAGAGAGAAAGAAAGAGTGACAGAGAGAGGATAAGAAAAGCAAAGGAAGACAGGACAACAAATTGCCCCATCTATCCATATGAGCTGTGTTGACAGCGTGAAGGAGACACCAAAGAGAGGGTCTATTTGGAGAGCTTTGGGTCAACACGGGGGGTGGGGGGCATGACCAACCCACCCACAGTTTCCAAGAGGTCAAGGACAGGCCAGAGTCCCTCTGAATCCCTCTGACTACATGGGTGTATAGTAGCAGTCTGCAGTTCATCTAAAATAAGCCTCTCCCAATACCAGACATCAACACAGACAGTGGACAAGTAGCCTAGACAGAACACAGCCAAGCCAAGCCAAGGCAGACAACATACAGACAAAGCAGACGGAACACAAACTGGCAGACGGAACACAAACAGGCAGACGGAACACAAAGTGGCAGACGGAACTCAAACAGGCAGACGGAACACAAAGTGGCAGACGGAACAGAAGCAAGCAAATGGAACTAGAGCAGCTTTGGCATGAGGCTCAGTGCAGCAGTAAGCAGTGCAATCAGGAGCTGACAAGACAGCTGGTAGGTAAGCAGTGAGGAGGGAGGGAGGGATGGAGAGAGGAAGAGAGAGAGAGAGAGAGAAAATGAGAGAAGGAGGGAGAGAGAAGAGGGGTACGGAATGTGAGCCACTCACCACTGGACCAGGCTTGCCATCTAACCCGTGAGCCCCCTGGACAGCAGGAGGAGAACCAGAACCATAGAGAGCAGAGAGGAGGAAAGGAGAGAGGGAACAGAGAGAGCAGAGAGGAGGAGAGGAGAGAGGGAACATAGAGGACAGGAGAGGAGGAGAGGAGAGGAGAGAGGGAACATAGAGGAAGAGGAGAGGAGAGAGAAGAGAGGGAGCAGAGAGGAGAGGAAGGAAAGGAGAGAGGGAAGAAAGGGGGAGATGGGAGGAGGGAACAGAGGTGGAGAAGAAAGAGAGAAGAGAGGTGGAGAGGGAACAGAGTGGAGGAGATAGGGAACAGAGAGGAGAAGATAGATGAGGTGGAGAGGGAACAGAGGGGAGGAGATAGGGAACAGAGAGGAGAAATAGATAGATGAGGTGATGGGGAAAGAAAGGAAAGGAGAGAGTGAAGAGGAGATGAAAAGAGAAGAGAGAAGGAGAGGGGGGGGTAAAGTGATGGAGGAGAAAGAGAGAAGGAGAGGGGGGTAAAGTGATGGAGGAGAAAGAGAGAAGGAGAGGGGGGGTAAAGTGATGGAGGAGAAAGAGAGAAGGAGAGGGGGGGGTAAAGTGATGGAGGAGAAAGAGAGTGAGGAGAGGGGGGGTAAAGTGATGGAGGAGAAAGAGAGAAGGAGAGGGGGGTAAAGTGATGGAGGAGAAAGAGAGAAGGAGAAGGGGGGGTAAAGTGATGGAGGAGAAAGAGAGAAGGAGAGGGGGGGGTAAAGTGATGGAGGAGAAAGAGAGAAGGAGAGGGGGGGTAAAGTGATGGAGGAGAAAGAGAGAAGGAGAGGGGGGGGAAAGTGATGGAGGAGAAAGAGAGAAGGAGGGGGAATGGAAAGGAGTGATGGAGGTGTGGAGAAAGGCAAAAAGAGAAAGAAGGAGAATTGAGAGAAGGAGTGAAGGATGGAGGTGTGGAGAAAGGGAGAGTGGGGGAGGGAAGAGGAGGGGAGTGAGTGAAGCAGTGACTAGTGTGACACGTGTGGCACATAAACAACAACAACAACAACAACAACAACAACCTGGGGGGGTGGGGGGGGTGAATAAGGTGATGAAGGGGGGTGGTGAATCACAGGAATGATGGGATAGTGGAAGGTGACAGGGGTGAACACACACAACAACAACAACAACAACAACAACAACAACAACAACAACAGTAACTCCTTTTCAGCTCAATGCTCCACTCAGATTAGCCAATGAGCTTTCACTTCCTCTATACAGATTAGCCAATGACCTTTTACTTCCTCCACCCAGACTGGCCAATCAGCTTTCACTTCCTCCAGCCAGACTAGCCAATCAGCTTTTACTTCCTCTATCCAGACTAGCCAATGAGCTTTCACTTCCTCCACCCAGATTAGTCAATAAGCTTTCACTCTTCATCAGCAACAGCATCAGGATTCACAGGACGAGATAGACTGGCAGGAGATAATTAGCTCTGATTGATTTAAAACATCTAAACTCTTTCAGAATGTCCTCTATCTCAATTTAAAACATCTAAACTCTCTCAGAATGCCCTCTATCTCAAGGTCCCAAAAGGAGTTACTGTGACATCATTGATGGACTCCCATCTGGAGCAGAACTACTGGGCCACCAATGATGGACTCCCATCTACAAAACTAGTAGGTCTTTTGTGTCATCAATGACTCCAAGGGTAAGTCAGGAAAGAAGAATGTGTGACTGAAGGATCAACATGATGCTCAATGGTGTTTTTTGTCCCCAACGGCACCTTCCAGGCAGCACATCCTAAAAGGCACTACCTTTTACCCTATTCCTAACCCTAACCCCCTGTGTGTGTGTGTGTGTGTGTGTGTGTGTGTGTGTGTGTGTGTGTGTGTGTGTGTGTGTGTGTGTGTGTGTGTGTGTGTGTAAAGGCACTACCTTTACCCTATTCCTAACCCTAACCCCCTCAACCCTCATCATAACCCCAAACTGAGGGGAGTAGTGCCTTGAGGACAGTGCTGCCTGGAAGGTACCGTTGAGGGCAAAAAATACCAAAGACCCAACATGATTGAAGTAAATAATGTCTATAATTATTTACTATAGGCTAACATTATTACACTGGCGTAACATTGTTATTGTATTACATTACTTTATATCGAGATGGATGTGAGTCGGGTTAATAAGGTTGTTCTAGTGAGATGACTGTATTTGTTCTAGTGGGGTGTAAAGTAATATAGTTGTTCTAGTGAGATGACTGTAGTTGTTCTAGTGGGGTGAAAAGAAATATAGTTGTTCTAGTGAGATGACTGTATTTGTTCTAGTGGGGTGAAAAGAAATATAGTTGTTCTAGTGAGATGACTGTATTTGTTCTAGTGGGGTGAAAAGAAATATAGTTGTTCTAGTGAGATGACTGTATTTGTTCTAGTGGGGTGAAAAGAAATATAGTTGTTCTAGTGAGATGACTGTATTTGTTCTAGTGGGGTGAAAAGTAATCTAGTTGTTCTAGTGAGATGACTGTATTTGTTCTAGTGGGGTGAAAAGTGGGAAATCAGTAGGCCTACTTTAGGTAAATGAAGCTGTTGTGGAGAAATGAGAGAATGAGAGCATTGGTGGGTTCATCTTCAGAAGTCAGTGAGTTAAGAGACACAGACACAACCTTCTCTTGATTGGTCAATTACTGTAACACCCACAGAAACAACTATCTCTTCATTGGTCAGTTACTGTAACACTCAGTGACACAACCTTCTCTTGATTGGTCAATTACTGTAACACCCACAGTCACAGCTATCTCTTCATTGGTCAGTTACTGTAACACCCAGAACCCACAGACACAACAGCTTTTTGATTGGTCAGTTACTGTAACACCCACAGACACAACAGCTTTTTGATTGGTCAGTTACTGTAACACCCACAGACACAACAGCTTTTTGATTGGTGAGTGTGAAGCATCCAATGAACTGCTGTTGCTTGCTTAAACACTCTTTCTTTAAGAGACAGTGTTAAACAGGGTTGAGTTAGCTTTTAATAGTACACATAGTGTGTGCGTGTGTGTGTGTATGTATGTGCATGTGTGTGTTTGTGTTTACGTAGTCATATTGGATGAAAGCTTCCGCTTTATACATAAATATAGTATTTTAAGTTGTGTGTGTGCGAGTGTGTGTGTGTGTGTGTGTGTGTGTGTGCATGTACGTGTGTGTGTGTGTGTGTGTGTGTGTGTGTGTGTGTACTCACAGGCAGTCCTAGATGACCTCTATCTCCTTTGTCGCCCTTCTGGCCTGTGGCCCCCTTCTCCCCACGCATTCCAATGCCCGGCTCTCCCTGGGACAGACACACACACACACACACACACACACACACACACACACACACACACACAAAGCGTCATGTCATATCCCAGTCAAAGTGGCCTATTGCTCACTCCTGATAAGAGTGTTGATGAGCCCTGCTTTGGTGCTGTACCCCAAATATCACTAGATCTCATGACCTTTGACCCCTGCAGACTCACCTTGGGTCCGGAGTGCCCCTGAGGACCCTGGGAAAGAACACAAACATCAGCGAGCAGCAGACAAAAGGGAAAACGGGATGCTTGGAATTTCATTCCCAACATTGGAATATCAGACTTACTTCCAGTCTTTAGTATTATCTTATTCCAAAATCTGAAGTCTATCACAAACCTCTCCTAAATAGATCACTGTTTGTATGAAGACCAGTCTTTAGTATTGATAATATTAGAAGGACCTGGGTCCCTAGCCCTATACTATTATTAATAGAGATGTGTACTATACTCACCATGGGGCCAACTGGCCCTTGAGCTCCAGGAGGTCCTGGGGGCCCATAGACCTAATACAAAGAACAGGAAGCAGTAGGTCAGTTTGTGTGTGTGTGTGTGTGTGTGTGTGTGTGTGTGTGTGTGTGTGTGTGTGTGTGTGTGTGTGGGTTGGGTGGCTGAATAAGAGGGATGTTTTTACCACATCTGATGTCCCCCCTTTGTCTCCTGACTCCCCCTTCTGGCCCTGAGTGGAATAAAGGAAACAAAAATAATAACCTTTAGAACACATCAGAACACAGAGAGAACACCTTTAGAACACATCAGAACACAGAGAGAACACCTTTAGAACACATCAGAACACAGAAAGAACCTTTGGAACACATGACCTCGGAAGAGTCATATCTTCTCATGGGTACCTAAGAACCCAAACCACATCCACCCCTCAGAACCCAGACCACATCCACCCCTAAGAACCCAAACCACATCCACCCCTTAGAACCCAAACCACATCCACCCCTTAGAACCCAAACCACATCCACCCCTTAGAACCCAAACCACATCCACCCCTAAACCACATCCACCCCTTAGCACCCAGACCACATCCACCCTATAAAACATCCACTTGACCTCCACCCTATAAAACCAACACACCATGCAAAAACTGAGCTAACCCATGTCCTCTATCAACAGCACAAACTTCAGCACAGCAAATCAGCCCCTCAGCCCCAACACCCCCCACATGTTGTGCTCACACCCTAGTGTACAGACACACACACACACACACACACACACATTGTCACCCTCTGACACACAGGCAGACGCAGACACACACACACAGAGGGGCAACATTGCATACCATTGCGCCTGGACACACACACACACACACACACACCCAGAGGGGCACCATTGCGTACCATTGCGCCCGGAAGTCCAATCGGACCCGTGGGTCCTGCTGACCCTTTCTCTCCTGTGGGCCCGTCTAATCCCTACACAACGGGACAGGGAGAGTGGGAGATTAGCACAGATTGGGAGATTAACACAGATGAGGATTAGGAGATGCCAGGAAGGGGCAGATGATTAGGGGAAAACAAATCACTCACTCAGTCAGTCAGTCAATGGACTAGATAGGTAGGTAGGTTAGTAGTCAAATTGGTTGAGTTCATTCAATTAGTTCAATTCAGTTCAAGGTCATTCTCTTCAGTTCAAGGTCAATATCAGGTCAATTGCAGAAGTTGATTGGATGGGTGTCCTCATGTGTCTTTGGGCTTTTTGAATGGACAGTTTTCCTGATCTTTCTTTGGGCTTTTACTTTGACACAGTTATGGACGCAATGCTGCACACTCACACACATCTGTGGAACATATTAACCTGAAGCCGACATTAAGCACATGCAAATACATATAGAATAGAGAGAGAGAGAGAGAGAGAGAGAGAGAGAGAGAGAGAGAGAGAGAGAGAAAAGATGTCATATCCATTTATATACAGATATATAGGTGGACAGACACAGCATATTGACAGAGTAGATAGAGTATAGACTATTATACTATGACGATAAATAAAGAAGATGAATGTATGTAGCCAAGGTTAGCTCCACCTCTCTCAGCCCCGTCACCTCGTCACAGACCACAAACCCACTGCCTAGGAGTTCAATGCTCTAAACAATGAGCTGAAAAGCCCAGGTTTCAAACTCAGTGGTTAGAAGCATTCTTGAGGCTAGGGTTGTGAGGATTGTGCACATGAGTTAGTTGACATCCAATACATAAAAATATAATTGGTAACTTGTTGATATTTCAAAGAAGGTGACCCTATGTGGTGAGATACTCACAGGTGACTAAGAGGGGAGATACTGAAAAGTGACCCTATGACAGGTGGCCCAGTAAGCTGATCCTATGTGATGAGATACTCACAGGGGACCCTATAAGGTGAGATACTCACAGGTGACCCTATGTGGTGACCCTATGTGGTGAGATACTCACAGGTGACTATGAGGTGCCCACATGAGGTGAGATACTCACAGGTGACAATGTGGTGAGATACTCACGGGTGACCCTATAAGGTGAGATACTCACAGGTGCCCCAGTGAGGCCCATATAAGGTGAGATACTCACAGGTGACCCTATGAGGTGTTATACTCACAGGTGCCCCTATGAGGTGCCCCTATGAGATGAGATACTCACAGGTGACCCTATGAGGTGTTATACTCACAGGTGACCCTATGAGGTGTTATACTCACAGGTGACCCTATGAGGTGTTATACTCACAGGTGACCCTACAGTATGTGGTGAGATATAACCCTAGGTGACCCTATGTGGTGAGATACTCACAGGTGACCCTATGTGGTGACCCTATGTGGTGAGATACTCACAGGTGACCCTATGTGGTGACCCTATGTGGTGAGATACTCACAGGTGACCCTATGAGTTGCCCCTATGTGGTGAGATACTCACAGGTGACCCTATGTGGTGACCCTATGTGGTGAGATACTCACAGGTGCCCCGGTGAGGCCCATATAAGGTGAGATACTCACAGGTGACTATGACTCCGCTATGAGGTGTTATACTCACAGGTGACCCTATGAGGTGTTATACTCACAGGTGACCCTATAAGGTGTTATACTCACAGGTGACCCTATGAGGTGTTATACTCACAGGTGACCCTATGAGGTGTTATACTAACAGGTGACCCTATGAGGTGACCCTATGAGGTGTTATACTAACAGGTGACCCTATGAGGTGTTATACTCACAGGTGACCCTATGAGGTGACCCTATGAGGTGTTATACTCACAGGTGCCCCGGTGAGGCCCATGTCTCCCTTGTCTCCCTTGGGCCCGGGGTATCCCATCAACCCTCCTTCTCCACGGGGACCCTCTGGGCCAGGAGGACCTGCTGGACCTAGGTCTCCAGGCTTCCCTCTGGGGCCCTTATGTAAACAACAACAACAAAACAATTAAACAAACAAACAAACAAACAAACAAACAAACAGATATTTGTCATCTGTAAGAAACACATCTTCAAACTAGACCTAGCACTAGCACTATAAACATGTAAATATGAAGAGTTCAGATGCAAAACCCCCTAACTCCACTTGACCACTTTTTGAGAAAAAGGCCATTTTTTTTATCAGGCGTTTACAGTGTTTTGATTGTAAACAGATATTTTAGACACAGCGGGGAGCAGGTTTTATTTTATTTTTTCACAAAAACATTTCATTTACATATTCTAGATTTATACAGGATTGACACAATATCATTAACTCAGTTTTCACAAAAATGGTGTTTAGGGGGTTTTGCATCTGAACTCTTCATATGTAAATATGTAACTATGTAAATATGTAGGCCTTTCCATATGGGGGACTTTTTACTGTTTCTCTGCTGCTAATGCATTGTGTTAAGATGCCACACTAATGGCAAGTTGACTGAGGACTGATGATTATTGTGCTATTAGTCCCATCAATGGCATCGTATGTCAGCTACGCCCAACCTACCTTTTCCCCGTCATGGCCTGGAGGTCCTGGTAAGCCGATATCCCCCTGAAGGAGGTCAAAGGTCAGAGGTTAAACACAGGTCAGGATGAGTACATCTTTCCAGTCATATCCACATACTGCAGTCCAGTTAGCCAATCAGGAAGCTGTATTAGGCTAGTTAGCCAATCAGGAAGCTGAATTAGGCTAGTTAGCCAATCATAAGTTTGTGTTTCGTTAGTGGTGGACATTTTATACTCGGTCACATTTGACTAGGATGAATGAAAATTGAATTCCCTTGCTACTCCCGCCGTGTTGACAATGTATGTCCCACTCCTTCCTCAACTTTGATTGGTTAACAAGACAAAAGTGACATTGATGATGTCTAAAAGTTGAACAGATTTCAACTTCAAGCTCTGAGCGCTGCTG